>JARWKJ010000008.1:47669672-48084672 GCA_029959095.1 Rhinichthys osculus | reverse complement strand
GCTCTGGAATTTGCGCTCAGCAGCTTCTGTGAACATAAAGCCCACTTTGATTTGTTTGGTCATCTCAAATATTTTGAAATTGACAAGCAGTGACAGACCACTGAAGCAGCTCAGATGCGATTTTCAATATCCTTGCAGAACCAAAGTAGAGTTAATACTAAATTAGGCAATCATATCACAAGCTTAATTATACACACATCGAAAAAATACAGAGGTCTGGACCTCGGTGACCTCATAGCTGGATACGGCCATGGCTGGAATGCACTCAATATTTTAATTAGTTTGTAAGTGATTTCTTAATGTGACGTGGGGTGAAATCAGAGACAAATAATGTTTATTAAAGATTTAAAAGAAACAAAGTAACAGACACTAGGAAACTCCAGGAACAGATAAATAAAACAGAATTGAGCACACCAACATAACAGCCTGGGAAAGACAAGACCTGACAATGAGAAAAGGAAACAATGGGGTTTATATACACACAGTGTAATAGACTAACCAGACACACCTGGACACAATCAAAGAACTAATCATCAAGAAAACTACAAAGGACTACAATGTGTGGCACAGGAAACAGAAATAGAACAGGGCAGAATGCAACCTAAAAGTCAAAATAACAAAACACAAGATACACAAAACTCGGAATACATAACAGAGACCCCCTTAAAGAAATGGATTCCAAACACTCCATAATAATATTGATAAAAAAGCAACAATCCAGGAGGGTGGAGGAGTGGAGGCGGACCAGGGAGAGGGATGGACAGTAAGGCCCGTATAAACACAGCGGAACACTGAGCAAGGACGGACTCGGGCAGAGTAGGGAGCCAGGGCAGAGCCAGCAGATTGGGGAGTCAGGGCAGAGTCGGCAGAGTAGGGAGCCAGGGCAGAGCCGGCAGAGTAGAGAGTCAGGGCAGAGCCGGCAGAGTAGGGAGCCAGGGCAGAGTAGGGAGAGTATGCAGAGCGGCAGAGTAGGGAGCCAGGACAGAGCCGGCAGAGTAGGGAGCCAGGGCAGAGCCGGCAGAGTAGGGAGAGTAGGCAGAGCGGCAGAGTAGGGAGCCAGGACAGAGCCGGCAGAGTAGGGAGCCAGGGCAGAGCCGGCAGAGTAGGGAGAGTATGCAGAGCGGCAGAGTAGGGAGCCAGGACAGAGCCGGCAGAGTAGGGAGCCAGGGCAGAGCCGGCAGAGTAGGGAGAGTAGGCAGAGCGGCAGAGTAGGGAGCCAGGGCAGAGCCGACAGAGTAGGAAGCCAGGGCAGAGCCGGCAGAGTAGGGAGAGTAGGCAGAGCGGCAGAGTAGGGAGCCAGGGCAGAGCCGACAGAGTAGGAAGCCAGGGCAGAGCCGGCAGAGTAGGGAGCCAGGGCAGAGCCGGCAGAGTAGGGAGCCAGGGCAGAGCCGGCAGAGTAAAGAGCCAGGGCAGAGCCGGCAGAGTAGAGAGCCAGGGCAGAGCCGGCAGAGTAGGAAGCCAGGGCAGAGCCGGCAGAGTAGGGAGCCAGGGCAGAGCCGGCAGAGTAGGGAGCCAGGACAGAGCCGGCAGAGTAGAGAGCCAGGGCAGAGCCGGCAGAGTAGAGAGCCAGGGCAGAGCGGACAGAGTAGAGAGCCAGGGCAGTAGAGAGCCAGGGCAGAGCCGGCAGAGTAGAGAGCCAGGGCAGAGCGGACAGAGTAGAGAGCCAGGGCAGAGCCGGCAGAGTAGGGAGCCAGGACAGAGCCGGCAGAGTAAAGAGCCAGGGCAGAGCCGGCAGAGTAGAGAGCCAGGGCAGAGCCGACCGAGTAGGGAGCCAGGACAGAGCCGGCAGAGTAAAGAGCCAGGGCAGAGCCGGCAGAGTAGGGAGCCAGGACAGAGCCGGCAGAGTAAAGAGCCAGGGCAGAGCCGGCAGAGTAGAGAGCCAGGACAGAGCCGGCAGAGTAGAGAGCCAGGGCAGAGCCGACAAAGTAGGGAGCCAGGGCAGAGCCAGCAGAGTAGAGAGCCAGTGCAGACCCAGCAGAGTATTGAGCCAGTAGAGTAGGGAGCCAGTGCGGACCCAGCAGAGTAGTGAGCCAGCGGATAGGGAGCCAGGGCAGAGCCAGCAGAGTAGTGAGCCAGCAGAGTAGGGAGCCAGGGCAGAGCCAGCAAAGTAGTTAGCCAGGGTAGAGCCAACAGAGTAGGGAGCCGGGGCAGAGCTGACAGAGTAGGGAGCCAGGGCAGAGCCAGCAGAGTAGAGAGCCAGGACGGACCCAGGCAGAGTAGAGAGCCAGGGCAGAGCCGGCAGAGTAGAGAGCCAGGGCAGAGCCGACAAAGTAGGGAGCCAGGGCAGAGCCAGCAGAGTAGAGAGCCAGTGCAGACCCAGCAGAGTAGTGAGCCAGCAGAGTAGGGAGCCAGTGCGGACCCAGCAGAGTAGTGAGCCAGCAGAGTAGGGAGCCAGGGCAGAGCCAGCAGAGTAGTTAGCAATGGTAGAGCCAAAAGAGTAGGGAGCCGGGGCGGAGCTGACGGAGTAGGGAGCCAGGGCAGAGCCAGCAGAGTAGAGAGCCAGGGCAGAGCCAGCAGTTTAGGGAGCCAGGGCAGAGCCGACAGAGTAGAGGGCCAGGATGGACCCAGGCAGAGTAGGAAGTCAGGGCAGAGCCAGCAGAGTAGAGAGTCAGGACGGACCCAGGCACAGTAGGGAGCCAGGGCAGAGCCGGCAGAGTAAAGAGCCAGGGCAGAGCCAGCAGAGTAGAGAGCCAGGATGGACCCAGGCAGAGTAGGGAACCAGAGCAGAGCCAGCAGAGTAGAGAGCCAGGACAGACCCAGGCAGAGTAGGGAGCCAGAGCAGAGCCAACAGAGTAGAGAGCCAGGGCAGAGCCGGCAGAGTAGAGAGCCAGGGCAGAGCTAGCAGAGTAGAGAGCCAGGGCAGAGCCGACAAAGTAGGGAGCCAGGGCAGAGCCAGCAGAGTAGGGAGCCATGGTTGAGCCGGCAGAGTTAGAGAGCCAGGGCAGAGTAGGGAGGCAGGGCAGAGCCAGCAGAGTAGAGAGTCAGGACGGACAGGGCAGGGCAGGGCAGAGCTGACAGAGTAGGGAGCCAGGGCAGAGCTGACAAAGTAGAGAGCCAGTGCAGACCCAGCAGAGTAGTGAGCCAGCAGAGTAGGGAGCCAGGGCAGAGCCAGCAGAGTAGTTAGCCATGGTAGAGCCAAAAGAGTAGGGAGCCGGGGCGGAGCTGACAGAGTAGGGAGCCAGGGCAGAGCCAGCAGAGTAGAGAGCCAGGGCAGAGCCAGCAGTTTAGGGAGCCAGGGCAGAGTAGACAGAGTAGAGGGCCAGGATGGACCCAGGCAGAGTAGGAAGTCAGGGCAGAGCCAGCAGAGTAGAGAGTCAGGACGGACCCAGGCACAGTAGGGAGCCAGGGCAGAGCCGGCAGAGTAAAGAGCCAGGGCAGAGCCAGCAGAGTAGAGAGCCAGGATGGACCCAGGCAGAGTAGGGAACCAGAGCAGAGCCAGCAGAGTAGAGAGCCAGGACAGACCCAGGCAGAGTAGGGAGCCAGGGCAGAGCCAACAGAGTAGAGAGCCAGGGCAGAGCCAACAGAGTAGAGAGCCAGGGCAGAGCCGACAAAGTAGGGAGCCAGGGCAGAGCCAGCAGAGTAGGGAGCCAGGGCAGAGCCAGCAGAGTAGGGAGCCATGGTTGAGCCGGCAGAGTTAGAGAGCCAGGGCAGAGCCAGCAGAGTAGAGAGCCAGGACGGACAGGGCAGGGCAGGGCAGAGCTGACAGAGTAGGGAGCCAGAGCAGAGCCAGCAGAGTAGAGAGCCATGGTTGAGCCAGCAGAGTTAGAGAGCCAGAGCAAGCAGAGTAGGGACCTTGGCATAAAAACCTTGGTATAATCTTTGACTCCTCTCTCTCCTTCCTTCCTCACATTTCCTCACTCACTGAGTATGCCTTCTTTCACCTATGTAATTGGGTAAACAAAGGGTGGTCTCAAGTCTCAAGCCTTGTTTGTTTGTCCCAAGTCCAGTGGTCTCAGCGCTTCTAAGTCCGGTGGTCCCGATTTTGGTGTTCCTGAAGGTCCTTCATCTGTCATCAGTACTGCTGGTGATGGCAACAGCTAACTTGTGCGTTTGGGGGTTTGGGTCTAACTTGTGTGTTTGGGTTTAACTTGTGTGTTTGGGTTTGCACACACTTCTGCAGCTCCCTCTGAGGGGGTGGTTTCCGTTAGAGCTCCTCCCGAGGCAGCAGCGTCAGCTACATTTGTTCGCTGACCTTTTTTATCTTCATATTCCAGTTTTAATTTTTAAGTAAAAAAGTAAAATTAGGCCCAAGATTTGACACAGAAGTGCCCTGATGAGTGATGTGGTTGTTACTTGTTATATTTCAGAAATCTTCACTTTTCATTAAAACCTATAGGCTAAGTGAATGAAAATCACTTTTAATTAAATTTTAATTCATTAACATTTATTATTCATCAATATGCTAAAACTAATTTGAGAGTTGGCATGATTTAAATATGTTTATTGTTACGAACTGCTCCGAGACGAGATTGAGGATCCAAATGCAGTTTATTTGAGTAATTCAGAATCGTAATCAAACACAGGCAAAGGGTCAAGCACAGGAAGGCAGTCCAAACAAACAGGCAGGCAGGGGTCAGAGGCAAAAAGGGAATCCACGAAACAGGCAAAAATCCAAGAACCAAGAGTCAATGAAACCAGAGAGAATGCTAGGAAATGCCATGTAACACTAAACAAGACTTTCCGAAAACCAGGCTTATATGGGGTGAGCTAAACAAGATAATGAGACACAGGTGAATGTGATAATGGATGAAGAGTTATGGGAGATGTAGTTTGTGAGGGAATGACAATAGTCTGGTGTGGAGTGCCCTCTGGTGGCTCTCAAGGGCACTCCAGCTGGAGACCGTTACATTTATATTTATATTCCTGTATATAAATACAAATACATGCATATATGTTTACCAGATGAATCTCTTAGACAGGGATTTTGTGACCGGTCATTCTTCTGCATTTTGAATCATTTGTAGAGGTTTGATTGCACATGATGGAAGTCCAGCCAGAAGAGCATTGAACCCATTTAAAAAGCATCAACAATATATGAAACCTTAGACACTAAAGAACTGAATTAAATTTAAATCAGTTAAAAAAGAAATATATAATTCTACTACAGGTAATGGGTGTAAGAGAAATAATAGAACAATAAAACAACCCTATAAATAACCCGACCCAAAGGTAGGGTTCATAACATCATGTGAACAGGTGATTGAAGTGTGTTCAGGTTATTATCACAATATCATGTCATTTTTAAACATGTTTGCTAATAATAATAGAACAAAAAAGTTATTGTTTGATTACATACAGTATAATCAATGTAATTCAATGCCATTATTTCAGGATGTCAGCCTTTCGTACGGTAAAGCTGACAGAGAGTGATATACCTCTTATTGCCTGACTTCCTCAGAGAGACGCTTCCACATCTTTAACTGTGAGTCCTGTCAAGTCAAGTCATCTTCATTTATATAGCGCTTTTAACAATGGAGATTATTTCAAAGCAGCTTTACAGAGATAAACATACAATTTACGGTAACAGAGATTGTTTTGGCTTTATAGCGATTTTTGAATAACGTTATTTCCAGCTGTCCACCGGAGACACAGAAGCTGACCATGAAGAGGACCGATGAAGTGTTTCTCTCCTGTCCTGTACAGTCCTCCCTGTACTCACAGCACACAATCTGTCTGCCAAACACACACCAGCAGGGGGCGCTCTGTTCTCAAAGATGATACAGCATCACAGACGCTGTAAGCAAGCCTCATAATGCTTGTGCGGGGAAGGAGACTCTTTTTATTTGTTTCAATGTATGTTAATAGAGGAGAGATTATGCTGAATAAACTGTTGTCGGGAGAAATTATCATATCTGAATGGACAGACAAACTTCAACATGTATATATATATACATGTGAAAATGTTTTATTAATCTCATCCCAAAACCCTTCACTGATATTTTTGTTTAGTACCTGTATAATATTTATCTTATTTTCCACATTTATATCTCTTTACACAATTAACGTTCTGTAAAAATGTAAAAAATGTAAAAATGTAGCCACCGTAAATGTAAAAAAAAAGAAAAGAAAAAAAGTACAAATCATGCAAATAAAGCTTTGATTCTATGACTCTATTAGGTGGCAATTAATGAATCAATTGAACGTTGCACTATATTATTTATTTATTATTACTATATTATTTCATTGTGGCAAGTCATTAAAAGACTATATTAGGAAGTATAATTATAAAGATGTAATTCGAGGTGTTTCGTTGAGGAATGATAATAATATATAATAAGAAATGTTAATTAAGTAAAGAGATTCCTGGAATTAAAGGGAAAATAAAGCAAATGAACAACAATGAATAGAATAATATAACCATTATTATTACTAATTTATGTTCTTATTCTTTTAACATATACTGATAAATGATTCAAACTTGATTTTCAACGCTGTCTATTAGGGCTGGGTATCGATACAGATTCCAGATTCATTTCTATTCACAAGATCTCAATTCAATTCCATTCTCAATTTTCAATTCAATTCAATTCAATTCAATTCAATTCAATGAATTCAGTGATTAAATGTTCACTGGCTCCACCACAAAAAAAACGGATAAATAAATAAAATAGTAAATGTTTTTGACCCATGTATTCTTGTTCTATAAATAATGTTATGACACCCCACATTTTAGATACCAGTGAAATTTAACAATTCTTGATTCCAGTTTTGATTCCACAGCTTAAACTACTATCTAAAAAACATTTAAAAGATTATTAAAGACAAGTAAACTTTCAGTAATAAAATAAGAATGAATAATTAAACTACAAGCAATTGCACAACTAAACAAATACAATAGAACACTTTACACATGAAATAAGGTTTTTCAGGTTGGTCTAACAGTAGTTTTGGGACTGGGATATCCTTCCCTGTGGCCCAGTTCCCCATCCTCGTCATGATACTCGCTTCACAGTAATGATCCAGGGACGCTTGGCTTATTGTAGACGCTTGAGTTTTACATTTCCTTACAGCAACATTTTTTGTGTTGCCATGTTGTGATTATATAGGTAGTGATCGTGGTTGTGGAAAACGTCCAACCTCAAGACTGAACTAACATCTGCAGTTCTCCAGCTGTGATCCATACAGATGAAACGGGTGACACAGGGTTTGAAGGCTTTGAAACACGGACTACACCCAGGAAGGCAGACCGAGGGAAGGGCATGCCCGAGGCTGATCTCCAGAGGGGTGGCGAACGGGTCTGACTGGGCCTGGGACTGAGACACCATCCAAGGAATGGACAGGGAGGTCGGAGAGCAGGGATCTTTGGCCCAATATGTCATTTTCGACGCAAGTAATTTTTCTGAGGAAAGTCCTCCAGAGTCCTGAGACCTCAGATGGTGCCCGACCTGCTCTGAGAGGGTGGATGTCTGAACTGAGCCAACAATCCCCCTGGAGCTCCCCGTTCCATATGCTTCAAAACCTAAACCTAGACTTCCAGGCAACGGACGTTATTCAAGTCATGCCCAGGAAGGTGCATCCTGCCTGGGATGCAGTTTCAGAAAGTCAGCCGGTCAATTCCTGGAGGTTCCATACTTCCAGAGCTCAATCAGGGTCGAAATTGAACTCTCTTGCCCACCAGAGTGAGCCTAAGCGGGCCACACGATGGTCTAATAAGGCCTTGGAGCTCTGCCATCTTAAGCCTTCAAAACCTTGGTCCATATTTTCACCTGTTTGCCCAAACCCTGATGGCCCGTCTGCACTCCTAACAGATCCTCTGTCCACTGAATCCTCCTCCTCCTCCTCCTCCTGCTCCTCCTCCTCCTGCTCCTCCTCCTCCTCCTCCTGCTCCTCCTCCTACTCCTCCTCCTCCTCCTGCTCCTCCTCCTGCTCCTCCTCCTGCTCCTCCTCCTGCTCCTGTTCCTCTTCTCCTCCTGCTCCTCCTCCTCCTGCTCCTCCTCCTCCTCCTCCTGTTCCTCCTCCTGCTCCTCCTCCTCCTCCTTTTCCTCCTCCTGCTCCTCCTCCTCCTCCTCCTTTTCCTCCTCCTGCTCCTCCTCCTCCTCCTCCTTTTCCTCCTCCTGCTCCTCCTCCTCCTCCTGCTCCTCCTCCTCCTCCTGCTCCTCCTCCGGCTCCTCCTCCTCCTGTTCCTCCTCCTCCACCTGCTCCTCCTCCTCCTCCTCCTGTTCCTCCTCCTCCACCTGCTCCTCCTCCTCCTGCTCCTCCTCCTGCTCCTCCTCCTCCTCCTGCTCCTCCTCCTCCTCCTGCTCCTCCTCCTCCTCCTGTTCCTCCTCCTCCTCCTCCTCCTGCTCCTCCTCCTGCTCCTCCTCCTCCTGCTCCTCCTCCTTTTCCTCCTCCTGCTCCTCTTCCTCCTCCTCCTGCTCCTCCTCCTCCTGCTCCTCCTCCTCCTGTTCCTCCTCCTCCACCTGCTCCTCCTCCTCCTGCTCCTCCTCCTGCTCCTCCTCCTCCTCCTGTTCCTCATCCTCCTCCTCCTCCTGCTCCTCCTCCTCCTCCTGTTCCTCATCCTCCTCCTCCTCCTGCTCCTCCTCCTGCTCCTGCTCCTCCTGCTCCTCCTCCTGCTCCTCCTCCTCCTGCTCCTGCTCCTGCTCCTCCTCCTCCTGCTCCTCCTCCTCCTGCTCCTCCTCCTCCTCCTGCTCCTCCTCCTTTTCCTCCTCCTGCTCCTCTTCCTCCTCCTCCTGCTCCTCCTCCTCCTGCTCCTCCTCCTCCTGTTCCTCCTCCTCCACCTGCTCCTCCTCCTCCACCTGCTCCTCCTCCTCCTGCTCCTCCTCCTGCTCCTCCTCCTGCTCCTCCTCCTCCTCCTGTTCCTCATCCTCCTCCTCCTCCTGCTCCTCCTCCTCCTCCTGTTCCTCATCCTCCTCCTCCTCCTGCTCCTCCTCCTGCTCCTGTTCCTCATCCTCCTCCTCCTCCTGCTCCTCCTCCTCCTGCTCCTCCTCCTGCTCCTCCTCCTCCTGCTCCTCCTCCTGCTCCTCCTCCTCCTGCTCCTCCTGCTCCTCCTGCTCCTCCTCCTGCTCCTCCTCCTCCTGCTGCTCCTCCTCCTCCTCCTCCTGCTCCTCCTCCTGCTCCTCCTCCTCCTGCTGCTCCTCCTCCTGCTCTTCCTCCTCCTGCTCCTCCTCCTCCTGCTCCTCCTCCTGCTCCTCCTCCTCCTCCTCCTGCTCTTCCTCCTCCTCCTCGCACGTACTCGTCCAGCTCCACTGTCGATCTGAAATGGGCCTTTTCTAATTCCTAATTTGAGTAATTTCAGTCACATCATTACAATTGTGGTGGCAAACAATTTGACATCACTGAATAAGAGACAAACATGTAGCAATTGTCTTTAAAGGTTATTTATTTTCTTTCAAGAAAAGGTCGACAGTCATAAAGAGTGTCTGCAGAGTGTGACAGAGAAGGGAGGGCATCCTTTCTTCTTTATATTTGACTCCCTCATCATCAACAACATGTCCATAACTAACACATTGTTGCATCCTACTTCTAATGTGTAAAAGGCCCTTTGTCTCAGTCATACATTAGTCACACATTACTTTTTGTCAAGTCACGTATACAAGGTCATACACATACACACACACACACACACACACACACAGATAAGGGTTAATAGTTCGTTGTTCCATCAATGTAACAGAGAATCATCAGAGACTCCACATGCAATCCTTGTGCATTTTACTACCTTAATCTAATTACTATGAATATAAGAAAATGCACATATATAGAACATATTTAATTGCTTCAACACTGTATTCTCTACTCTTTCCTATAGTGATGGATGATACAGGAATTTGGCCAGTTTTTTACTCAGTATTAGAGTTCATCATAGTTTACCACTTCACTGTACTAAATCACTGTTAAACTAAATATATATAGCACTATATAGTTTGATTTTTACTCATAAGAATTTCTAAAGGTGCGAATAAGTGACACGGTTTGCATAAAAAACTATTTTCTCTTTTCTTTTCAAATATACTTAATTTAAAGGTAGATTTTTTTGTGAATATTTTGAATGAAAGATTAAAAGGAAAATAATTTTGCTTATTTTATTTTATCTTTTTTATCATTCATTCCAAAAGTTCCAAAGATCTGTTCTTTCATTGAAGTAAAACAATTAACAGTGGAGGGAAAATCTCATGAAATTAATGTGATTTTTTTAAATGTGATTAGATTTTTTTGTTTTGAGGCCCCAAGAAAAAACAATCTATCCCGACAGGTCTAAAATATAAATATAAATATATACACGTAATAGGCTTACCTTATGGAAGATGGATTTATGATGTACTTGCTTATTTAAATTCACAATTGTGAACAAAAAAATATAAATTGTGCTTTGATATTTAAAGGGTTAGTTCACCCAAAACTTAATTATTACTGAACTTAACCCGTAAGACCTTCGTTCATCTTCGGAACACAAATGAAGATATTTTTGATGAAATCCGATGGCGTCGCGGTGCTCTCGTGAACGCGCGTCAGAGAGTGACACAGAAGAGAAGAAATGACTGAATAAAGTCAATGTTTTGTTTTTTTGGCGCACAAAAAGTATTCTCGTCGCTTCATAAAATTAAGGTTGAACCACTGTAGTCAGATGGACTATTTTAACAATGTCTTTCCTACCTTTCTGGGCCTTCAAAGGGCTGATTATTTAATTAATTAGCTGTCAATGCCCCCCCAATAGCAATCAGATTTCATCAAAAATATCTTCATTTGTGTTCCGAAGATGAACGAAGGTCTTGCGGGTTAGAAACGACATGAGGGTGAGTAATGAGATAATTTTAATTTTTGGGTGAACTAACCCTTTAATCAATGCATTTATGGTCAATTTCATGTAGGTCATACCCAAGAAGTAGAGAGAGAAAAAAAGGAGTGACACAAAAGATCAGGGAACATAATTTCTCACATGAACAGAAGTTTGCCAAACGTAGAAAAGTTTACAACTGTCCACAGTCTGAGACGGTGATGGCTTTAGTGGGTTTGCCGTCCTTACTGCCCAGCTCTGCTATTCTCTTCACCACATCCATGCCTTCTTTGACGAAGCCGAAAGCCACGTGCTTGAAGTCCAGGTGTTCTGCTTTCTTGAGTGTGATGAAGAACTGCGAGGTGTTGGTGTCTCTGCCGCGGTTGGCCATGGACAGCAGTCCCGGGCCCGTGTGCCTCACGTCGAAGTTCTCAAACTTCCCTCCGTAGATGGACCGTCCTCCCGTTAAACCTCAAACATTTTTAAGAAAAGGGATGAGACAAAATGATAAATGATATTCTTTTAAAATGTGTGATTTAGATTTTAAGATCATCAGACGCGCTGAATGAAACTATACTTCTTTTAAACTAAAAATAAGAAAGTATACTTTCAGTCTACATTTTATATACTTCTCAGAAATATACTTCAAATTGCACCTAAATATACTAGACTTATACTGACAGAAAAGTCCAAGTATATTTGGCCTATACTTGTTGAACGAGATATACTTAAAAGAATAATTAAGTATTCTTGGCTTGTACTTGTGCTTACTATTTTGATTGAGTAGCTTATTAAATACTTTTTTAAAAACATAATATTACACACTGTCTTATAAACTAACATGTTCAAGTTTATATAGTAACAAGCTTTCGGGTGGAATAGCTTATAGAGTAAATAAAATAAGCATAGAACTGAACCTGATCTTGTACAGCGATAATAATTACCCTTACGAAAAATAAGTTTATTCAAGTGTTCTATTAGTATACTTCTTTTCAACTAAAACTAAGAAAGCATACTTTCAGTCTACATTTTATATACTTCTCAAAAATATACTTTATGTACTTAAATATACTTCAAATTACACTTAAGTGTACTTGACTTATACTGAGAGAAAAGTCCAAGTATATTTGGCCTGTACTTATACTCAATCTTTTGATCGAGATATACTTAAAAGTATAATTAAGTATTCAAAGTATACTTGGCTTGCAGTGGGTTAACTCTTTTGATCGAGTAGCCTATTAAATATACTCTTTTTTTACATAGTTTTTCATATACAGTCTTATGAAACATATGTTTTAAAATATTGATTAAAATATTTATATAAAACAGATATGTTTCTTATTCTGCATCTCTGAATGTTTGTGTAGGCTAGTCCACTGGTAGTGTACATTGGAATTTCTTTAATTCTACTTTACTCTTTCCGACTGAATTTTACAGCTATCCATGTTTTCACTGTTATACGGTAGGGGGCGCTATGACACATCTTCTAATATAGAATCTCCGGATCAAAACACAGGAGAAGAAGAAACAAGTGATAGAAGATTGCTCACTCAAATGTAAAATAACGTTAAACTGCGTGTAAATCAAAACTGCTTAATGTTTCCAAATGAAATGAAGCGTAACCCATGAAGAGAAAGCGACTGAGGCTTTAGGGGGTGTTGGACTCGATCTACTCCATCTGTGTTTTCATCATCGTTCTGAATCTGATCAAGGCGTAGTCTTTGACACAAATGAGATTTTCTCAACTTTTTTCTTTAAAATGTTGCCTTTCTTTATGAAACTTACCAGCATTCAAGTGTTGATAAAGGATGCATGAAGCTAATTAAATGTTTTTTTAAATTAAAGTAAGTATAAAAAGTATAAAGTATCTCCAAGTATAAAAAAATAACATTTGAACATAGTAGTAGGCCTCCTGCAAGTGCAAAAATAATATATAAACAGTAAACTATAAGTATGATGTTAAGTTCACTTAAAGAAAACTTGTAGTACAAAACTAGTAAACTAGTACTTTACTGAGAGTACACTAAAAGAAAACTTGCAGTATAGAACTACTAAACTAGTCGTTTACCGAGAGTATACTTCAAAGTGTACTTTCATAAACTAAAAATTTGCTACAAGTATTAAAATAGTAAACTACTAGTATACCCATAAGTTCACTTGCAGTACAAATGAGAAACGTAATTATGAACTAGTTGTGCACTTAAAGTTTACTACTGTTACACTTCTAGTACACTTAAACATACTTTTATATACTATAAGTGGGCCAATTTAGTCCCAAGCGGTATTAAAATAGTACACTTACAAGTTTACTACTAGTACATATTGACATTAGTATACTTACTACATAAAGTATACTTAAAAATATACTTGAACATTACTTAAGTATACTTCATAAAATGAACTTGAAGTATACTTCTTTTTCGTAAGGGCTGGATTAACCTCACACACACACACACACACACTCACCTCTCGCGCTGGTGCACTACCAAAGACCGGTGCGCCGGCGTTTGACCACGCAAAATCTGCATCTACAGAAATAAACGTGCGTGTGAAAATAATAAAAACTTTACACTGACAGCAGCAGTGTGTACAAACACATGAATGGCTTATAAAAACACAAAATGCTTTTAGTGTCCACATACTAGGGCTAGGATGACAATCAGAAAATACAGCCTTTGGGGGAATCCATTATTATTAAATGCAAAAATGACTCAATGCCAGTATCGTATTGGCCCGCTCGTGTACTCACACTCTACAATGCTTCGAGACATAAAACCGATACCTCGCAGAGTGTGTACAGTGTTTGTGTCAAGACAAAGACACACTGACAACAGAGCAAACAGACAGTATAATGGAGATATCAGACAAAGATGAATATAAAGTAAAAGTATCTATTTAGTAGAATATTAAACAAATTAAAATATCCCTCCATAGCCTCAGCAGAACAGCAGCAGTTCACACAGACACAGCCAGAAAACACCCTGAGACGGTGTGTGTGTCCCTCTCTCCTGTGCTCTGGCTGGCACTACACCTTCACGCTAGATTTCTCATTCTCACTAAGGAATAGTTTTCCCCCCCATCATAATTTTATCATTTTTCACTCAGCCCTGCTAGACAATTCAACAGAAAGAATTGTGAATTTGACTGCACTCTTTATTATGAAAAATAAAATCTAATGATTTAGTCAGACACACTGGTTAAACGCAGGTTAAGATGTAAACAGAACACTCACCTTTTTTGCCAAAAGCAAATTCTCCTGAAGCCTTTGCCAAGTCTGCAAATGAAAACGCACTCTCAGATGCAGATGCAAATGCAAAAGGAAGACCTGCTGGAGAAGAGCAAAGACGTCAGACGATACCAAAGGCAAATGCTGCTTGTGTTTGAATGAACGTCCCTGTCCTTCACTCTCTGACCCCGGGCTGGACTTCATTCCCACATGTCAGAAGAGCGGTGGAAATTATTATATTAGCCCAACGCCCCGTATAAAACATATACTGTCTGATTAGGGCTTACAGATGATGGTGTATTACAGAGGAGAAACTGGTTCAACTGGTATCATGGTTTCAGTGATGTTTTATCATTTCTACACTGAGGAAAGAAACTGCATCCAATTCTAATAATACAAATATTCCTTATTTTTGGTTTCAAACACTTAACTTACATTTACCTGAACCAAAGTAGTAACTTTTTCATTGTCTTATCGTTGTGTCAGTGTGTTTTCATTCAGTGAGATCTGCTCTCTCGTTATATGACCGTCTGCGCTGAAAGACGAATCTCTTATTTATATCGTGTTGCACTGTGTGTTATGATGAAAGCATTCGTGAGAGTTCAGCAGACATCACTGTGATTGGCTCTCTTTTATGCAACATGAGAAGACTTACAGTCACTAGACGTTAAACTGGAGTGTGTCCAGGGCAGCGCTGCTGTAGAAGTGAGGAGGACACGTGTACCTGCAGTGGAGCTGGACTCGCTCTCGCTGCTCCTCTTCGTGGAGAGGTCAATGGGGTCAACGCTGCCGTCCACGGGAGGCTCTTCCGCTGCTGCATCATGGGAAGGCGTCGGCTTCACCTGTGTGTCCAGAACAAGACACATGAGTCAAACCAGTGCTGCTAATCACGTCTCATGTCAGTGTGGAGAAAGTCCTCTGACCTGAGCGTGCTGCAGTGTGTGTAGCTCTGCGCTGAAGTCGTCGGGTCGCTCGGAGTCGGAGTCGCTGCTGACGCCGCAGAGGAAGGTGGGCGGCAGCTTCAGGCGTCTGGCTCTCTGTTCCTCGTCTGCAGTCGGCTGCTTCTCCCACACTAGTGTGACCTCAGAGTCTGCAAACACACACTCTCCATCAGAGTCTGCAAACACACACTCTCCCTCAGAGTCTGCAAACACACACTCTCCATCAGAGTCTGCAAACACACACTCTCCATCAGAGTCTGCAAACACACACTCTCCATCAGAGTCTGCAAACACACACTCTCCATCAGAGTCTGCAAACACACACTCTCCATCAGAGTCTGCAAACACACACTCTCCATCAGAGTCTGCAAACACACACTCTCCATCAGAGTCTGCAAACACACACTCTCCATCAGAGTCTGCAAACACACACTCTCCATCAGAGTCTGCAAACACACACTCTCTATCAGAGTCTGTAAACACACACTCTCCATCAGAGTCTGCAAACACACACTCTCCATCAGAGTCTGTAAACACACACTCTCTATCAGAGTCTGTAAACACACACTCTCCATCAGAGTCTGCAAACACACACTCTCCATCAGAGTCTGCAAACACACACTCTCCATCAGAGTCTGCAAACACACACACTCCATCAGAGTCTGCAAACACACACTCTCCATCAGAGTCTGCAAACACACACTCTCTATCAGAGTCTGCAAACACACACTCTCCATCAGAGTCTGTAAACACACACTCTCCATCAGAGTCTGCAAACACACACTCTCTATCAGAGTCTGCAAACACACACCCTCCATCAGAGTCTGCAAACACACACTCTCCCTCAGAGTCTGCAAACACACACTCTCCATCAGAGTCTGCAAACACACACTCTCCATCAGAGTCTGCAAACACACACTCTCTATCAGAGTCTGCAAACACACACTCTCCATCAGAGTCTGTAAACACACACTCTCCATCAGAGTCTGCAAACACACACTCTCTATCAGAGTCTGCAAACACACACTCTCTCCATCAGAGTCTGCAAACACACACTCTCCATCAGAGTCTGCAAACACACACTCTCCATCAGAGTCTGTAAACACACACTCTCCATCAGAGTCTGCAAACACACACTCTCCATCAGAGTCTGCAAACACACACTCTCCATCAGAGTCTGCAAACACACACTCTCCATCAGAGTCTGCAAACACACACTCTCTATCAGAGTCTGTAAACACACACTCTCCATCAGAGTCTGCAAACACACACTCTCTATCAGAGTCTGTAAACACACACTCTCCATCAGAGTCTGCAAACACACACTCTCCATCAGAGTCTGCAAACACACACTCTCCATCAGAGTCTGCAAACACACACTCTCCATCAGAGTCTGCAAACACACACTCTCCATCAGAGTCTGCAAACACACACTCTCCATCAGAGTCTGCAAACACACACTCTCCATCAGAGTCTGCAAACACACACTCTCCATCAGAGTCTGCAAACACACACTCTCCATCAGAGTCTGCAAACACACACTCTCCATCAGAGTCTGCAAACACACACTCTCCATCAGAGTCTGCAAACACACACTCTCCATCAGAGTCTGCAAACACACACTCTCCATCAGAGTCTGCAAACACACACTCTCCATCAGAGTCTGCAAACACACACTCTCCATCAGAGTCTGCAAACACACACTCTCCATCAGAGTCTGCAAACACACACTCTCCATCAGAGTCTGCAAACACACACTCTCCATCAGAGTCTGCAAACACACACTCTCCATCAGAGTCTGCAAACACACACTCTCCATCAGAGTCTGCAAACACACACTCTCCCTCAGAGTCTGCAAACACACACTCTCCATCAGAGTCTGCAAACACACACTCTCCATCAGAGTCTGCAAACACACACTCTCCATCAGAGTCTGCAAACACACACTCTCCATCAGAGTCTGCAAACACACACTCTCCATCAGAGTCTGCAAACACACACTCTCCATCAGAGTCTGCAAACACACACTCTCCATCAGAGTCTGCAAACACACACTCTCCATCAGAGTCTGCAAACACACACTCTCCATCAGAGTCTGCAAACACACACTCTCCATCAGAGTCTGCAAACACACACTCTCCATCAGAGTCTGCAAACACACACTCTCCATCAGAGTCTGCAAACACACACTCTCCATCAGAGTCTGCAAACACACACTCTCCATCAGAGTCTGCAAACACACACTCTCCCTCAGAGTCTGCAAACACACACTCTCCATCAGAGTCTGCAAACACACACTCTCCATCAGAGTCTGCAAACACACACTCTCCATCAGAGTCTGCAAACACACACTCTCCATCAGAGTCTGCAAACACACACTCTCCATCAGAGTCTGCAAACACACACTCTCCATCAGAGTCTGCAAACACACACTCTCCATCAGAGTCTGCAAACACACACTCTCCATCAGAGTCTGCAAACACACACTCTCCATCAGAGTCTGCAAACACACACTCTCCATCAGAGTCTGCAAACACACACTCTCCATCAGAGTCTGCAAACACACACTCTCCATCAGAGTCTGCAAACACACACTCTCCATCAGAGTCTGCAAACACACACTCTCCCTCAGAGTCTGCAAACACACACTCTCCCTCAGAGTCTGCAAACACACACTCTCCATCAGAGTCTGCAAACACACACTCTCCATCAGAGTCTGCAAACACACACTCTCCATCAGAGTCTGCAAACACACACTCTCCATCAGAGTCTGCAAACACACACTCTCCATCAGAGTCTGCAAACACACACTCTCCATCAGAGTCTGCAAACACACACTCTCCATCAGAGTCTGCAAACACACACTCTCCATCAGAGTCTGCAAACACACACTCTCCCTCAGAGTCTGCAAACACACACTCTCCATCAGAGTCTGCAAACACACACTCTCCCTCAGAGTCTGCAAACACACACTCTCCATCAGAGTCTGCAAACACACACTCTCCATCAGAGTCTGCAAACACACACTCTCCATCAGAGTCTGCAAACACACACTCTCCATCAGAGTCTGCAAACACACACTCTCCATCAGAGTCTGCAAACACACACTCTCCATCAGAGTCTGCAAACACACACTCTCCATCAGAGTCTGCAAACACACACTCTCTATCAGAGTCTGCAAACACACACTCTCCATCAGAGTCTGCAAACACACACTCTCCATCAGAGTCTGCAAACACACACTCTCCATCAGAGTCTGCAAACACACACTCTCTATCAGAGTCTGCAAACACACACTCTCCATCAGAGTCTGTAAACACACACTCTCCATCAGAGTCTGCAAACACACACTCTCCATCAGAGTCTGCAAACACACACTCTCCATCAGAGTCTGCAAACACACACTCTCCATCAGAGTCTGCAAACACACACTCTCCATCAGAGTCTGCAAACACACACTCTCCATCAGAGTCTGTAAACACACACTCTCCATCAGAGTCTGCAAACACACACTCTCTATCAGAGTCTGCAAACACACACTCTCTATCAGAGTCTGCAAACACACACCCTCCATCAGAGTCTGCAAACACACACTCTCCATCAGAGTCTGCAAACACACACTCTCCATCAGAGTCTGCAAACACACACTCTCCATCAGAGTCTGCAAACACACACTCTCCATCAGAGTCTGCAAACACACACTCTCCATCAGAGTCTGCAAACACACACTCTCCATCAGAGTCTGCAAACACACACTCTCCATCAGAGTCTGCAAACACACACTCTCCATCAGAGTCTGCAAACACACACTCTCCATCAGAGTCTGCAAACACACACTCTCTATCAGAGTCTGCAAACACACACTCTCCATCAGAGTCTGCAAACACACACTCTCCATCAGAGTCTGCAAACACACACTCTCTATCAGAGTCTGCAAACACACACTCTCTATCAGAGTCCCTGTCTGCCTCGTTGCTGCTGCTGCTAAACTTCATTCAGCCAAGGCTGCAAAGTCGACTACGTGTTACAAATATGTTAGAACTATGACCTCTGCCACTAAAGATTGCTTTATTAATAATCTTCCTGATCAGTTTCATCATCTCAGCATCCCAGATAGCTTAGAAGAACTTGATATTGAGACAGAAACTTTTAACTCTCTCTTTTCCAGTACTTCCAGCAGCCAGAAAAATGGAGCGCAACTGGAAGAAAACAAAACGAAGTATTTTGCATTTCATGGAAATTAACCCTATTAGAAGAAAATAATCAAAACCCGAGGTATTTATTTGAAACAGTGGCTAAACTAACAAAAAATAAACCCAGAAATTTTCCAAGCAGCACAACAGTAATGACTTTATGAACTTCACTTATAAGATAGATAATATCTATCTTATAAGGGTGAAAATTATAACTATGAAACCGTCTACCACAGTATTGCATCAGGGTGTGCATTATAGTCTCCCTGAGGAAAAATTCGATTCACTCATTACTATAGGAGAGGAAGAATTTTTTTAACTCGTCAAATCATCTAAATCGACATCTTGTATGTTAGACCCCATACCGATTAAACTATTGAAAGAGATGCTTCCAGAGGTCATAGATCCTCTTATTAATATCATTAATTCATCTTTGTCATTAGGATACATATCAAAAAGTTTTAAGCTGGCTATGATTAAACCGCTTTTTAAAAAAAAACACAACTTGATCCTACAGAATGAGTCAATTACAGGCCGATCTCTGTCAAAGATACTAGAAAAGGCAGTATCTTCACAACTTCCTTTTTAGAAAGAAATGATATCTGCGAGGATTTTCAGTCAGGATTTAGACCGTACCATAGTACCGAGACAGCTCTCATCAGAGTCACACATGATTTGCTCTTATCATCTGATCGCGGTTGTATCTCAGTATTAGTGTTACTTGATCTTAGTGCTGCATTTGATACCATCGACCACAACATTCGTTTAAATAGACTCGAAAATTATGTTGGCATTAGTGGAATTGCACTAGCATGGTTTAAATCATACTTATCTGACCGTTATCAGTTTGTAGCAGTAAATGAAGATATGTCTTATCGATCACAAGTTCAGTATGGCGTACCACAAGGCTCAGTCCTAGGACCGTTGCTCTTCGCTCTGTACATGCTACCATTAGGAAATATCATTAGGAAGCATGGCATTAGTTTTCACTGTTATGCTGATGATACTGATGGTGCGTTCTATTATTTATCCGTCTCGGAGATCCGAATCGGAAGACAGACGTTGCGTAGCAACACGCCCCCTTTCCTCGGATTTCTCCTCTCGGACGTCGGACAACCGTGAGGACACCGAGCAAGAATTCCGTTTCGGAATTCAAGATGGCTGCGCCCTGTGTGACTTGTAAGTATGAATTGTTTTCATTGTTTTTGAACCGCTTTGGTATTTTAAATGACGATTATAATCACTCGTATTACTGCGTCCCCTGTAGGTATGGGAATCGGTTGTTGTGAGTACAATTACTACGTTGCTAGCGTTGCTAACAGAAGATTAACATGAAAAACATGAAATAAAGTGAACATTTTCAAGTTCAAGTTCTTCTCCTCTGTGTTCTGTAAGGTGAAGCACATACTTATTTTGGAGCGCCTGGTACTCGGCCAGTGCTACCATTACAACGGGTGGCGTCCATTTTTTTCTCCGACTCGGACGCGCAAAACATAATAGAACGCTTGAAGTGTGGACGTGACGTCATATCCGAGGTCCGAGTCGGTTCGTTGGCTATAATAGAACGCACCATGAGCTCTATATTTCTTCACACCCTGACGAAACTTACCAATTCACAAAATTAACGGAATGCATAGCTGATATAAAAATATGGATGACTAGTAATTTCCAACTACTTAATTCTGAAAAAAACAGAGATTCTAATTATTGGACAAAAAACGTCTCAGGTTATGTATGTAACCCTGGTTCCCTGAGAGGGAACGAGACGCTGCGTCGAGACGCGGTGGGAACGCCCTGCGTGATTGCGTCGTGAAGCAAGTGTATAATCAGTCCAATGGAGAGATGAGACGTCATAGGCGGGTGACGTCATCGACCAGGAAGCTATAAAGCACCCCTGAAAACAGACCGCGTCAGCTTCTGAAAAAGGCGAAGCAAGTCGATCACAGGCATGCAGGGAGTATGGCAAGGCGACGCAGCATCTCGTTCCCTCTCAGGGAACCAGGGTTACATACGTAACCTTAGACGTTCCCTTTCAAGGGAACTCGAGCTGCGTCGAGACGCGGTGGGAACCCTATACCCACGACGCCATATGACAAATGCCTGTTCTGTGTGAAGTCAATGCGCACACTAAGCAAGCAAGCACCCTAGACCCTGGAGTGGAGCCAAGATCCAAGTCATAAAAACTAACAAATGTAAGCGGTGAGGACCAGCCTGCCGCATCACAAATGCCATGAAGGGAAACTCCCCAGATTAATGCCATAGAGGCAGCCATACTCCTCGTAGAATGAGCCTGTACAGCCAAAGGTGAAGGCTGTCCGGCCACTTCATAAGCAAGTGAGATAGCCTCAACTACCCACTTGCTCATCATCTGTTTAGATGCAGGGCAACCAATCTTAGGTGACAAGTAATTGCTCTGATTTACGCCACAGAGCAGCTCTGTGGACATACGCATCCAAAGAATTAAAATTAAAATTAAAGGTGGAGGACAGAAGGCCTGCAGCACAAATGACCCACACATTTAGTAGGGACCTAGAAATACAACCCGACCTGGGGTGAAGAAATACTATCACCATACCCGGTGCAAATCCAAGTATGTGCAGGCCTCAGCCTCATGTACCACGGAGAAGACAAATTTAAGGATCTCTCCTCAGAGATAACCCAGCAAAGAAACATTCATTACAGAAATCAAGTACTGTACCAACAGGGCAGAAACAAGATTCAGAAGGCGTTCTCTGCACCAGGCAGAGAACAGGTTATATATCAATGCATATTTAGTCTTCTCGTGGAGGGAGCTCTAGACTGGAGTATGGTCTCCACGACCTCGGTCAAGAGACCTGAATCTATGAGCTGGGCCCCCTCAGAGGCCGAGCCCAAAGTATCCATAACTCCAGATGAGGGTGAAATATTGTATCCCAGAAACTCCCGGGAGCAAAGATATCGGGAAATGCGTACAGGTGTAGCGTCAACCACACCTAATACATCACATCCAGTCCAAGCGGAGCTGGATGCGTGAGGGAGAACCACATAGGGCAATTTCCCCTCGGAGAAAACCCCTTGGTCCTGAGCAACCACTGCAGGTCTCATGTACAGAAGGCCAAAAGTAATTACGTTGGACGCAGCTGCCATGAGACCCCCAGTCTGAAACTGTTTCACAGTGAGTGACTGGCCTAGATATACCCCATTTACGGCTGTGAGAATCGCAGAAATACGTGCTGGAGACAATCGTACCCGCATCATTGTCGAATCCCATATTACACCTAGAAAAGTGGCCCTCTGAGCTGGGAGGAGCACACTCTTCTTGGCGTTGAACGGCAACCCCAACATCTTTAAATGAGACAGAACGACATCTCGATGCCGAACTGCCATATGCTCAGATTGAGCTAGGATCAACCAATCGTTGATATAGTATAATACGTGAATGCCCTGGAGTCTCAGAGGAGCCAGAGCTGCATCCACACATATTGTAAAGGTGTGGGGTGATAAACCTAGGCCGAATGGGAGAACCCGATAATGGTATGCTTCGCCCCCGAAAGCAAACCTCAGGAACCTCCTGTGATGAGGATGGATACCTCTATCGGAAACAGTGAAGTAATGGCTGTAAAACCCTGACCGTCTGCTGGGAGGAGGAACCCCTTCTACCGCTACTTTTGCAGAAGTATCAGTACTTCCTGCTCCATAACCAAAGCCTGTTCGGGGTCCACCACTGAGGAGGACTCCTAGAAATCTGGGCGGACGAGAACCGAACTGAATTCTGAAACCCTTTTTTATAGTGTGTAGGACCCACTGAGAATTATGTGGCAGTAGTTTCCACGCTGCCAGAAATTCTACTAGGGGAACCAGTCTCTCAAGACTGGCCTCTGGATTTGGTTGAACAGTCACTACGGTGCCCTGAAGCGGCGTACCGGCAGGGAACAACCGAACTGACTGTTCTACGACCCTCCTCGGAGGATCGTTCGGGAACGCTGACACCTCGGTGCCCTGAAGCGGCGAACCGGCAGGGAACAACCAAACTGCCAGCGCTGCGACCCTCCTCAGAAAGTCGCTTCCCAGGAATGATAACATAACCAGAGCCGGACTCAACGAGATATATTTGGCAGTAGCTTCCACGCTGCCAGAAAATCTACTAAGGGGACCAGTCTCTCGAGACTGGCCTCTGGATTTAACCGAACAGTCACTTCGGTGCCCTGAAGCGGATAACCGACAGGGAACGACCGACTTGACTGTTCCACGACCCTCCTCGGAGGATTGTTTGGGGACGCTGACACCTTGGTGCCCTGAAACGGATAACCGGCAGGGAACAACCGAACTGACAGCGGTGCGCCTCCCCTCGGAGAGTCGCCCCCCAGAGGGCGCTGTTTCTCGAAACCGTTTCTCCCCGGAGGGGCCACCCTCAGAAGCCTGATAGCCTCGGCGTCAGGGCTTCTTCTTTGTCCAAGGTATTTTAGAGATAAAACAGTCCTCAGATCTTGCATATCTCTAACTGGCTAGACTGCGACCGCCACCCAGGTCCCCCTCGATTGTGGAGGAGCCCAAATGGCGACGCTCTCTTTTGCACTCTGTGCTGCGAGGAGCTTAGTAGGCCGAGACTGCTCCCGCCCAGCAGTCTCAGGAACATTAGATTGTGAGGAAGAAACCTCTGGAACGCCGCTGAATGGTTTATTTCTTAGCTGTTGTTTTTATTTTTAAAGTGGAGCGTCTAGAAGAACAGACATTTTTTATATCAGAAAAATGTATATATATAAACATATATCACTCCGTGGCCACGAGCAGGAAAACAACCGAACTGGCAGCGCTGCGACCCTCCTCAGAGAGTCGCCCCCCAGAGGACGCAGAGGAGAAACGATTTCTCGAAACCGTCCCTCCCCGGTATAGTTTGTTTTTGCACAACGCAATTCTCGAATAGCGTCAGTGCTGACATCCTCACATTCATCCATGTCCTATATACTTTACCCATCAGCGCTGCCTAATAAAATGTATTTATTATTTAAAATGGCTGGTGGGTAACGTCGGGGTTAATAATGATGACGCCGACTCGGTAGAGAGAAAGCTCGCAAGCGTCTCTTTAACCCGAGGCATTGTCATACCATGATACTTAATACCCATAACATAACTATAGTTAGACGTTTGGGGATTATACACATAAAATAGAAACCGGTTTATTCCACGATCTCGACACCTCAGTGTGGAGATAGGGAAAAAACGGCAGTCCCCGACGAGGAGGCTGAGATACAGAGTTTTCCTGTTTTCTTAGATATATTTCATCTAATAAACTCTTTTTATTTTTTAACGCGAACTGAACCGTCCTCCTCGAAGAACGCCCGACGGGAGCGGAGCGTCCTCACGGACAGCTTCTCGCAATGCTCACAGTCAGCCCCCTCGAGAACTGACTGTTGGCATGCTCCACTCCCAAACAGCAACACAAAGCTGATGTGTGTGTCCCCACCCGTGATATAACGTGGGCAGGGAACAACACAAAGCTTGCTTGCTCTCTTTTGCCATAATATATATATATTGCAACTTGACAGACAACAATAAATATGACAAGGACAGAATACACAGATCGCTTGCTGAAGGCGCAGAAGCTGACGCGGTCTGTTTTCAGGGGTGCTTTATAGTTTCCTGGTTGATGACGTCACCCGCATATGACGTCTCGTCTTTCCATTGGACTGATTATACACTTGCTTTATGACGCAATCACGCAGGGTGTTCCCACCGCGTCTCGAGTTCTCTTGAAAGGAAACTTCCTCACATAATAACCTAGAATACTGTCTAACACTTGATGGCGGCTCTGTCAAGTCCTCGTTGTCGGTTAGGAACCTGTGTGTGTGTGTGTGTGCTCTTTGATAACAATCTTTCATTTGAAAGTCACGTGTCTAGTGTCTGTAAAACCACATTTTTCCATCTTAAAAATATTTCTAAATTACGCCATATGCTCTCATTGACGAATGCGGAACAATTAGTTAATGCGTTCATGGCCTCAAGACTAGATTATTGTAATGCTCTACTGGGTGGTTGCCCTGCACGCTTAATAAACAAACTACAGCTAGTTCAAAACGCAGCCGCTCGAGTTCTTACCAGAACCAGGAAATATGACCATATTAGCCCGGTTCTGTCAACACTGCATTGGCTCCCTATTAAACATCGTATACATTTAAAAATATTGCTAATTACTTACAAAGCACTAAATGGTTTAGCTCCAGTACTTGAGCGAGCTCTTAACGCATTATAGTCCTTCACGTCTATTGCGATCTCAAAGTTCCGGCCAGTTGATAATAACTAGAATATCTAAATCGACTGCAGGCGGTAAATCCTTTTCCTATTTAGCACCAAAACTTTGGAACAGTCTTCCTACCATTTTCCGGGAAGCAGACACATTCTGTCAGTTCAAAGCTAGACTAAAAACACATCTCTTTGACCTAGCATTCACAACACACGTTATAGACTTCTATAATTCAATGTTAGGCTGCATAGATTAGGTCAGCCGGAACTGGGAACACTTCCCATAAATCCTGATGTACTCATTACATTATAAGAAGAATGGCGTCTACGCTAATATTAGTGTCTTCGTTTATCCCGAGGTTTACTGCAGTCCGGCGGATCCAGGCCGTATCCAGATCTGATGAAGGACCTGCGTCTGGACACGGACACACGGACACACACACACACACGGACACACACACACACGCACACACGGACACACGGACACACACACGGACACACACACACACGGACACACACGGACACACACGGACACACACACACACACACACTCCAGTTCTGATGAAGGACCTGCGTCTGGACGCGACGACAACGCAGGCCTGAAGTGTCACTAGTCCCTCCCTGTAACTGTAAGGCCTCCTTCCCTTTACCTCTAATCGTTGTCGGGATAATTCCGGGATAAGTTTGCGTGGCTACGCCGAAGCGATACAATTCTGTATTATAAATTTTAAGGCCAGACAAGTAGTTTGTTGAGGGTTGTTTTTTTAGGGAAGGACTACATGCCTGCGCACATATATTCAAACGCGCATCCCTATAGAATGAACTCTTAAGAGTTCTCGAGTCAACAGTTCTCGAGTCAACAGTGCACAAATGGTTTCTTTCGGACTGAGAACAGATGAGCTATAGATTCTGACCGAACGGTTTATTTCGTATAACTGATGCTGTGCTGATACTAGGAGCACGGGTGAACCAAGGACTGGAATTTGCCATTATGTAAGTTTATTTAATGACAAATAAAATCTACTAGAGAATGCGAATGCAACTGGTTTTGTTAAACATTTTAACATGATAAACATGCAACAACTGTTCAGTCAAAACATGTAAATGAAAATGAAAAATGAAAACATGTTTTTCTATTTACTATTGTGTATGCAAATTATATTTTAAGATTTATGAGCTGGATCCTGGTTTCTGTAAAACGTTGATGTCTATATTCACTTTATATCTTAAAGAAGTGTAAAACATCCGCGTTTGCACATCAGTGCTTGTATTGGGAGCTTTTGCAAAACGTTAATGTAAGAAACTTATCCAAAATGATGATGATGGCGATAATTATTAGTATTTAACTGAAGTTAGAATTACAATTTACTTTATTTGAATGTGTTTGAATGTATTTTCATCAGCCGGGATGATAGAATCGAAGTCATTACGCAAGGACGTAAAAGAGCAGGTGAATGAAACGAACTGTCCGAAGGAACCAGCTCGCCGAAAACAACCGAACTTCCCATCACTACCTTTAATATTACAGTAATGTACCTTCTGACTCACTGTAGAGTTTACAACATTAGCTGAGAGATTTTATTTCCTTGAGAAAAGTTGACATTTTCTGTACCATATAAATTCAAATTAATCTATAGCGAATTGGATCGGAATCGAATAACAAGCTTGTGAATCGAATCGTGAAATTTGTGTCAATACCCAGCCCTACCGAACAATATTTGGTCTTCATTGAAAAGGCAATTCTACAAATGTTATCTGCAAAAGGCAACTAAGTCGAAACCTAATGATTTCATGAATTCTTCTTTATTTCCATTAATTTCAAATTACGTTGACGTATTAAGGTGAATAAATCTAAATAACTATAAAAACAGTGGTGTTCTAAATCTTTTGACACCCTTCAAAATATACATGTGAACACTTTTAACATTTGAAAGCAACTACCTGTCAGTCAATTCATCTCAATAGACCAAAGAAAGATTTCATGAGGGAATCAAGGGGGATTCTATAAATAACCAATTGACTTAAATTTGCTGCTTTTCTGCAAATCATTGGCATTGCAAAAACTTCTTATAGTATGTCATTGACTGATGTAGTTTCTTCACTCAAAAAAAGGTATTTTAATGCAAGGTTCATTAATCAACATAAATAATTGCGATATTTTAAGAGAAATGTTTTGATGTTGTCATAATTATGCAGCCCTAACTCATGTTGTCTGTGTCTTCTATACAGAGTCTGATTTCTGTAGTCCGTCAGAAAAATGTGCCACGTCTGTTTTAATGCAAATTCTTTTCTTTTGAGAGAAATAATGCAGTCCTATCATGTATCTTGACCACTGCAATTAAGACTGAGTCTTTAGCCAGTCCGTCCGGACAGCTGAGTCTTTAGCCATTTTCAAAAAATGTCTAAAGACACATCTTTTTCGCCAGCACCTGACCAATTAACACTAGCACTTGCCTATTCTATTCTATTTGTTTTTCTCATATAAAAAATACAGTACTAAAAACTGTACTAGACTAACTGAGACTTGTTACAGCACTTGTATACTGTTGCCGTCTTGCTGGTCTGATTGCTTCTATTGTTCTCCTCAGTTGTAAGTCGCTTTGGATAAAAGCGTCTGCTAAATGATTAAATGTAAATGTAAGACAGTAAAGAGCAAGCACATCATAACTGAAATCCAAATAGGCCAAATAGCTCTGTTTTTTATTCACTACATCAACAGAAGTCTAAGCAGCCGTCTACAATGTTGGAGATGTCTGCTACATGTACAATATAAAGCTGAGACAAAAAATATCGTAACAGCCCATTCCTATAACGACACCTGTTGGTGTCCCATTTCAAGATGGGAAAATAACTTTACAAGACATTCACTGCTGAAAAATTGAAGGACTTGTAAATTCTACTAAAGTTTCAAACAAACAGCTAAAGGTTAGCCAATTTCAGATCATGCAAACGTTTTGATTGAGGCCAAGGAAACAATGTTTAAGTTATCACGTTATTCAGCCAAGGTCAGGGGTCTAATTTATAAAACTGCGTAGGATTCTTGCTAAAAGTGTACGTGCGGCCGAAAGCCAAAAATGGCGTCCGCAAATAAATATTCAGACTTATAAAACCGTTCGTACACCAGAACCTGCGCATAATTCACTTTATAAATCCCAGTCAGTGGAAGATAGTGCACATGCGTCTCCTCCCCGAAAATACCATATGAGCTTACAACGCCTCGTTTTACTATGCATATCCTCATCTGCATATGATTATTCATCCACATTATAACATGTTTAACGGTACAAGAAAATATGAGATATGGATGTGCGTCACATTACATTAATAAAAATCCTTTAGTAGCCTATCCTATTAATAAATACATCAAATAGTGTAAAATACATTTCAGAGAAACTTTTTCTCAATCTTTTCAACTGGCCAAATAGTGTTTTTAATTAATTTATATTTTTTATGGAAACAGATAGACCTTGTTATGCATTATTTGCACAAAACTATTTTCTCAGACAATCTGCTATTATCATGATAAGCAATTCTCTCTGTAGTTAACACATTAAAACACAGCATGCCAGAGGAAAAGTGTTCAAAAGCATCGCATCCACAACAAATATTTCTATTTATTGAATATAAAAAATGTTGCAACTTCTCAGTAATGATTTCATGTAGTTTAAGTTTTTAACTCCATTAATTAGAATGGCATATTTAATCTAAATGTTTATATCAGAAGTAAAACATAGTTTAAATCATTCTTTTATTGATTTAAACTATTATTGTGAACATGCACTGTATTTATGATTAGAACTCATAATGAAGATTTATGGTTTTACAGTTGTGGTGCTTTCAGAGTCAAGCTTGACTATGACTGAAGAGGTACTGATACCTTTCTGTATAAGTTGGGCCGTCCTGCCAGTATTCACAAGCTTGTGAGGGGTCTGTAAAGGAATATCCAATAGCAGCCGGTGACTCTCCTCAAATGTTTGCTTGGACTCTTCTGCAAGCTCTTGTGTTCTTGTATTCTGTGAATAGAAGTTTTTCTCATCTTCTTCCCCTGTCACAAGGTCAACCTTTTCAGGCATCTGAACAACTGGCTCAAACTGAATATCGTCATTATCCTCTGTTTTGCACATTTCATCTTCTTGATCAGCAGAGGTGTCTGTCTTGGAGGTGGAATTAATGGCTGTAAACAGCTGCTGGCCAGCCCCGGCAAAGCCTTTGAAAGTGGGATCCTCCAGGCCAAACTGAAAACTACCCTGTGAAGAATTTGCCAATTCTGCGAAACCAAAGGAATTAGGTTTACCGGTAAGGAGGGGATTATTATCGTGGCTACCAGTATCTGAGGGCTCATCTGATGAACTTGGGATTGCCTCTTTTTCCTTCTCTCTGTGAAGTTCAGCAATATCCTTCTGGCCGAACTGAAAACTACCCTGTGAAGAATTAGCCAATTCTGCGAAACCAAAGGAATTAGGCTTACCGGTAATGAGGGGATTATTATTGTGGCTACCAGTGTCTACGAGCTCATCTGAGGAACTTGGGATTGCTTCTTTTTCCTTCTCTCTGTGAAGTTCAGCAATATCCTTCTGGCCGAACTGAAAACTACCCTGTGAAGAATTAGCCAATTCTGCGAAACTAAAGGAATTAGGCTTACCGGTAATGAGGGGATTATTATCGTGGCTACCAGTGTCTACGAGCTCATCTGAGGAACTTGGGATTGCCTCTTTTTCCTTCTCTCTGTGAAGTTCAGCAATATCCTTCTGGCCAAACTGAAAACTACCCTGTGAAGAATTAGCCAATTCTGCGAACCCAAAGGAACTAGGCTTACCGGTAAGGAGGGGATTATTATCGTGACTACCAGTATCTGAGGGCTCATCTGAGGAACTTGGGATTGCCTCTTTTTCCTTCTCTCTGTGAAGTTCAGCAATATCCTTCTGGCCGAACTGAAAACTACCCTGTGAAGAATTTGTCAATTCTGCGAAACCAAAGGAATTAGGCTTACCGGTAATGAGGGGATTATTATCGTGACTACCAGTATCTAAGGGCTCATCTGAGGAATTTGGGATTGCCTCTTTTTCCTTCTCTCTGTGAAGTTCAGCAATATCCTTCTGGCCGAACTGAAAACTACCCTGTGAAGAATTAGCCAATTCTGCGAAACTAAAGGAATTAGGCTTACCGGTAAGGAGGGGATTATTATCGTGACTACCAGTATCTGAGGGCTCATCTGAGGAACTTGGGATTGCCTCTTTTTCCTTCTCTCTGTGAAGTTCAGCAATATCCTTCTGGCCGAACTGAAAACTACCCTGTGAAGAATTAGCCAATTCTGCGAAACCAAAGGAATTAGGCTTACCGGTAAGGAGGGGATTATTATCGTGACTACCAGTATCTGAGGGCTCATCTGAGGAACTTGGGATTGCCTCTTTTTCCTTCTCTCTGTGAAGTTCAGCAATATCCTTCTGGCCGAACTGAAAACTACCCTGTGAAGAATTTGTCAATTCTGCGAAACCAAAGGAATTAGGCTTACCGGTAAGGAGGGGATTATTATCGTGACTACCAGTATCTAAGGGCTCATCTGAGGAATTTGGGATTGCCTCTTTTTCCTTCTCTCTGTGAAGTTCAGCAATATCCTTCTGGCCGAACTGAAAACTACCCTGTGAAGAATTAGCCAATTCTGCGAAACCAAAGGAATTAGGCTTACCGGTAAGGAGGGGATTATTATCGTGGCTACCAGTGTCTACGAGCTCATCTGAGGAACTTGGGATTGCTTCTTTTTCCTTCTCTCTGTGAAGTTCAGCAATATCCTTCTGGCCGAACTGAAAACTACCCTGTGAAGAATTTGCCAATTCTGCGAAACCAAAGGAATTAGGCTTACCGGTAAGGAGGGGATTATTATCGTGACTACCAGTATCTAAGGGCTCATCTGAGGAATTTGGGATTGCTTCTTTCTCCTTCTCTCTGTGAAGTTCAGCAATATCCTTCTGGCCGAACTGAAAACTACCCTGTGAAGAATTAGCCAATTCTGCGAAACCAAAGGAATTAGGCTTACCGGTAATGAGAGGATTATTATCGTGGCTACCAGTATCTAAGGGCTCATCTGAGGAACTTGGAATTGCCTCTTTTTCCTTCTCTCTGTGAAGTTCAGCAATATCCTTCTGGCCGAACTGAAAACTACCCTGTGAAGAATTAGCCAATTCTGCGAAACCAAAGGAATTAGGCTTAACGGTAATGAGAGGATTATTATCGTGGCTACCAGTGTCTACGAGCTCATCTGAGGAACTTGGGATTGCTTCTTTCTCCTTCTCTCTGTGAAGTTCAGCAATATTTTTTAGGAGGTCAGATGCAGATCCATTTTGTGACTGTCCGTCTGATGCGTTTGCCTCAGATTCTGCAATTCCAAACTTGAAACCACCAGCGGGCACTGGCATGGAAAACGAAAAATTTGAACTGCTTGACTTATCAGCCTGAGATGTAGAGGACTCTACAAACTTAAAACCTTCTGAGGATGTTTTTTCCTTACTTGTACCAAACTGAAAAGCAGGACCTGGATTTAAAGTGGCAGTAAATCCTGTTGCAGCAGGTTGCTTGCTAGAACTACCAAAACTGAATGAAGAAGAGGAACTTGATGGTGAAGTAGAGGTCTTGCCTTTCATATTTGGGTTTGCTGCCTGACATGAAACACACTGCCTAGCTGTACCTTCATTTCTTACCAGGCAAGTGTCACAATCCCAATGTCCATTTTTTTTGTAGGGGGCTTTGCAAGAAACGCATTCAGTTGCTGAAGCATCATTCCTCACTAAGCAGGAGTCACAGTCCCATTGACCTTCTTTCTTAACAAATTGAGAGCCAAAACCAGGGAAAACTGGAGTTGCTGACACTTTTGCATGTTGTCGTGCATCAGTCTGAATAGTTTTCTTATCAGCCTGAGCTGCAAGGTCAACAGAGGTTACTGCAGAATCATTTGATCCAAATTGAAAAGAAACTGGTATTTGAGATCCAAATGCTAAACCCTTTGAGCTGACATCAGTGTCTCCAGTAAGTCCAAAAGAAAAAGATTTGGCAGGAGGAACCACAGGCGCAGACCCTTTAAGTTCCTCTACAGGTTTGTTCTTTGCTGTAGAAGGAGCTGCACTGTTGCAGGCAACACACACTGCAGATGTGGGAGCGTTTCTTACACAGCACACATCGCAGTCCCATTCACCCGTCTTCTTGGAAAACAGTGTTTTAAGATCCATTTCTTTGGATGAAACCTGAGGCTTCGGAGTTTCATATTTATTTTCCATTTGTTGGCCTCGTGGGGACTCTAGAATTAATTTTTGAGCCTCCTCAAATTTGAATTTAAACAGTGTGGCCTCATCCGCCGTTTTAAAACGAATGGCCAACTGCTCAGTCTTGGGCATTTCATCTGCATAGTCCATAGCATACCACACCCAGGACTTGTCAGATCCAGCATTTGGTTTAAGGACCATATCTGCAGTAATATAGTGATTAGCACAGATTTTGAGAACCTGTTCCCTCCTCATCAACAGACGAACTTTCCCGGATGTTCTGTGTTTTAGAATTTTGAAACTTCCAATGCCCCTCTCTTTCCATTCCTTAGTCTCAGGGTCGAACCGAAAGAGTTTTGCCCTCTTGCAGAACATCTCCTCTTCCTCCTCCTCACCTGTTTTCACATCAACCTTATCAGGAAGAGGCACAATGGGCTCAAAATGAGGTCCATCCTCTTCCTCTTCCACATGGGTGCTATCATTATCACTTTCCCCGCTTTTCTCTTCCCAAACCTCTGGATTTGCTAATACAGGTTTGGTTCCACTTGCAAAGCTAAATCTTTGGTCAGTGTTGCCAAAAATATTCATTTTGCTCTGAGCAGCAACGGTGAATGAAAACCCTGTGGGACTTTTACTTCCAAAAGTAAAGACTCCACTTTGGCTAGGCGGATGCTCTTGGGTCTGATGTTTCGGTTCTGATGGTCCTTCCGCTTTGGGAGGAATATCTGACGTCAGAAGTCCCAAGAGGCTTTCACTATTTTTCATCTGAGCTGAGGAAAAGGTGAAATCACCATCATTGGACTTGAAATTGGAGTTGAACTTGAATGCAGTTGTTGCCGATGTGGATGGGGCACCGGCAACCCCCCCAAAGTTTGGAACCTTAGGAGGTTCACCTGTGAACTGCGACCCAAGACTCATCTTGGGGTCAACAGCCTTGTTTTCACTGCTCTTGGATGGCTGCGTGGATGTATCGACACATGGCTTAGTGAAATATCCAGGCTCTGGTAATGTTGGATTGACTGTAGGTTGAGGAAAATTGTGACCATAATACTCTTCACTGTATGGGGAGAGTAAGGATGTAGCTGGTGACTCAAACCGGATGGGAGCACCAAAGACCTGCTCTTGAGGATATATGCATGCAGGAGTTGACTGAAGAGGTGGTGTGTGTGTTGATTGTTGGTAGGCATACATATGCTGCTGTGGAGGAAGACGATTCATCCCGTAAACTGGGCCCTGCAGAGATAAACAAACAATACATTGATATTGATTCTCTGTGCTTTTTCTTGGTAACTAAAAAGGTAGAATATATTGCATTTACATGAAAATCACTCCACTACCTTTGTTGGTGTAACATTTGCAGCAGTGCGTAGAAGATACTGTGAATTATATGCTGGAGACTGGTTGTAGTACACAGAGGGACCTGTAGTGGCAACTGAGAAAAAAAAGGAATGCGTTTTAATTATGTCTTAAATATTGTATACACAAGTGGTTCTCATTTTTTTGATGATGCCCCCATTTAGAAGCTAAAAACAAAACATTTGCGGTACACTCATATATTAATGAAAAAATGTTTGCAATATTAAATCTGACACTTACGAATAAACCAAAAGCAGAAGCCAACAATATAATTGTAGGAGCCATGTAATGGGAAAGTCATGTGACCAAATGATAATGGGAGTGTCATTAATTAAGTGGGGTTAAAACACCTGTTGTGTGTGTGTTAGTATGGAAGAATGGGGGTGAGTGCTGGAGCATATATTTTGTTGACCGTGCAAACCTGTACAAAATAAAACAACATGCAAGCTTCAAGGATAAACGCGTCACATAAGTTATTCCTCCACTCAGCTGCTTAGCGGTTTTTGGATTGTTTTTGGGGCTGTTTACACCGTGCCACTTCATGCGTTTTCTGTGATGGGTTAGCTATCCGATCGTGAAAAGACCAGGTGTAAAGGCCCTCCGAAACGCATTCGAGACGGATTTGAATCAGATCGCTCACACCACTTCAGGAGGAGGTCTGGGCCGCATTCCAGACGAAACTGGACAAGTGTAAATGCATCTGGTTGTTGAAACCACATATTTAATTTGTACTCCTCCCAAAAATGCTAAAAAAATAAACGAGTGAGAGCGTGTTATACGCTATAAGTCATGTTATAGCCAGATATGACGGCGCTTCTGCAGAACGCATCACCGCAGATGAGCATCTATTCATCAAGCCAACACCCCGCAAACTATTGCAAATCAAAGTGAAATTAAGTCGCAGACGCTTAACACACAATCATCATCATTAAAAGTAAAGAACCGAAATGATCTTACCAGGGCTGTTGCCGCTCTCTCTTATTGCTGTCTTTGATTTTGAAATTTTAGCTGATGATCAATAAAATGCAGCAATATCTGTTGCTTTTGGTGACGTGAACTCCATTAAATCGGCATATAGCGCGGGAGTTGAAGATCGGATTTATATCCGTTTTGCACAAACACATTTATGTGACCAGGTGTAAATGGAATCGTTTTGATAAATCAGATAGCTATCCGATCTGAGAAACGCAGGAAATTTAAGTGCCTTTAAGTGCCACTACAATACATTTTTTTTTTTTTGAAAAACTGCTGTACATCTTCTTCCAGCTTTATATTTTTCTTTTATTCTGATAAAGTTAACTGAATGAACTTTTGTAAGTAGACCTACATAATTGCTTTTTCTGTTGCAAAAGACACATTGAATTAATAAGCGATATTGTTTTGCAGGAGCAATATGAAAAATAGTGAGCAATATGAAAAATAGTTGCACAAAAAGAAAAAGAAAATCCTGTCACTTACTCACTGTCACGTCTCTCTAAACCCATAAGACATTATCTATGAAACTCAAGGATGTTGATTGAAGCCTTCAAGCTCAAATGGCACATAAAAGCACCATAAAAGTTTTCCATGTGATTTAAAGCTGCAGTCCGTAGTTCTTCCTCTTTGTCGCCATCTCTGTTCAGTTATTCGCGGAATTATCAGCTTTACGCGTGTTGTGCCTCGGCACGGCACAGTGCGGATGAATCCAATGTGCGGCTGTCAAACATCGCGCCGGTGTGAATTCTGGTGTAAGCCTGACTAATTCGATCCAAGGGCGGCATTCAAATTAGCGGTGAAGGTCTCAACGCGCGTTCCGTCTCTTCCAATGGCAAAGGGATATTTAATTAAATGCAATACTTTTTGTCTTATGTATTAACTCGTTTCATCTGACTCCATAGAATGAAAGTGTTTTGATGATATCTGTGCATCATTAAGTATACATTAATGGTTGACTATTCGTTTTAACTCCAATGAAAATAAAGTCAAAGTCTGTTAGAATAATCAAATATAACAATTTATTATGTCAGGTAAATGTATTTTAACAATTCCATAATCAATTGAAAGATAATCAATGCAAATCATCAAATGTTTTAGGATTAGAGAAATAGATGCGAACCCAACATGAACTACATGAGCTAAACCTCACGGGCTGATCTGAAATACAGAAAAAGCCACGATCCCTTGCTGCCTTCCATTAAATAGCCAGACCTCATTTAATATGTAAACCTGTATTCACAGTGGAAATGTACTGTGTTCATCCCCCCAGACTTACTGGGGGCAGAAGTAAATTTACATGGTACCATTTGCTAACAGTGGAAATTAGCATTGAGTTCACACCTTGGGAGTAGGAGACCACATTCATTTGTGTGCCAGATATCCCTAAACTCTTAAAAAACCTTATTACCTTTTGTTTTATACTTTGGGAATGAGACATCTGAACCAGCCACCCTGAGACCTTTAAAATGATACCAAACATAATACTCAATGATAATCATTCACATTAAACCATACATTCTTATGTGAGTTTTTATGTGTCACTGCGAGAGTGGGGGATGTGGGGAAGAAGTGTGTGTGTGTGTGTGTGTGTGTGAGAGAGAGTTCAAATGTTAATTTGCCAAGGTCCTTTGTCTCAATAGACCATGTGGTCAGATATTTTCTCTTCAACAAGTTTTACGGTCTTACAGATTCCCTCCTTGATCCCGTGGGTCACATTCAGACACTTAAGGGGTCATAGTAAGACGTTTGTCGTAATCCTTAAAACTCAAAAATTGTCTTTGCAATGTCAGCATCTGTAGAAGCTCAGAGGGCTGTGTTCACCTGCAGAACACCTGTTCTCACCAGGTGTATGTAGCATGAGTCCAGCAGGTGGATGAGGCGTTCAGGCTTTCTGCCAGTGATCCTGTGATGTGAGCAAAGTTCATATAGTCAATCTGGACCTTTTGACTTGTTCAGTTGACGTGTCATTCCTTCATGGAGAAACTTCCGCTTCCCTGGCACCTTCCCCATAACGATAATCTGTCCCTTCTTGACCAATCCTGTCACCTCCCAACGGTGCGGCTGTCTGGACAGACCTCAGTGGATGAAGGTGTTCTCCTTGGCTTCACACTGCTTTGTGTGAGACACCTGAAAAGCATCTTAAATGTCCGCTTCACGATTGAACAAATATGAACCTGAACTCGCGAAGAAATCCTTAGAAACGCATAATGCAACAAAACAACATCATGTCATTCAATGTAAAATACCATGTTCTTGTCACCAGGTGTGAATGGTACATCTGTCTCATATTAAATGTCCAATTCTTAAATATATATATTTTTTTGGTCTGAAATATTCAAAGGAAATGCAGCAAGAGGTCAGTGTAATCAAAGCAATCAAATAAATGGTATGCATCAATACGTCTTGTAATAACAATAATAATATTCAAAAATAAAAAAAAATATGAAGAATCAGTGTTTGTTCAGGAATCTTCCAATGTAAGCCACTTATGCAATCTAAGAAGTGACTTGGAACATGAATAGAGATTGTTCATTTCTTGTAACAGGTGTGAGATTGTTTGTTTGTGTGAGGGTGTGTGTGTGTGTGTGCATCTGTGTGTGAGTGTGATAGTTTGTGTGAGAGAAAGAGAGAGAGAGAGTGTGAGTGTGTGTGTGTGTGTGTGTTGTTGGCTAAGTCACAGTCAATGACAGGGTTGAATTGTAAATTCTGTAATTGTTTGAAGCGCTCACACTTCAGATCTATTTAGTTATGATGTTTCTGTTATTAGTGGTTGTTGAGAAATCAGGGGCCCTCTGACCTTCCAACCACCCTAATAACAATCAGAAAGTTTAAACATTCTTAAATTTAATAGCAGGTCTGCCTCTGCTTTAATTTTGTTTTTGCATCATTGATTTGTGACTGCAGCCATTCATATGTCTTTCCCATCCTATGTGTGTGAAGCTATCTGGATCTGTTAGTGTGAAGATGCACAATAGATCTTTAGTGAAGTTACACTTTTGGACTCTATGTCATCTTTATCTTCTCATGATGTGTAGTGTTCAGTCTGAATAGACTTGATCTATTCCAGGTCATGATGCTGTGAGGGTGTAGTGATGGAGGAGTGTGTTCAGTGTTCATGTCTAGGAGATGGGTGGAATCTACTGGATATCAATTGTGTTGCAAATTTTAGTTCCAGTTCTAAACTGGGAGGCCATGCTAATTTAGTGATGTGCTATTGTGAGATGTAAATGGCCTTTGAAGTGTCTTTTCACCCATCTCCCGAATCTCAGGTTATGTTCTAACAATCGTGAGGTCCGGCCGTCCTGGCATCCGTCCCCTGAGGAATTGCAGAAGTAAACCTGACAGAAACAAGTGCAGAGAGAACCACAGTTAATTCTGATGTTTTCAACAGTTTCAAATTCAGACATGTGGGATTCTTTTGCTTGCTCCATTATCATGTCCATTGCAATTTTAATTCCAGCTGTCACATGAAACCGAGTTTCATTGACCAGGTCTGAATTATTGCTGTTGTTTCAGTGCAGTGTGCGACACCTTAAAGCTGCTCTTGTAGTCGAGCCTTCACAGTCTGCTGTGTCACAGCATTAAGGTCCCAGTTCTGCTGGGGACATTCTCTGGCTTTACCTCAAGTTGCTTGGTTAGTGCAGGTCTCTAGTTACCTTTACAAGGCTGTGGTCTGTCTGATGTTTAGTTCACACCCTCCTTCTAAATTTGCTTCCTTGATCAGTTGGCTATTACCTGTGCCACACTTCTGGGAGTGTTTTTTAAAGGCAGAAAATTAAAACACACCTCCGCCCTTTTGGCACTGGATAGCAGGTCAACGAAATCGAACTGTAAGGATTAATGTCACACTTCTCCAATTAATGCCTGCTTGGCGATTACAACATAATGTATATTATAATTTGAGTTATAATACAATTACATTATATTTAAGAATATAAATTAAATTATATTATTTCTGGTCTTCTGAAGAGTCTCTGCTCGTTTACATGTGTTTACATTTGAATATGAAAAGGCTTTCTGACTCAGGGCTGATAAGGTGTATATTCGCTGTTCCTCTTTTCTGTTTGCTAGGTTTCAAATACCTTTTCTTCTCATTTAGTCTTTTTAAATGTCCATTTTAACGTTTGATTATTCTTTTGAACTCTTAATTTTAGTTTTATCCGATTAGATCAGGGAATCTATATCGCTCAGCGTTCCTTCTCCCAAGGCCGCACGGCACACTCCCGTCAGTTCCAATAACCAATTCAGAGGTAATTTTTGGCTAAATATCTGGGATCTGCCGTAATTCACACGTACACAATCGAAGACATATTCATAGCCCCCTTGAATGCCACCTCAGGAACTTAATTTAATAATTTACTTTAGTAGCGTGCACTTATCTAAAGTAACATTAAATTAGAACAGAGGTTTTTAGACGTACCCGAATCTAGATCAAACAGCATTAGCTGATTCTAGACGGAAACTACCCGTCTCCTCATTCAAGTACACTTAAAATGGTATCGGATATTAGCCGTCGCTAATCTGGCGCGAAAGATGTGGAAATATACGAATCCAATAATCTATGGAAAAAACAGTCTTTCAGAGTCATTCAGAATTAATTCAAACGTAACCATTTACAAATTTGGTATGCGAAACAGCTCCCATAGAGTGGAGAGGTAAAGTCTACGTTCTCTAAAGCTTTGAATATGAAAAGGTTTTTTGTTTCAGGATTAATGAGATGCGCGTTCGTGGTTTCTGACTCTCAAATTCATTGTGAATCACATTATAACCACATTCAGCATAGAGACACACGCGTTTACTTCAGTTCACACAGGATACATAGCCTAGAATACAACATCAACAGCCTTTACCTAAGTGTTCCAAATACACAAACAGTAAAGCAATCCTGTGTTTAAAGAATAAACTTACAATTAGCCTATGTGCACATATAGTAGCACAAAACAACTATAAAGTGTGTTCTAGGAGTGCATTACAATGTTTAAAACACAACTCCAAATTTGAAAATACAAATTATTGCATTATTGCTTTTTAATCCCATCTGTGTTAAAGTGGAAGCTTTCAAATGCAATATAGAGTTTGTCAAGATTAGTTTAGGTTTAGTATAGAATATTATTCAATGTGGCTTTTGTGCCCACCGGTGGGCTGGTCACACAAAGAGTTAAGCGTTTTTTTAATGCAGCATGGCTTTAGCATTTAGCATTAGCTTAGTTTTTAAGTAGCATGGGCAATACTAGCATTTAGCCTAGCCTCGTTTTGGAAGCAGCATGGCTTTAGCATTTAGCATTAGCTTCGTTTTTTAAGTAGCATGGGCAATACTAGCATTTAGCTTAGCTTCGTTTTGGAAGCAGCATGGACAATAACATTTAGCTTAGCCTTGAGATCCGATTTTAGCCTGTAAATAATATCATCCTGTTTTTCCAAATTTAGCTTTTTATAAACAATGCATCGATCTGCCTTTTTATTTGTAAAATCACGTGTTCTCCGATTTCTCCGTTTACAAACTTAGATTTTCCTTTCTGTTGTTGCCGACTCTCTTCATGTGTTGCTAATTCGTTTCAACAAAGCCAATACCACAATGGCGACAAACATGCGGCTGATTTGAAAACTTTTAGGCTGTTTTACAGCTCCTCATCAAGTAACGTTACACGAAAAACATTTGGAAGATGTTATTCCGATTTTAGGTTTCGTTTTTTGTTGCTTAGACAAACAAGGATATCTTTAATCTATTAACAAGGGTTTTCATTCTTCATCTGCGCTGTCGCTTATCACGTCCTCACGTATTTCAGTTCTGGACTAAACAAAGGGCTTTCCTATAGCTAACGTTACCCATAACAATGCAAACAACATTTTCTCAACACTTCTCAAGAGGGAAGAAAAAATGACTTACCACAGCGGCAGAAGAAAGTGAAGATGTTCAAACCTCATGCTGATTTTAAAATCCCCATACTTTGCTGGAAAAGACGTTGCTCGCGAATTCATCTGTTGCGATCACGTCTCGGGGGTCGCCAATTTGTAAGGCCTGCTAATTCGATCCAAGGGCGGCATTCAAATTAGCGGTGAAGGTCTCAACGCGCGTTCCGTCTCTTCCAATGGCAAAGGGATATTTAATTAAATGCAATACTTTTTGTCTTATGTATTAACTCGTTTCATCTGACTCCATAGAATGAAAGTGTTTTGATGATATCTGTGCATCATTAAGTATACATTAATGGTTGACTATTCGTTTTAACTCCAATGAAAATAAAGTCAAAGTCTGTTAGAATAATCAAATATAACAATTTATTATGTCAGGTAAATGTATTTTAACAATTCCATAATCAATTGAAAGATAATCAATGCAAATCATCAAATGTTTTAGGATTAGAGAAATAGATGCGAACCCAACATGAACTACATGAGCTAAACCTCACGGGCTGATCTGAAATACAGAAAAAGCCACGATCCCTTGCTGCCTTCCATTAAATAGCCAGACCTCATTTAATATGTAAACCTGTATTCACAGTGGAAATGTACTGTGTTCATCCCCCCAGACTTACTGGGGGCAGAAGTAAATTTACATGGTACCATTTGCTAACAGTGGAAATTAGCATTGAGTTCACACCTTGGGAGTAGGAGACCACATTCATTTGTGTGCCAGATATCCCTAAACTCTTAAAAAACCTTATTACCTTTTGTTTTATACTTTGGGAATGAGACATCTGAACCAGCCACCCTGAGACCTTTAAAATGATACCAAACATAATACTCAATGATAATCATTCACATTAAACCATACATTCTTATGTGAGTTTTTATGTGTCACTGCGAGAGTGGGGGATGTGGGGAAGAAGTGTGTGTGTGTGTGTGTGTGTGTGAGAGAGAGTTCAAATGTTAATTTGCCAAGGTCCTTTGTCTCAATAGACCATGTGGTCAGATATTTTCTCTTCAACAAGTTTTACGGTCTTACACTGGCATTCGCAATCACAGATTCTACTTTTTGGAAGTATGACCAATATAATACTTTTCACCGGAAAATATCGTCTGACCAAGTAAGTAAAATCCACTTTTGTTCCGACCAACTAAGGGATAAAAGCATTGCAGTAAATCGCGCTGATTAAATCTAATGATCGTCAAACCGTGCAAATTATACTTTGTTCTCAAATGCTTCATGTTAACAACATTAGCAGTGCGTTACTACATTTAATGTGTATTAGGGCTACCGGTGTAGTTCAGTTTCCATTTCTGTGCGTATCTGTAATCATATGCATATTTATCCTCGTTTTCGCATGGGCCCGGTTGCAGTCTCTTTTTTTCTGTAGTCACCCCGAAGTAGAATTTCTTCAAAGTCTTTTGCATTTTACAACGGGTGAATCTCCAGTTGTCACTGGTGATTGTCGTTTGAACCTTTCTGGATCCGCCATCAAATTAATAAGTTGAATTATATCAAGTGCTGTGAAAAAAGGAATAAAGCAACTCATGAACTGACCAGTAGGAGGAGCACCATAGAACGCCTGCGCTCCAGGAAATCCTTCCTGACGTCCTTCTGCAGGATAATTATCTCTGGGCATCCTATATGAGGATGCTGTCGCTTCAGGGGAATTAAGGCGCAGGTCATGAACCTCATTCTGTGTGAGACGGAAAACAAAACATGATATTACAAACCCTAAAATATGAAACTTGCCTGATCCAATACCCCAAAGAGCTTCTGACCAGTTTTACATGGTTGTATTTAAAACCACTAGAAAAACCTTCTGGGGTCTGAGGTGTTTTCTGGGTCCTGGAGGTGTTCTGACATGCTCTGACATTTGTGCTTATTTCTGATACTTGTGACATTTTCATGGCTAAAGTCTATTTACACTGTATTCAGCTCAAACTCTGCTACAATAATATGTCAGCAGCATGTATGTAAAAGTTTGTTGTTTTGAGATAATGACGTTTATGTGTGGTTTGTGAAAAACAAATGTCACTGAAATAAGGTCATGAAACCCATACTGATTATTTCTACACAAGACTTTTGAAAATCGTAACCTAGAATATTTGCTTCAAAACTATTTTAAGGCTGGAAGAACTGGTAGAGAGGGCAACTCTCTGAGATAACAAAGGAAATTACCATTTGAACTCACTCTAATCTACATCTCTTGCCCTCTCCCCCCACTCTCTCTCTCTCATGCAGAGATCACCTGAAACTCACCCAAAATATATATGGTTTTATACATAATATTATGTATATATGTGAACAATTATCATACAGTTTTATACATGTTTGGTATCATTTGAAATGTCTCAGTGCGATTGGTGCAAATCAAATGTATCATTCCCAAAGAAGTAAACCCAAAGGTAATAAAGTTCTTAAGAGTTTATAAATATCTTGAACACAGAAGGGTGTGACTTTCAGGCAAATGTTCCTCTGCTCTCAAAAGGTGTAACCTCTGAATGCAAATTTTCATTGTTAGCACGTTTCCATGTGAAAGAGGTTTCTGTCTATATAATAAATGTATATGTATAACACTTGCCTGTATGACAAAAATCAACAAAAATGAGTTATTTGAGTCTCTTTTGCACTGATAATAAAAAAAGAGAGCTGGTGCGCCGGTGCGACTGCCGACCCAAGAGGGTTAATGTAATAGCTTTTTTAAGTTATGTTTTTGTTCTTTTAAGCATTTATTAGATAGGACAGCGTAGATGAAACCGTAAACAACGGGGACGACAGAGAAGGGAACATAGTTTATCATAGTAAAGCTACTTTGAAGCAATATGTATTGTATAAAGTGCTATATAAATAAAGGTGACTTGACTTTAGTGTCCTACAAGGTTATAATCATTAATGAAAACGAACGAAAAGAATAAAACTAGGTGGGAAAAACCATTGTCGTTAACTGAAATAAAAATAAAAACGAGGCATTACAAAAAAACGATAACGAACTAAAACTGTAATGTTTGTTTGGCAAAACTAACTAAAATAAAATGAAATTATAGAATAAATGTACTTAGTTTTCGTCTTTGTCAATGTCTTTCATAGAGCAAATAACATTATATCTTTCAGTTGACATTTCCGACCATACAGTTTCCGACTGGGAGTGTTTCCCACACATAGACTAATTTGTGGCGGTGCGCCACAGAATCAACACCGGCCGCCACATATTGCATTTCGTTATTATTATTTTTTAACGCTATTTAAAAATACGCAGCGTATTCGTTCAGCTGCATTTTCTTTCCCTGCTCTCCTTCCGTCTCTCTGTCACTCACGCGTCTCTCTCTCACACACACACACAGCCCCTCCCCTCCGTGCACACCGCGTCTCCATGAAAACAAGTGTTCGTTAAAGCAGCACTAAGTAGGAATTCCGTTTTTGTCAAACAGCGACCCCTAGAGTCGCTGTGGAGTACTTGTACTGTCGTGAATAGCACTCACGCAGAGATGGCTCGCACTCACGGCCGGATCCCCTCCCCCTGTACACCGGTACCTGTTCAGTAGGATGGATGCTGTAACGAGTGGAAATAAGGTATGGCCCCATTAAGAGCTGCGCGCGCCCAACACCACATGTATACGGCGCCGGGTTATTTCTGTTTGATGCTCATTTTATCAGAATTTTATCAGATCTGTTTTTTGCCGTAAAGCAATTCGTTACCTCGCGAGACCTGATATCACACGATACTTCCTAACACTCAGGCCGGCGGCTCGCCGGCCCAAAGTTGCAAGTGTGGTTTTGCGGCTCACAGGCACCAGGGGGGTGCGAGACGACCACCATTCAACACGAAATCAGTAATATAAACATTACAATGACTCCAAAGCTGTTCGTTTAAGGTCAAAAAGTTACTTAGTTCACCTTTAAAAGCAAGTTCACGAAAGGTTGGTATCTCGTGAACACTTTTACACAATGACACATTAAAAAGTGGTATAAAAAATATTTTAAATTGTGAATTAAATTTGTCAGTGTGTTAATGTCGACCCAAGAAGCGATTGCGCCTAGTCGCAAGTTTGAGGTAAAATGCAGTTGGTTTGTCGATGTCGAAACACTATATAAGCTGTGATTCAAATATTAAATAATGTTATGTCATTTTTTTACTCTTATACTGAATGCTTGCTGCTTCAATCCAGATGAGTTGTATAGGGTAAATTTAGTATAGGGTGTGAAAATTGTACAGCTGTGGGATTTGTATAGGGTGTGAATTTTGTATAGAAGATGTGTAGATTTTTGGTACGGTGTGTGGATTTTGTAAGAGGTAAAGAGATTGAGCTCCTGACACTCTGACAGCAATGTCTTGTGTGGCTCAAAAATGGGTTGAGTACATGCTGTTCATGTGTGTCTTCTTTAGTCTGTTGGCTATTTAGGTTTTTTCCTGGCACACGTCACTTGCACATTTTGCACTTACTGTGGAGTCTTGTGTAGACTGTTTACATACAGTATTTGTGCCCATATGTACATTTTATGTACTGGTGTTATTGTTGAATACATATTTCTAAAATTATATGATGTTTTTGTTGAGTTATTATAACACAATACTTTTTTCTGACCTTTTTGAATCTTGCCCCTGGTTATTACTGGTCAAGTCAGCTTTCTTTCTATAGCGCTTTTCGACAATATACGGTTCTTAATGGAATGGTTACACGTATAGAATTAACAGATCAATAGCATACCACAACTGATGTGTGGCCAAACATGCTGAAAGGGTCATGAAAGCCTAAAACACATTTCTGTAACATTATTGAACATTTGATCACACACACCATTTGATGCCACAGAAGATGACAAAATGTGTAAAATGGAATAGCCACTGGCACGAAGAGCTGCGGCGTATGGGAATATGTCATTCATGAGAGGTACTGCAGTCATGAGATCGCTCGATACAACAACACGTGTGGAGCATTGCAGCATGTTTAGGTCTTCTCCAAATGAAACTCACTGATGCAAATAGTAGGCCTCCTTCGGTCGTTTGTCGACCATGGATATTGCGTCCTAAGAGTTTGCGGTGTTACGACTAAAACAGCATCGTCTGTGGCTGGTGAGACCGATGTGGGAGTGACAGTCTCTGCTGCAGAAAGTGCAGATGTAGTTGGTTGTGGGTGGCAGTCCGTGTGTGCGTGCCTTCTGCCTGGCTCTCCTCTCTTCTGCTAGTTTCAAGATCTTCTCCTCGACTGTATTTAGCTGTTTCTTGAGCAGGCAGCGCTATCTGCTGCGGTTAGCTGCAGTGTCCTCCCAGATCTCTGTGTTGATGTCCAGGGCTTTCATGTCGCGCTTGCAGACATCTTTATATCTCAGTTGGGGGCTACCTTGGGGTCTTTTGCCGGATGCGAGTTCACCATAGAGGATGTCCTTGAGGATCCGACCATCTTCCATACGGCGCACGTGGCCAAGCCAGCGCAGGGTGTACATGGTGGGGAGGCCGGCACGGGCAAGAACCTGGGCGTTGGGCACTTTGTCGTTCTAGCTGATGCCAAGGATGCGATGGTGACATTGCATGTGGTAACTGTTCAGCTTCTGCTCTTGCTTGGCATATGTTGTCCAGGATTCATTCCCGTACAGGAGGGTGCTGACTGGCTTTGTACATTGCCATCTTGGTTTGGGTGGTCAGCTTGGGGTTCTCCGAGACGTGAGTGGTCAGTCATCCTGGTGTTGTTGCAGCCTTTCCGATGCATTTGTTGATTTCGGCATCTAAGGACAGGTTGTCGCTGATGGTGGAACCAAGGTAGGTGAACTGGTGGACCACTTCAAGTTCGTAGTTGTCGATGGTGATGACAGGTGGTGTGGTGCCACATCTTGACCCAGCACATTGGTTTTCTTCAGGCTGATGGTTAGTCCGAAGTCTTTGCAGGCCTGGGAGAATCCATCCATCAGACACAGTAGATCTTGTTCAGTGTGAGAGGTGACTGCTACGTCATCGGCAAAGAGCATGTCTCTAATGATGATCTCACGCACCTTGGTTTTTGCTCTGAGTCTTGCAATGTTGTAGAGTCTGCCATCTGATCTTGTGTGCATGTACACCCCTTCGGTTGAATTCCCGAAAGCATGTTTCAGAAGAAGGGAGAAGAGGATGCCGAAGAGGTTTGGAGTAAGGACACAGCCTTGCTTCAAGCCGCTTTTGATGTCAAATGGTTCGGACCTGCTGCCATCGTACTGGGTGGTTGCCTTCATACCGTTTTGAAAAGATCTGATCATGCTGTGAAGCTTCGGGGGGCAACCGATCTTCAGGAGGATGTTGAAGAGCCCATCCAGGCTAACCAGGTTGAAGGCCTCGGTCAAGTCTATAAAGCCCATGTAGAGGGCTTCTGCTGTTCCCTGCACTTCTCCTGTAGTTGGCGAAAGGGAGAAGATCATGTCCACTGTAGAACGTTCTGCTCTAAAGCCACATTGGGACTCGGGGTAGACGCGTTCTGCCAGCTGTTGAAGACGCACTAACAGCACTCTTGCATACAGTTTGCCTAAGGTGCTCAAGAGGGAGATGCCTCTCTAGTTGTTGCAGTCGTTCCTGTCGCCTTTGTTCTTGTACAAGATGACGATCTTGGCATCTCTCATGTCTTGTGGAACACCACCTTCACTCCAACAATGTCAAAGGATGTTAAATAGAGGCTGCGAAAGGGTGGTCTTGCAGTGCCTGATCACGTCTGTGGGGATGCCATCAATCCCAGGGGCTTTGCCGCAGGCTAAGCTGTTGATAGCCTTGCTGAGTTCTGCCAGTGTTGGTTCAGCGTCTAACTCCTCCATGGTGGACAGAGGATCGATGACGTCCAGTGCTGAGGTGACAACAATGTTCTCTCTGGAATAGAGCTCTGAATAGTGTTCCACCCATCTCTCCACCTGCTTGGTTTTGCACTTTTCCGCAGCTGGTTTTCAGGGGTGCAGTTTTCCTCTGAGTTGGTCTGAGAGCTTTCTTGATGCCCTCGTACATGCCTCTGATGTTACCTGTTGCTGCTGTATTCTGAATGTCATGACTGAGCTCCTGGCAGTACTCGTTGGTGCATCTTCTTGCTGTCTGCTGTACTTTGCTCCTGGCTGATCTGAGTGCTTGAATGGTTTTCCCACCTGGTGAGCACTTATATTCAGCAAGGGCAGCACGCTTTGATTCAATAACAGGGGTCAACTCCGCAGACTTGGAATTGAACCAGTCGCAGTTCTTGAAGGTCTTTCTCCCATAGGTAGCAAGAGCTTATTTCTGAATTGCCTCACACAGGTCGTTCCATGACGCGGAAGTGGTGTTACATGGGTAGCCTACAGACAAAGCATCCTCAAGAGACTTTGTCAATTCCTCGAGCTTCTCTGGATGTTGCATCTTAGTCGTGTCAATGCATGGCTTCCCTTCTTGTTTGGAGTGGTGGAGTTTCTTTGGCACCAGTTTGATCTTGCAGCATACCAGTGAGTGATCGGAGTCACAGTCAGCACTGTGGTATGAGCGGGCGAGAAGCACATGATTGAGGCTTGTACGTCTGACGATGACCATGTCGAGCTGGTGCCAGAGCTTGGATGGAGGGTGGCGCCATGACACTCTGTGTTGTGGCTTCGTCTGGAAATAGGAGTTGGTCACGCAGAGGCCATGATAAGAGCAAAGCTCCAACAAGCGCTGCCCATTCTCGTTTATCTTGCCAACTCTAGAGGAACTCAAGCAGGAAGGCCAAGAGTTATGGTCTGCACCTACTCTGGCATTGAAGTTGCCAAGGAGGACGAGGTGTTCACTACAGTGGATGTTCTTGATGGCGTCATTCAGGTTAGTGTAGATCTCATCTTTTGCCTCAGGTGTGGAGGTCAAGGTTGGGGCAAAGGCGCTGATGAGTGTAACTGGTCCCTCAAAGGTATGGAGGCGGAGGGTCAGTAGGCGTTCTGATCTCTTGTCACCTGGTTCAATCATCTCCAGCAAGGTGTTCCTCACTGGAAACCCTACTCCATGCTCACTGCGGTCCACAGCACTCTTTCCTTGCCAGAAGAAGGTGTAATCCTTCTCCTTCAAAGATCCCGATTCAGCCAGGCGTGTTTCTTGCAGAACGGCTATATCTACCTTCAGTCTCAGTAGCTCGTTGTTGATGACCGCTGTCTTTCTTACGTCACTGATGTTCAGGAGGTTGTCAAGTCCAGTTGTCATGGTGTGGACGTTCCAGCATCCCAGATTGAGAGCTGGTCTCTTCTTCTTGTTTTTTCTTGGTGTGTTATTGCTTGGTGCAGAAATTGGGGTCTGCTTGTCGGATTTCCTTATCCCCATGCACCCAATGAGGAAGGCAGACCATGGCGGGACAGCACCTTACTGGCTGGGGACTGCCCAACTTAAGGCAGGCGGTAGCTGTCCAATGAGATGCGAATATCTCTCCTACCACCGGAAGCAACACTGGCGCCACACTCTACACCAATCGAGCATTGTAGCTTGTTTCAACGCTGTGAAGTGAAGCTGGAGTGTCCTCTCCAGGGCGCAAGCCAGGGCAGGGTAATATGGAAGACAAGCTGTTGCCCAAGTAGCAGGTCCCACCTTCTCCACGCTGATTGATCCAACGGAGCGGCAGGGCCGATACAGTTTGGGACCAGCACTGTCGCAGGAGTTGCCAAGGTGAGATTGCATGCAACCACGTGCTGCCTATGGGACTCCAGCTCCAGATTTTTCCTCAAGGTTTACTCCTAAAGCCTTTTCCCAAAAGAGATGTAGCCGCAAGTCAGCAGAGCTTTTTGACAGAGTTTACCTTCTCTGCATGAGGCAGGTGGCACCGGGTTACATGGTTACCGGTGGCAGGTATGACCTGACCTGGATGCAAATAATGGCAGTGATATAGAGGTACGTTTGTAAGTGATGAAAGGATGGATTATTCAATAGAAGACCAAAGAACACCAAAAACATTACATAGTAAAGTAACTATGCCTTTTAAGGCTTTAACTCGTGTTGTCAAATGTACTGGTACTTTGTAACTAAAGTGTTCACGAGGTGAATACGAGATTGAGTGCAGTTAGCTTTGATTATGACAGCTCTTGTTCAGAGTAAATGTTTGCACACATAAACTGCAATACCCAGTCTCTATGCGCTCTTGCTCTAATTAATACCTTATGCTCAAGGGTTTATTGCTGTCTAGAGTTGTATAGAAAAAATAAAAATATCAATAGGCTTCCTTGACAAAACCTCAAAATAATGTTCACAGTATTGAAGGCAAAGCAAAAGCAAACACTGACTGATTCTGCTACAAGCGGTGGATGTGCGACTGACCTTCAAGGACTCGACTTGCTGGCACAGCATCTGCAGGAGGTACTTATGGTACTCGGCCCAGTGAGGAGTCGTTTTGGGCGAGAACTGGAGAAGGAAACAACAGTCATGAACCATAACACTCTGTAAACAGCAAGCAAAGCTTCTGCAGAAACACTAGTTCCATGACATACCGTGGAGAATTTCACATGCGGCTCAGTGGGCTGACTGGGGCTGGACATCAGCAGATAGTCCACCTGATTCTTAGAGATACACAGATACACAGAGCACAAGGTGGCGCTAACATACAGAAAACTGCATTCAAGATCTGTACTCCACATTTGAGAAGAAGACGAAAATTACTGGTCAAGTCAGCTTTCTTTCTATAGCGCTTTTCGACAATATACAGATCTTAATGGAATAGTTACACGTATAGAATTAACCGATCAATAGCATACCACAACTGATGTGTGGCCAAACATGCTGAAAGGGTCATGAAAGCCTAAAACACATTTCTGTAACATTATTGAAAATTTAATCACACACCATTTGATGCCACAGAAGATGACAAAATGTGTAAAACTGGAATATCGACTGGCACGAAGAGCAGCGGCGTATGCAAATATGTCATTCATGAGAGGTACTGTAGTCATGAGATCGCTTGATACAACGACACGTGAGGAGCGATTCAGCATGTTTATGTCTTCAGTCTTCTCCAAATGAAACTCACTGATGCAAATAATGGCAGTGATATAGAGGTACATTTGTAAGTGATGAAAGGATGGATTATTCAATAGAAGACATGACAATAAACACCAAAAACATTACATGGTAAAGGAACTATGCCTTTTAAGGCTTTAACTCGTGTTGTGAAATGTACTGGTACTTTGTTACTAAAGTGTTTATGAGGTGAATAAGAGATTGAGTGCAGTTAGCTTTGATTATGACAGCTCTTTTTCAGAGTGAATGTTTGGACACTCAAAGTGCATTACCCAGTCTCTACCAACTCTTGCTCTGATTACCTTACACTCAAGGGTTTATTGTTGTCAAGAGTTGTATAGACAAATACAAGAGTTCCATGACAAAACTATTAAAAAAACATCAAAATAATGTTCACAGTATAGAAGGTAAATTCCCATTTGTCTGTGGCAAAGCAAAAGCAAACACAGAGGGCCAGATGTATGTACATTTGCGAACGCAGCGTTAATTAATAGCGCCAAGGCCAAGACGCAGAAAGCGCTTGATGTGAAACCGCAGTGTGTGTTATGTACCAAACCTGCAGTTCATCAGGTAATCAGCGCATGTCCCCACCCACTATACCGTAAATTGCACGTATTTAAACGCGCAATTGAATGGGCCTCGTCCTGTCACTGCTGATGCTATGACTGTTTGAAATGATCCTGATGAAAATAATTGTAATGTAGCCTGGAGTTTAACAACTGCTGGAAGGGAATGTGAACGCTGAGTCGGAGAGTCGATGTCATCTTTGATTTCTTCCAGTAACTGTAATATTGCGTAGCTGCTTAATCTGTAACGGTTAATGATTTTGTTTTCACATAACTGAAAAAGTGTGATTATTGTGGCAAAAACCTTTTCAGCTTGTCTCCTTAGCCTATGTCTTCGTCTTGCTCGGATTACTGCTGCCACTTCACCAGGAGGCGTATGCCAGGAAACCCGCTTCCTAAGTTACTCCTGCTTTTAAGATACAAAGAATTTAGCGCAAAATAGAGGCACACTTTCACCGGCTTTTTCTGTACATAACGCGGAATACATAATTAGGCACAGTTTACACTTCCCCTCCCATCTCTTTATGTGACACTCCCACTTTACCCTTGACCATCCCATGAATGCATATGCATGACAAGAAAAGTGCATTTTGCCATTTTCAGTTCCCGCGACAGGCAGTCTGCACTTTCATCTCGGTGCGTCCCATTCGTACATACCTCACCATGGTTTTATGCGCACTTTGCGAAACAAATACGCCTGAAGTGGGCGCAAAAGCGTTAGTACATCTGGCCCTGACTGATTATGCTACAAGCGGTGGATGTGCGACTGACCTTCAAGGACTCGACCTGCTGGCACAGCATCTGCAGGAGGGACTTTTGGTCCTCGGCCCAGAGAGGAGTCGTTTTGGGCGAGAACTGGAGAAGGGAACAACAGTCAGGAACCGCAACGCTATGTAAACAGCAAACAAAGCTTCTGCAGAAGCACCAGTGCCATGACATACCATGGATCTTTTAGATGGAGACGTGGCACTTTTGGATGGAGACGGAGTGGAGAACTTCACATGTGGCTCAGTGGGCTGACCGGGGCTGAACGTCAGCGGATAGTCCACATGATCTTCATCCCGCTCGTCATCTTCTGCAAGCTGCTGGTTGACCTTGTTCAGCATATCCATCACATTCTCCATAGACACAGGCAACTTGAAACATGAAGAGACAGAATTAAAGGACTAGTTCATTCAAAAGCAGTTGCTCATTATCATTTAAAGAGACATGCACCGAAACGGGTCTCTGTGAACAGTTACAAACTTTACATGAAGACCCTAAAGAATCATACCAACTTGTGGAAAATGGGCATCCGATGACCCCATTAAAACTATGGTTGATTACAATATCACAATACACAAATCATGGAAATGTTATTACAAACACTACTGAAAAGCAGCGGCCCTCATGATATTTTCCAGACTAGTAGTAGATCCGTCACAAATTTGATGCGCGTTCAAAACTTTTGACTTTTGTGTGTTTTCTTTGATCCTGAAGCCTCTCCATCAGACCGTCTCCGAAGAGTGACAGACACCGACTATTATTACTCGACACGAGTGTCAGATTTCAGACTCATTCACAATTCAACTAAACATGACTTCTCATGACACACGCAACCCTGATGTAGGCGATGACAGGCTGCTCACTGAGAAACTAGCACTGGTTGAAGAATCAGAGTTCAGTGCTTTTTAAAAGCATCTTCGGACAGGTCTAATGTAAGCCCTGCACTAAAATCTGCACTGTTTCCTGCAATGGTCACTTGTGTAAATGTATGTGAAGTTGGTTTAAAGCAGGATTCCTCAAATTCAACCCCTGCCCTCAGAGATTAGCTCAAACCCGATCAAACTGCTTGTAGCTTTCTAGTAATCCTGAAGACCTTGATTAACTTCTTCAGGTGTGTTTGTTTAATGCTAGAGCTGAACTCTGCAGGACAGTGGCCCTCCAGGGTCAGATTTGAGGAACCCTGGAGTAAAGTGAGCAGCACAAACATCAGAGGTGTTTAACATACCTTGTCCATGTCTTCTGGACTGGCCTGATAAATCTTTGTCAGGTATTTCCTGAACTGCAGGAGGAAGTTGGTGCACCTGCCCTGCGTCTCCTCCATCCCGTTTCCCGCCTCCTCCGACAGCCTCTGATAGATCTGCCCATCAACACACATCCACAAACTCATCAGGTCAGGGTCATTCACAGACCGATAATAATCACTTTACTTCTGATGCTGAACCGGTGTGACTGACGTCCAGAGAAAGCGATGTTACCTTAGCAAGATGCCAGTTAGACGAGGTGCTGTTGAGCTTCTCCAGCTTTGCGATGGCCTCGTCGGTGTTGCCCTCGATGTCAAGCAGTGTGGCAGAGCTTATGGCGGCCTCTTCCTCATATACTCGCACTTGAGAAGGCTGAAGACAAAGAGACCATTAGAGACAAACAACCATATGAAACAGAAGCAGGAAGAGAGTACATACCTGTATGTCTTTACTGTGAAAGTGCATGAACATCGGCTCCGGAGGTTCAGGAATAATGCGTTTGTTTCGGATTTTCTCAAGCAAGGGAAACACAACTTTCCAGTAGTGCACACTGCGGCCTGCATAGTCCTTCACCCGTTCCGCCTGTCAAACACATCGACATCAAGACACACCTGCTCAGTCTGTACTAGTAATCTCACACTGACGGAGCCATCAACACTACGAACGAAGCATGGGAATCATGTGCTGATCAAACACATGAAAACGCTCTAATTCATCGCGCTCCTCTTTCCCCCGATCGACTGCGTGAGCTGCTTCCTGATGTTTACAGACATACTATCTGAGAAACAATGTGCACTTTATTACTGAGAGAGAGCATAATAACTGGCCAAATCAGAGGCATATTTACACATGCATGACGTCAGGAAAGAACAGAGGTGGGTTATGAAGTGTTCACATATGTGTGTTCACAAGTATGACAGTGAACTCGCTTTCCTGTCACATCTTTACTTTAATGATGGAGACACTATTGTCTTCTGCAGAGTTAGTTTTTTTGGAGTGAATATGTGCATATTTTAAAATAAAATGTTTTTTCAAATATTTCAATGGATTATCTTACAATAAATTATTTAGCCGTTTTGTAACTTTTTCTTTATTCCCTTTAATCCTTTTAAATCCATTATTTCCTAAATGAAAACAACCGTTATCCCCCTAAAACACTTATCAGACCAGAGCGGCCCATAATTCCTGGCTCAGAACGAGCATGACAAGGACTGTGAGCAGACGTACCACATCAGTGAGATGCTGAGCCCAGTGGATGAGCAGCGCCGGCTGAAGGCCGTGTTTCTCTCCGGCGCGCAGCGTGCCGAGACCGTGCTGAACCAGCATCCGCAGTTTAGCCAGCGTCCCAGGCCTGTCACACACACACACCAGAAAACACTGCAGTCAGACACGGAGCCGTGCGTCAGGCTCAGACTCACAGCAGGGCGATCACTCACAGCGCTCTCTTGTGGATCAGGCGGTAGACGGCGTCCCACCACTCGCGCTGCTTGGCGGAGGACAGGAGCCTGATGATGTGCAGAGGCAAACACCGGGGCTGATGCGGTGAGGAGCACGAGGCCATCCGTGCCGTCTCCTGCAGCTGCGTCTGACTGCTGAACACAACGCCACACAAGAACACCTGCAACACATCACATACACACAGCGGATCTGATAAAGCACCTCAGCCGTAACTCTGAGATCGACCCACTTCCACAGTCCAAATATGCATGTTAGGTAGATATTTACAGCATTATACAAATCACAGGCATTAAATTACTGCATTATCCAAAGTAGCATTTTGAAAGGCTATATCAGATATAAATGAATACCTACATTATGCAAAAAAAGAAAAAAAGACTGCATGTTTCATAAAAGCCAAATGTAGGTGAATGTTTCCCCGTGCCTCATTGAGGATGAGAAGAGGGGTGGACGCACCTCCAGGTCGAGCAGGCAGATGGACTCGGGTGAGTTGGTGTCTAGTTTGGAGGTCTCGAGTGTGAGGCGAGGGAAGAGCTGCTTGAGCCAGCGCTGCAGGCTGACACTCTGCTCCATCAACGCCCACTGCAGGCCGAGCCACGCCAGGTGCTGAAGATCGCCCGCGTGCAGCAGCACCGCACCTGTGTGAACACACACACCACGCTATGGACCAGGGCCCACGGTTCGACACTCATATGACCCGTGGATTATTGCAAAGTTTAACTATCATAGAGCAAAAGTTGATAATTTGCGTGTTTGTAAATCTTTTCAATTTAAACATTCATGTGCAAGGAGACGCGAAAGACAACTCGAGTATCCTCAACCACAGTCGGCCTTAACTGAATGTTAAAAGTAGAGAAAGAAATTCGGATGTGTATCATTGTATTGAATCCGTGCATTCTGTCTTAAAGGTTTAGTTCACCAAAAAACCTCATTGGTTCTTGCTGAAGCTCAAACGTGCTGCATAACACGAGAATAAACCTCATTGGCTCTTGCTGAAGCTCAAACGTGCTGCATAACACGAGAATGAACCTCATTTGCTCTTGCTGAAGCTCAAACGTGCTGGGTAACACCAGATAATGAACCTCATTGGTTCTCAAGGAAGCACAAGACATTTCCATGGCGTACATTTCATAATAAGTTTGATGAGTTGTGGAAGTGGCTTTGTGGATGCTAGGCAAACCCACTATGGCATAATGGACGAACCCACTATGGCAAACCCATTCGAATAATGGGGGAATGGGATTTTTATAGATAAGTCCCAGGGGCCCCGAATTCGGCATGGTGGCCCATGGGGGCCCCCTTAGCAATATACCGTGAGCTCTGGACTCTAGAGCAAAGGCAAAACATTTTCAGCCTCTAACCCTACTCTCTCAGTCAGCGGTCGCTTTTTTGACCTTTCGACCCCTGAACAAGGTCGTAGGACCACCAAACTTTCCTGCCCACTAGAGGGACCCCTGGCAAGATGCAAATGGCACCCTCTGGTCGATTGGGCCATGTTCACAAAACCGTGAATCAGGTAAGCCCATTCAAATAAATGGGGAGTGGGATTTTTTTTTATATATATTTTTTTTTTTGCCTTAAGACCATTTAGGCGTGCTTTTTGTAAACTTAATAGGAAAGCAGACAAATAGGGGGTTTGTTGGACTGGGGGCGGGGTCCCGGGAGGTGGGGTCATTATAGCAGGGAAGTGGACAAATAGTGGGTTCATGGTACCTGGGGGGTGGGAGGCCAGTGGCCAGTGGGGGTCAAGGGGTCATTCAGCCACTTTAATGGGTAAGCAGACAAATAGTGGGTTTGTGGTGCTCGCGGTCATCGGGGGCCGATGGGTCATTCCGTTCCTCTAGTTAGCGGCCCAAAAGTTAATAACTAATGATCGTTGCGACGGAAGTGAATCAATCAAAATTAACTTTAGCTGGAAAATAACTTTATTTATAGAGCTGCTATAAAGCCAAAACAATCTCTGTTACTTTAATTTCCTATTATCACTGTAAAGCCGCTTTGGAACAATCTACATTGTTAAAAATGCTATTTAAATAAAGATGACTTGACTTGACTTGACATATATATAGTGGGGAAAAGGACAAATAGAGGGTTAGTGGGACAGGGCACCCCAAGTGTCCCCCATGTGCCCGGTAGAGAGAGACGGACAAATAGTAGCTTGTAGGAACTAGAGGCCTTCAAGGTAAGAGCCCCATCCCTTTACTCAAAGGGAGAATGGACAAATAGTGCTGTTTTCTGAGCAACTACCACATTTTACCCCTAAAAATTATTGGATGTGGACATGAAAAGGGCCTGTGGGTGTGAGGGTGTGGTCAACAGGTGAGTGACGCCCCCTATAGGTGTCCAAAACCCCCCTATTCCGGGGTCAGCAATTTGGGGGGCACGGAGGGTGGGGTAAGCAGAAACATCACAATCCTCTTTTAAATAACAGGTCAACGGGATCCAAATTCACCCTACGCTCCATTCGGGGCACTATGTTGTAACAGTTTTACAGTTACATTTGTCCCATTAGCTTTCTGTATGTGCAATATTTAATCCTGTCACTAGGGGCACTCTAGCCAGTGAGATGCCTGGTAGCAAAAAAGGATAAGAAAGTAGTATGGGAGAGGAAGGATGTGTTAACCACATGGAGAAGCTTTCTCACCAATGCTGTCTTGTGTTTTTGCCCTGATTTGAGGAACCTGAGGTTCCTAAACTCAAATAGGGTTCAACGTGCAGGCATGAGGAGGCAGCTTGACTGTTATGACTTGATACTTGATACTTCGGAGCGTACGCAGGTGCGTTTGGCTGCCTCTGCTCACTGGGATTAGAGTTCTCTTTTTGGACTATTTTATATCAATCAAAGTTTTGACCAACCTGGAAAAAAAAAGTCCCGTTTCCGTTCTTCACGAATTCGTCTAGAGTCTTTTAGATTGTTTATACCAATCAAAGTTTGACTAACCTGAGGGGCTCTCTGTCATCGGTTCCACGAGTCTTCTGCGGGTTTGGCTGGAGTCCACCGTGGGAGGTTTTTGTTTTGTTTTGTCGGCTGCTCATGGTCTGGGCTGCCCTTCTGTGTCTGGCTGTTTTCCGTCTGTGGGACTCATGCACGGGGCTTGCTGTCGGCGCTAGCACATGAAGACGGCTATCGGCAAACAGGCTACCTTGTCGGCCAGTGGCTAGCGAGGCTTGGTGGCATTCGTCCTTGTTCGGCATGGCGTTCAGTTATTTCTCACAGCTCCACAGACTCAATTCTGCATTTACTCCTGGACTTAACATCTTCATTATAAGTGAACTCAGAATTTTGTGTCGCTCCCGTTATGTCCACCGGAGTGTACGCAGATGCTTTGTTCACCACCAGCAGGCTGAGCAGTACATTCCGTCAATCTGGACGCCCGTCGCACAACTGACACGTCATCAGAGCGCTGCCACCAAGAGGCCATTTCATTCCAAGCGGGACATAAAACGTGGAGTGGATCACAGCCTACTCCGGCCCCTACAGAGACACTCTGCTACCCTCAACCCAGCACCCCCAGTCAAAATGGAACTTTTAAATGCACAATCCCTTAATAATAAGGCATCTTTTATTCATGACCACATCATCAACGAGCATATACACTTCATGTTCCTAGTTGAAACCTGGCAACAACCAGAAGTTTACACTAGTCTAAATGAAGCCTGTCCCTCTGGCTATACCTACTTAAGCAAGGCCCGCACCACTGGCCGCGGTGGTGGTCTTGCCGTTGTGCACCGGGTAGAGTCTGAGTTGTCCCCCCTGTCCTTGCCTGTCCACTCTTCTTTTGAATGCCTTGCATTCAAATGTAAAATGCCTCTTTCCACTACAATGCTCCTGATTTACCGGCCCCCCAAACCGAACCCAGCTTTCATTCCTGAGATACATGATTTCCTTACCACACTTTACTCAACCCCAGAGAATATCATCATACTTGGTGATTTTAATATCCACGTAAATTATCCCTCTTCCTACTTGGTAGCTGAATTCATTAATCTTCTTGACAGTCTCAATTTCACTCAACACATCAACGTACCAACACACTCCAGAGGCCACACGCTGGATTTGTTGATCACCAATTCCACCTCTATCAGCAATCTCTCGGTGCACGATCTGTGCGTGTCAGACCATAAGGCCATTTCAATGGAGCTTCCCATCCTGTTCCCCCTCAGTAAGTCAAGCAGACAAATCAGCTTCAGGGACCTTAAAAACATCAATCACCCTGACTACCGACCTCCGTCTTCTATCCGTGCTAATCCCCTTTCAGTCATTGAATCTGTGGATCTTTACAATTCATCACTTAGCACCCTCCTGGACCGTCATGCCCCAGTCAAGTCCAGAACCGTCACCTTCAAACACTCAGCCCCCTGGTACACCAGGGAGCTGCGGCTGCAGAAGAGAACAGGGCGTGTCCTTGAACGGCGTTTCAAAGACTCAGGGCTTGCTGTTCACAAGTTAGCGTACCGGGAACATCAGAGGGCCTACAGCAAGTCCCTCAGTGACACCCGGTCCCGGTTCTACTCCCATATAATCAACAATAGCCCTGGTAACTCCAAGCAACTTTTCTCAACCATAAATCATCTCCTCAAACCTCTGATCCCCCTACACTCAGAGAACATGCAGGAGCGTTGCAACACCTTCATCTCCTTCTTCAAAACAAAAGTTGAAAAGATCCGTTCCCTTCTCTCTAGCCCCTCTGTCCTACACACACACCCCCCCCCCCCCCCTGCTCCCTCACACCCGCCCCTCTTCTCCCTAGCCCCTCTGCTCCCCCAGTTACATTCACTGACCCTCAATCTGGGACTACACAGCTCCTCTGCTGTTTTATGGATATCACTCAGCATGACATCGAAGACCTTCTAAGGAAGATGAAGCCCTCAACCTGTGATCTGGACCCTTTTCCCTCAGCCCTGATAAAAAGTCATTCCTCTGCAATAAGTTCCATGATCACCAACATCATCAATCAGTCTAACCGATCTGGCCATGTCCCTAAGTCTCTGAAAACTGCGGTCATTAAGCCAATACTCAAAAAGCCCTGCCTTGACCCCGAAGTACCTGCCAACTACCGCCCCATCTCCAACCTCCCTTTCTTGTCAAAGGTGCTGGAAAAGATAGGTTCTGCTCAGCTCCACAATCATCTCGCAACAGACAGTCTTTATGAGAAGTTCCAGTCTGGTTTTCACTCTGGCCATAGTACGGAAACTGCCTTGGTCAGGGTCACTAATGACCTGCTGATGACGGCTGATGCTGGCTCTCCCTCACTCCTCATCCTTCTTGATCTCACCGCAGCATTTGACACCGTGGACCACCATATTCTTTTACACCGCCTCCACTCCTCCATTAGACTCTCTGATACTGCTCTGGCCTGGTTTACATCATATCTCACAGACAGAACCGAGTATGTATCCCTGGGTGCTGCTAAATCGGACACACACTCTGTCACTTGCGGTGTCCCTCAAGGATCAGTCCTTGGCCCCATCTTCTTCACGCTTTACATACTCCCCCTTGGTCATGTCATCAGCCGGCATGGAATATCTTTCCATTGCTACACTGATGACACCCAAATTTACATCAAAACAAATCCTAACCCTTCTGCAGCCCCTTCCACACTTTCAACCTGCCTGGAGGAGGTAAAGACGTGGATGGCGGCTAACTTTCTGCAACTCAACAGCTTAAAAACGGAAGCCATTCTTGTTGGCACTCCGCACCAGACCCGGTCATCCACCATCACCAGCATCACCTTCTCTGGTCATGATATCCACCTCTCACCTTCAGTCACAAACCTTGGTGTTAGAATGGACCCTCACTTGACCTTTGAGGCCCACATTAAACATCTTTGTAAAACCTCTTTCTTTCATCTCAGGAACATTGCAAAACTTCACCCAATGCTCACTTTCCCCGATGCCGAAAAACTTGTCCATGTCTTTGTTTCCTCCAGGCTGGACTATTGCAATGCACTCCTCATCGGGATCCCAAGCAAGAACATCAAGCAGCTGCAGTACATCCAGAACTGTGCGGCTAGGATCCTGATGGGCGTGCGGAAGTACCACCATATCACACCCATCCTTAAATCGCTCCATTGGCTTCCTGTCCAGTACAGGATTGAATTCAAAGTTTCCCTTCTGTCCCATCAGTGCCTCCATGGCACTGCTCCACCATATCTCAAACAACTCATCACCCCCCTTTCCTCATCACGCCATCTCCGCTCTGGACAGGCCAATCTCCTTCAGCCTTTGAGGACAAGGCTTCGTGCTATGGGTGACCGTGCCTTCTGTTCAGTTGCACCCAGTCTGTGGAATGCTCTCCCTGTCCATCTAAGGGCCCCTCAGACTGTGGACAATTTTAAAAAAGCCTTAAAACCCTTTTTTTTTTAGAAAAGACTTTTATGGCTAAAAGTGTTATTTTAATGTTTCTGTTTTTATTCTGTTTTATATTGTAGCACTTTGAGGTCATTGAATTGATGTAAAGTGCGTTATAAATAAAATGTATTATTATTATTATAACTATAGCTAGGACCTTGACCAAAAAGGGGATTAATTAATTGTCGTTTTGCCAACAACACCTTTGTTATCTATTGTTCATTTCACAAGCTACAGTTCCGTTTCACATTACCGACAGCCACTTGGAAACTCGGTTTCAGGCAGATGCGGCTTCATCAACATTGCTCTTAAGTACTGTTTCATCTTGCTCCTATAACTCTTAGGACTGAGCTCTTGGTAGCCAAAAACGCTACTATAAAAGTCTGAACTATTTTGATGTTTCCCTTGTAACTGAATGACTATGTATGTTGTATGTTTACTGACTGTATGGTGATTTGTGGTGTAATACACATGGCTCATTGAAAGGTGAAAGTCTCTGGTCCCTTAACTCTTTATGTAGCATCAAAAGCGTTATTTTAAAAGCAGTTGTTACAATGTGTCCAATGGCAATTTATTTGAAAGGACTTTTGTCCACAAACCCACTAAATGTGCTTCCTAAAGAACCAATGAGGTTCATTCTCGTTTCCGCAAGGAAGCTCAAATGTGCTGCGTAACACGAGAATTGACCTCATTTGGAACGACATATGGGTGAGTAAATGATGACAATTAAAATCTTTGGGTGAACTAACCCTTTAAAGTGAGAGCAGCCTATAAAAACATGCTGCTGTCTGTGTCAATGTTAATCAAACAACAATGTTTATCTGCCCCTTTTTTTGCTGATCTAGACCGGACTGGATCTAGAGTGTGTGACACTCACCGCTGTCCCACTTGGCCAGATCGTCGGTGCTGGGCGCGTGTGTGCTGACCATGTGCATCTCGTCGTTGCAGATGAAGGAGAGCTGGTCGTGCTCCTGTGAGCCGAAAAGCATGTCGAACAGAAGACTCGGCCCGTTCCGGTTCCTGAACGCCTCCACCACCTCCATCAGCAGCTGCTCCACGTCCCGGCTCAGATTCAACAGCATGTGACCCGCCTGACTCTGGCGGTCCGAGGCCAGCAGCTCCAAAGGCTCATGGGACGCCTGCACACCTTTCAAACTCTTGACTTTGGGTCTCGGAGCCTGAGGAAATCATGGATATTACACTATACAGTGGCCGATCACACGAGCTGCATGAAGCAGAGGAAGCGTACATCATACCTGATAGGCCACGAGGTAACAGACAGCCGCTAAATCCCGCACGGCCCTCCACTGCCGCGGCCCGTCCTGCGCCGTCTTCAGCAGCAGCGTCCCGGCGTACAGGTACAGCTGAGCCCTCGTCTCCGTGAACACCTCCGACAGCTCGTCCAGAGTATTCATAGCCGTGTTCTTCAGAGACTGCATCGCACGGTCCAAGCTGCAGCAAAAGCATGGCGTGAACATTTATGAACGCGTGAGTCTGCTGACTGAAGCACTGACGTTATCTAGCAGGCTAACATTGAAGAAAAGACATCGATGAGTCTGGGTGGAAACTGCCATCATTTACCAGCCAAAGTGGCTCTATGAACTTATTACGGCCAATTAAAAACATGATTTATTGATTGGAACTAAGAAAGAAAATTAAAATATTTTCTTTCTGACATATAGAACCTGTTGAGCAAAATCCCCCAAAATCAGAAAGACTGCCTATAGTATATACTTTATAACAGAGCTTGAATTAAACTTCATACGAAGAGCTTGTGAGTAAACCGAGTGGATCCTCAAACTGTCGGCAAAACCTCATACAGAAGCTCAATCCGCCTCAATCGTGAATGAAGTTCTGCACACATTTTGGAGACTGTCTTTGCTAAAAGGGTAAATAAAGAACTGGTTCTATGAATAAGTACAGCATTTTCTTTATTCAAAACAGGATGTGTGTAAAGGCTAATGTTTTATGTATTTAAGGAGTGGAGAAGAGTGTCTTAGTCAGATATTTGCTGTCTAATCACAGCCAATAGAGCCTGTGCGTAACACTTCATCTTTTATAACACAAGCTCTGTGCCAAATATATAGCTACATAGCTACAATTACTTTGTAACCTGTAAGTTAATAAAAACAATGTGATGCATTCAGATCTAACTCAGATGCGTCCGTTCTAATGACGGATAAAACACAAATCTCAGACTTTCGCAGGTGAAACACATCAAAACTCCATTCAAGCTTGATTTGGTAAAATATAATATAACGAAGAGAGTCTGACTATACATAAAGCCACAATACTAACTTTGACAACAAGGTGTTTAATAATTTAACCATATACACACGCATATGTGTATATATATCTTTTAAATATCCTGAATAGTAGCAGTTCTACACTAACCTGCAATTTTCGCTGGTTTCAAAGCACACCACACTGGATATAACTAGGGATGTGCACGAATATTAGAATATCTGATCTGCAATAATTATTCGAAAAGACAGCTCCCCATCACTGCTTTCACGACTGCAGGTAACGTTAGGCCCAGATGGGCCCCCGAGCGAGCCGAGAAGACCCCTCATTATTCAAAAAGGTCTATAGAACAATGGAGCCTCGACGGCAAAGTGGTCGCGTGCGTGCATGACAATGCTAGCAATATGGTCGCTGCAAACAGAGACGTGGACTGGGAATCTCTACCTTGCCTCGCACACACACTTCAGTTGTCCATTAATGATGGATTTAAAGCTGCAAGCATGAATAGACTCATTGGTACATGTAGTAAACTTGTTGGACATTTCCATTATAGCACGATTGCCTCAAATGCACTGAAACAGAAACAAAGTTGGAATTGCCTTCGCACAAGCTTGTGCAATACTGCAAAACGCGCTGTATTCAGCTGCTGATATGCTCACACGTTTGCATGAACAATGCTGGGCGATCACCGCTGTCCTCTCTGACAGGACCACAACCAAGCTGGCGGATGCTAAGACTCTGGAGTTAACCGGTGATCATTGGCAGACAATTGAGGAAATATTACCAGTTCTCCAGTCCCCAAAATAGCGAAGTGAAGCACTAGGTGGCGAAAGCTACGTGTCTGTCTTCATTGTGTTTCCACTTGTGCAAAGCCTTCTATCCAGGTGCGTCTATAGTTCAAATGAACGAATAAATGTAGCATGTTACTTAGTTCTAGTTAATTTGATTACTGGTCTCTTTTGAATTATTCTGTCGGGTTCTTTCCATTTAAATATATTTATAAAAACGATTTTCATTTAATCTGTATCTAGAGACACCTTCAGATGAGCGGTGGAGAATAACAGAAAGTGAATGAGTTCAAAAACACACCTGCAGCATCTCTCAAGCAACGAATAAACATCGCTAACTTGCAGAACGCAGGGAAAACGCCTCTTCTCGCGTCCGCTCTAGATCCTCGGCACAAACACCTCAGGTTCCATGACGAAAACATGAGAGAAACCGTAAGAGAACAACTTTTTGAACAATATCAGAGCATTTCTTTTGATGTGAGTGGTGCGGGTGCAGCCGTTGCCGCCAATGATGGAGAGGATGAGCCAGTGCCCAGTCATCAGAGAAGGCTGAGGCGGTTATTCGGCGAAGATTACAGAGAGTCAAACCGAGACGAGTGGGAACAGTTCTTGATGGAGCCGTGTATTCCAACAGATGAAGATCCTATTAATTGGTGGAGAGACAACACAAAGCTTCAAGAAACTTGGTCGCTTAGGACACCGTTATTTGTGCATCCCTGCCGGCGGGGCGCGTTTTCTCTGCAGCCGGCCTTATTCTTAACAGACTAAGATGCCGACTTTCGCCCAAGCATGTTGATATGCAAAAAACAATAACGCAATAACATTCAGACTTGAGTGAAGGCTAAACGTTCTGTACAATAATTGGGGCAGCCTGCTTTATTGGCGTTATTTTAGTGCGCTCTGCGTTTTGTGCGCTCTATCTTCTGTATTTCTTATGTCTTTTTTGTGTCTTTTTTGTGTGCACACATTGTTTAATGTTTTCAACAGTTATTCAAAGAATGAAATGTATAAACTTGTTAATATAGTACTATAGGCATGTTCAGAGATGTTCATAGGTGACAAAACTAACATTTGTTTGAAGTAACATCTTTCTCAATAAACTTATTTAAATAAACGAATATTCCTTTTCCGTGAGCTTGAATATTCAAATGCAATATTTTTGAAAAATGCCCATCCCTAGATACACTCACCTGAAGGATTATTAGGAACACCATACTAATACTGTGTTTGACCCCCTTTCGCCGTCAGAACTGCCTTAATTCTACGTGGCATTGATTCAACAAGGTGCTGAAAGCATTCTTTAGAAATGTTTGTCCATATTGATAGGATAGCATCTTGCAGTTGATGGAGATTTGTGGGATGCACATCCAGGGCACGAAGCTCCCGTTCCACCACATCCCAAAGATGCTCTATTGGGTTGAGATCTGGTGACTGTGGGGGCCATTTTAGTACAGTGAACTCATTGTCATGTTCAAGAAACCAATTTGAAATGATTCGAGCTTTGTGACATGGTGCATTATCCTGCTGGAAGTAGCCATCAGAGGATGGGTACATGGTGGCCATAAAGGGATGGACATGATCAGAAACAATGCTCAGGTAGGCCGTGGCATTTAAACGATGCCCAATTGACACTAAGGGGCCTAAAGTGTGCCAAGAAAACATCCCTCACACCATTACACCACCACCACCACCAGCCTGCACAGTGGTAACGAGGCATGGTGGATCCATGTTCTCATTCTGTTTACGCCAAATTTTGACTCTACCATCTCCATGTCTCAACAGAAATCGAGACTCATCAGACCAGGCAACATTTTTCTAGTCTTCAACTGTCTTCAACTCCAACGGTGAGCCTTTTTTCCTATTTGTAGTGGAGATGAGTGGTACCCGGTGGGGTCTTCTGCTGTTGTAGTCCATCCGCCTCAAGGTTGTGCGTGTTGTGGCTTCAAAAATGCTTTGCTGCATACCTCGGTTGTAACGAGTGGTTATTTCAGTCAAAGTTGCTCTTCTATCAGCTTGAATCAGTCGGCCCATTCTCCTCTGACCTCTAGCATCAACAAGGCATTTTCGCCCACAAGACTGCCGCATACTGGATGTTTTTCCCTTTTCACACCATTCTTTGTAAACCCTAGAAATGGTTGTGCGTGAAAATCCCAGTAACTGAGCAGATTGTGAAATACTCAGACCGGCCCGTCTGTCACCAACAACCATGCCACGCTCAAAATTGCTTAAATGACCTTTCTTTCCCATTCTGACATTCAGTTTGGAGTTCAGGAGATTGTCTTGACCAGGACCACACCCCTAAATGCATTGAAACAACTGCCATGTGATTGGTTGATTAGATAATTGCATTAATGAGATATTGAACAGGTGTTCCTAATAATCTTTTAGGTGAGTGTATAACCTGCCATAGTAACATATCCTCGGATAATAAACTCCTGCAATTCAACAGCTAATGCCAGCACATTATATACGATGACTTGACAACCGGACATGACAACATTGTCAATGTCACATTTGCATTTCAATTCATGATTGGTTGACTGCCAAATTAAAATATTAAACAGAACGATAAAATAACGTTATTAACCAGTTAATGGTAATTTCAAATAAGCGTTTCTGTTCAGAACATTTAAAATTGATTTTGTTTTTGTTTGTTCCTGTAAAAAAAAATTTAGTTTCTGTTTTTTTGTTTCTGTTTTTGTTCCTTGAATTGGTTCGGAGCCCCGTGTAGTAGTGAGTATATTTAACCCTAACCCCTCTCTAGAGTTATTTTTCTAGCTGACTACAGGTTCATGGTTATTGTGTCACGGGTGGAATAACAAAGCAGGTGTGGGCGACAATCTCAAAAGCTATAATAATTTGTCGGCCGAGAAGCTGAGTAGGGGAAACTAATTTGCCAGACACGCTTGCTCAATGATCAGGGATCCAAAGACTGCGTTTTGTAGATTTATTTGCGTTAGAAATGCGTTTTACAGCGGTCAACAAAATAAGACTTCCCCCGTCACCCCCTCTCTCCCTCTGACGAACCACACAGGTGAGAAGATGATATGCTCTTACTTCCTCCACCACCACCAGGTGCCTTAATTACCGTAAGTGACCGTAAAAATATGTTTAGAATAATAGAACCATACCAGGCTCTTACAGCAGGCATCAAAATACACCAGAACTATGGCAGGACACGGGACCCCAGGATACATAGATGACGAACCAGCACAGGACTGCAAACACAGGTAGAATAAATTGGGAAGCAAACAAAAGAGGGCAACGAGGGAAGACAGGTGGGGCAAATCAATCAATAATCAGGTAACAAGATGGGAGGAGCTAGACAATCGACAGGAGAGCACATGGCACAAGGAAACATATGACCAGCCATGTGCTCACAACAGACAGGACTATAACACAAGCACATGACAAACTGGGAGTGTCAGAGCTCTGTCACCAAATCAAGATATAAACTAGACAGAAGTGACAGAACCCTGACACTACCGCTCCTCAAAGGGACACGTCCCTAACAAGGGACATCAAAAATGAGACAGGAACATAACGGTACAAGGCCGAACACAACAACAGACAAGACAGGCAGATCAAAACACAGAGACAAAGAGAGGAGGGAGCAGGGAGGCTCTGGCATATCTGGAGTCCTGGCTAAGGGCCAGGGTGGAGCCAGGGGGACAGACCAGGCGAACTTCGGAGGATCTGGAGTCCTGGCTGAGGGCCAGGGTGGTGCTGGCTCAGTAGGCGGCCAGGGCGGAGCAGGCTTGACAGGCGTCGAGGGCAGAGCAAGCCGGGCAGTCGTCCAGGGTGGAGCATGAGCCCAGGGCAGAGCAGGCCAGGCAGGCGTCCAAGGCGGAGCATGAGTCCAGGACGGAGCAGGCCAAGCAGGCGTCCAGGGTGGAGCCGACGCTTCAGGGGGCCAGAGCGGATCGGACGCTTCAGGGACGGGGCGGCAATCTTGTCCGAAGACACAGGCACGGCTGACCTGGTGTGAACGGTCTCTGGCTCGGCAGGCATGACGTGGACCGTCTCTGGCTCGGCAGGCATGACGTGGACCGTCTCTGGCTCGGCAGGCATGACGTGGACCGTCTCTGGCTCGGCAGGCATGACGTGGACCGTCTCGGGCTCGGCAGGCATGACGTGGACCGTCTCTGGCTCGGCAGGCATGAGGTGAACCGTCTCGGGCTCTGCAGGCATGACGTGGACCGTCTCTGGCTCGGCAGACATGACGTGGACCGTCTCGGGCTCGGCAGGCATGACGTGGACCGTCTCGGGCTCGGCAGGCATGACGTGAACCGTCTCGGGCTCGGCAGGCATGACATGAACAGTTTCTGGCTCGGCAGGCATGACGTGAAGTAGCTCTGGCTCGGCAGGCCTGACGTGAAGAGGCTCTGGATGAGTGGCCACGACGAGACGAAACTCCGGAAGGGCGGCCTCCAGGAGCTTGAGCGGAGCCGGCAGGGTAAGGAGCTTGTGGCGCAGGCAGGACAAGGAGCTTGGGTGGCACCGGCAGTGCAAGGAGCTTGTGCATGGCCTCAAGGCCTTGTGGGACGGAGGAAGCCTTTCTCCTCCACCTCTGTTTACAAGAGCTCGGCGGTGCTGCAGCCTCATCAGCCACCACTGGGGGCGCGACAGGGAGAGTGGACAGCTCTGGGACAACCGAAGTCGGGTCCTCCCGGACCACCGGACTTGAGAATCCCAAAGTCAGGTTCTCCAAAACCACAGGAGTTGAGACCCCAGAAGTCGGGTCCTCCCAGACCACTAGACCTGAGACCTCCGAAGTCGGGTTCTCCTGGACCACCGGCCTTGAAACCCCCGAAGTCGGGTCCTCCTGGACCACCGGCCTTGAAACCCCTGAAGTCGGGTCCTCCTGGACCACCAGACTTGAAACCCCCGAAGTCGGTTCCTCCCAGACCACCGAAATAGGGGAAGAAACAGGAGCCTTCCTCCTCCTGCGCTTGCGAGGGCAAGCGCAGGAGGAGGAAGGCTCCTGAGGCGGTGTGGGAATTACCTCCAGAGGCTGTGTGGGAATTACCGCCTCTGGAGACGCTGCCGCAAAAGCTGCCACTTCTGGGGGAACAGTAGCTTCCCTAGCCGGAGGATTCCCTTGACGAACAAGGGAATTAACAAATTCCCCAAACGTCAAATCCTCCAGCCCTCTCATCCTCCAGTAGTTGCAGGGCTCATCAAGGGCATAATAAAAAAAACACGTCATTTAGAGCCGCATCCCCAAGCCTCAGTCCCTCTGCAGCCGCGCTGAACCTCGGGGCAAACTGCCTCATGTCGGTCCCCTGTTGACGGAGGGAAGTTAAGTTCCTGAACTTCATTATGCGTTCGTAGTGAGGGCAGGAGTCAGGGGAGACCGGTGGATGGCGTGAGTCCTTCTTCCGCTGAATACCGAATGACTACTCTAAGCTTATTTGATTTTACTAAGTTACAGAAGTTACCAGTGTGATTACTGAAATGTTATTTTCAATCATTCTCTAATGTCTGTATTTGATATGAATGCAGTAACAGTGCTTGATCATTTAGCCCGGCTTCCAGAAATGAAAATGGACTTGTTTTGTTTGAGAAAGGTCTTCAACGTGTTAAAATATAAATCTGTTCTTCTAGCTTGGAACCAATAGTTTAAGTGACCATTTCTTAGTTAAAGACTTTACTTTACTGTGTTATATTAAAGTGTCCTCTCCTTGAGAGAAAGAACATGTTATCTTGATATTTTGAGAAGACTCTCCTGTTTATCGTTGGAGCCCGACCAAATCCAACATTGAAGAAGCTGTGTGTGTGTGTGTGTGTTAGTCTTCTTGGTTACAGGTTAAGGAACATGTTGCATTATTGGAGATTGACCGACTTGTTTTCTTCAACATGTTGGCGACTAGAAACCCAGATCTGCGACCTAGAAGGTCACGACTTGCCTAAATTCAGGGTCCGAGTGTCAGCCGCATAATCGATGGAGAAATGCTTTAGTCTAACAGTCCATATGTTTGTTTATCTATTTCCGGGGCGGCAGTGGCTCAGTGGTTCATGTAGGTTGTCTACAAACCCGAAGGTTGGTGGTTCAATCCCTGGTTCCACCTGACCAAGTGTCGAGGTGTCCATGAGCAAGACACCTAACCCCAGCTGCTCCCAACGAGCTGGATGGCGCCTTGCATGGCTGACACCGCCGTCGGTGTATGAATGAGTGAGTGAATGGGTGAATTTGAGGCAAAATGTAAAGCGCTTTGGTGGCCATTGGGTCTGTGAAAGCGCTATATAAATGCAGTCCATTTACCAATTACCATTTCTTAGCCAATCAGAAACATTCAACCTGAAGCAAGGACGTAGCGTAGACCTTGGTGAAGGGTTTAACTATTGTGATCTTTGTAACTGTAAGCGGAGCCTACGAACTCCTTGAGAGGTCTTGAAGCTGACTTCTGTCAATGAAACTCTAAACTATCTTCAGTAAAAAAAAATCTTTAATTTATTATAATTCTGACTCTTGTCTTAAATTGACTGAAACATGATTGATTTCAGTAAGTTGATCCTTCTGAGGTTCATTGATGTTTATATGCTGCTGTAACTAGTAGTATAGAGGAAGAGATGATCGGTTCAACAGCCGATCCTTCACCACACATTAAAGGGATTATAAGATTATACGTTGAGTTGGTGAAATCTTGGAGCATGTGTGCAGTGTTGTGGTAGTGTCCGGAAGGCTGGAGTTGCCGTACCTCCAGAGAGCATTAGCACTCTCCTCGCAGCTCTTCTCCTTCAGAGTCAATCGGACGCGGCTGCAGAGCGCCAGCAGCAGCTCCTTGTGAAACTTGCGCGACGCCTGCTCATTCGACGCCACGCTCGGCCAGCAGAGATACTCCTGAAACACAGAAGACTGATCACTCTCTCAATATCACCAACTTCCCCTGATCTGTTCAAACCTTTCATAGTCACATCAAAACAGACAGAACGCAAAATACAACACCTATTGAAAATAACTCGATGCTTCAAATAAAGATTGTACCAAAAAAAATACTATGTGTGTTTTAAAAGATGAAGAATAGTCTTATGGATTTAATGAATGAAGGGGAATAAATGAGCAAATTGTCAAGTTTTGGGTAAACTCACAAAAAGCAACGCATATAATAGTCAGCTTGTCTAACATAAGAGGAGATGAGACGATCACTGACCTGAAGGGTGCTGACCAGAAGCTCGTACCACTCCAGACGGTCCCTCAGAAGGCCGGTCTTCTCCACCTCCAGACAGTGCTTCACCGCCTCGTCGTGCCGGCCATCTGCGCTGTACAGACGCACCAGCCGGTCATTGATGTAGGAGTCGTCGGGCCGCAGCTTGAGCTCAGACTGAAACAGCTCGTACAGCTGGATGGAGCCGTTCTGTCCTCGTGTGCTCAGAAGCTTCTCCTGCATCAGAGAGAGAGAGGGTGAACTCAGAGGACAGATGGGATGGGATGTGGATAGGATCGGAAGTGCGCACTGACCCTCAGGTTGAAAACGTTGGGATGTCCCGGCAGCAGCTTGGCAGCTTTCTCCACCCAGAACTCGGCCCGGTTGTCAGGCTCCGGTTTCCCGCACAGCAGCTCCGCCAGCTTCAGAACCAGGTCTGACTGAGCCGGATTCAGATCAAATGAATGCTGGAGTTCAGAAACAAACATCAGCATTACATGCTTAAACTTTAAAACTGTGTTAGAAGTTCAACAATACAATGACCTTGGAAACAAAGGGCAGAATAATCCTGATGTGCTTCACACGGACTAACTGTGTTATAACTGAATGTGAGGAGAGAGAATCTGATACCCTCGAGATAAACCAACACAGGTTACTGTAAAACAGGTCTCATAGCTTCTGGTTCGGGTGTTTTGTAAGCGCTTCAATATAGAGCCGTTTCAAGATAGAGTTACTAAAGATGAACATAACCGATGTTTATCGTATACGCAGATTGATATCTAAAGGTTTTTTATTTTTCTTACTATTATTCGGTTATTAAAAGGTAATAAGAGCTTGAGCTGATGAACCAGAGCAGGTTTGGACTGGCAGCTCATGTACAGATGGAGTTCACTGCATTCACTCACTGTGAAGCAGCTCTGAGACGCTGGAAACACTGGATCATGAGCTGAGCACGTGTAAATGAACACAGTGCCGCGCTTCACTCTGAAACATGCAGTAACACACTATATCACTGAATATCAACACACAGACTGCAGTGTGTCCGAGAGAAAGGAAATGCAGGAGTTACCCGTGTATCGACACTGCGGAAACCTTTCAAATAATTTTGTATATATGTATATTTTTCCAGCATTATTAGCGTTAAACTCTACAGCTGAAGTGTGTATTCAAAGACTATGCAGTAGGGAAACATATCAGAGTAAATTAAGGGAATCCGAACCTTGTAACATCCCACAGCTTTGTCCGTTTCCCCGTCCTGTTCGAACAGCTGCCCGAGGAACCGGTGCGCTTTAGGATCCCTCGGCTGAGCCGTCAAATACTCCGAAACATGCCTGTGATCCAGTGGTGAGAGAGAAACACATCACTTCACAGAGAAACCAGGCATTACACAGAAGACAGAGCAAAGGAGTTAACTTACCTTTTAGCAAGCTCATATTCTTTAGCCTCAAAGTAAAGTTTGGCAAACAGAAACCCTTTCACTGACTTCTGCAAGACACAAAACAGGTTAGTGTCACAATTAAACAATATCTGTGTAATTATGTATATATGAATTGTATACCATATAATATTCAGTTTAAATATTTAACACTGTAAACCCTAAAGCTGAAATTAATTAACTGTACAGAGCAGAGGAAACTATTATACTTCAATTCAATTTAAATGAATGAACTTCAAGTTCATGAATCTGGCACATCTGATGAACAGAGTTTTTGGAAAAGCTGCTGGAACTCAAGGTTTAGTGCACTTAATGAGAAATACTGAGCAAGATCACTCATACTATTTGATAGCATTCAACATGGTCTAGGTGGGGCTCAGTTCCCATCATGCACTGCGACTCAAATGGATAATTCAGGGTTCGTACACATTTCTACCAATAAATTTCCATGACTTTTCCGTGACTTTTGAGGCAAATATTCATGACCTAAAGTTCCATGAAACATCTGTGTATGTAAAATAATATAGATAAAATAAATACATAAATAAATAGATAAAATCCATGTTCAAACAAAAATGACCAACAAGTGAGAGTGCCCGGGAATACCATCAAAGGGCACTCCACCACGGACTCACATCCACATCCACAGACTCCATTCCCCATAATCCTTTGCCCAGACTAATCAGCCATGATCACATCCATGTGTGTCTCATCATCTTGTTTAACTCAACCAATATAAGCCTGGTTCTTTCTATCATTCCCTGCAAAGTCTTGTTTAGTGTTTCTACTGCAATTCTGAGCATTCTGTCTGTTATTCTCGTGTTCTTGGCTTTGACCTCTGCCTGTCCTTGGATTTTCCTTTTTGCCTGTGACCCTGTTATTGTTTGGATTGATTACCCGGTGTTTATGACCTCTTGCCTGTTTTCTGGATTATGTCTTTGGATTACCCTTTTGTTCAATAAAACTGCATTTGGATCTGAGAATTCTCAAATTCTTTAGTCAGTCGGGAACTAAAGTGGGCCGGTCTAAGGCATGAAACTCCAGGGCTGAAAATGAGTCCCACTCCGGCCCTGACGCTGTTTGACCCTCAGAACTCCACTTCCTATTTAACATGAATCTCATTGGATAACCATCAATATCAACAAGATAACATCCCTATTTGAATTCCCCAAAAACAGTCGAAATATTTTTTTCATTTCTGCAATTTACACCCAAGTACAAACTGCACTGCCAGATATTACCCCATGCTAGGGCTGTGTGATATGGACAAACACTACCACTACGCAACTACCACTTTGACAAAAAGTTCATAAAGGGATTGTAAAACTAACTGACTACACTCGTTAACTTTAACTTGACACAATCACTTTATATGATGAACATTTTGAATTTAGGCTTTTATTCACATATAAACATTGATCAGCGAACATAAACAGAAGCTCAACGACGCTGCTTGACCCTCTGTGTAACACGAGAGTGAAACTCATTGGTTCTTTTTGAAGCTCAAACGTGTTGCGTAACACGAGAATGAACTTAATTGGTTCTTTTTGAAGCTCAAACGTGTTGCGTAACACGAGAATGAACTTCATTGGTTCTTTTTGAAGCTCAAACGTGTTGCGTAACACGAGAATGAACTTAATTGGTTCTTTTTGAAGCTCAAACGTGTTGCGTAACACGAGAATGAACCTCATTGGTTCTTTTTGAAGCTCAAACGTGCTGCGTAACACGAGAGTGAAACTCATTGGTTCTTTTCGAAGCTCAAACGTGCTGCGTAACACGAGAATGAACCTCATTGGTTCTTTTTGAAGCTCAAACGTGTTGCGTAACACGAGAATGAACCTCATTGGTTCTTTTTGAAGCTCAAACGTGTTTCGTAACACGAGAATGAACTTCATTGGTTCTTTTTGAAGCTCAAACGTGTTGCGTAACACGAGAATGAACCTCATTGGTTCTTTTTGAAGCTCAAACGTGTTGCGTAACACGAGAATGAACCTCATTGGTTCTTTTTGAAGCTCAAACGTGTTGCGTAACACGAGAATGAACCTCATTGGTTCTTTTTGAAGCTCAAACGTGTTGCGTAACACGAGAATGAACCTCATTGGTTCTTTTTGAAGTTCAAACGTGCTGCGTAACAGGAGAATGAACCTCATTGGTTCTTGCTGAAGCTCAAACGTGCTGCGTAACAGGAGAATGAACCTCATTGGTTCTTTTTGAAGCTCAAACGTTCTGCGTAACACGAGAATGAACCTCATTGGTTCTTGCATGACAAGCGAACATGCTTGAGCTTCCGTTTATGTGTGAATTGATCAAACTTATATGTGAATAAAAGCCTAAATTCAACATGTTCATCATATAAAGCGATCATGTCTCTTCAGAAAAAAATTGACTCAACCACTCAATTCATGGATTAATTTTATGATCTCCTCGTTAACTTTTTGAAGGGTCAAAGATTCAGTTGCCTAGCGGTCAATACAGGGATAGAAATCTCTCAGATTTTATCAAAAAAATCTTTGTGTTCTGAAGATGAACGATAGGCATACGGATTTGGAACGACATGAGGGAGAGTAAATGGTGACAGAATTTCAATTTTTCGGTGTCTTGCTTGGTACCATTGTGTGTGTCTGTTCATAACACAGGAGATGGCTTGATTGAAATCTGTGTTAGATGTCATTCTTATAAGAAATCATGTCTAAACTGCACTCTCTGCTTAGAGCTGGAGACCACAGATAACGCATGATTACGTTGAGAGGAGGAGAAACAGCCACCTCTGAACTAAAGACACCGTCTAACTGGTCAGAACTCATCCAGGAGGCTGGACAAACATTTGAGTTTAAAATCTTAGACGAGACATGTAGACGGTTAGACGAGCAGATGAAGAGGCACATCAAGATCAGAAGAACATGGGTTAAACAATATCATTCAAGCCATCTAGCTACTCTCGTCTCACTTTTCTTTCTCTTACTTAGTTTCTTTTCTTTTCCGTTGAGAGTCTCGGTTCTAAGTTAAGTTTTGCTGCAAAGTTTCGGTCAACGATTCAACAGCAAAGCCTGCTTCCAGCTCCCAACTTCATTCACAAGATTTTCCATCCATCCTCCAACACACCATGTGATTAGCCGCCCAAGACATCTATCCAGACACGACAAGACCACCAGCCAATCAACGAACCAGGGAAACCCCCTTTTCCAGCAATGCTGACAAAGGGAATCCCAAAAGGAACGCAAAGACAAACGCAAGTTGCCTACAGACTCTAACTCTAACAAGAAATGATAGAAGGGTTAAATAAATTGTTGATGGTTACTTCAGGTCAGGTCTTAGAAGTGCATATATTGCTAGAAACTTTTGAGCGCTTTTATCATGTTCATTTTACGATCTCGCTAGTTTCCAGTGATTTCTTTCTGATAAAACTTCCATTTCTTGGTGAATTGATGGGTTTGTTCCAGAGAGGCGTGTTAAGAGAGGGTTTATAGTGAAGCACCTGACGGTGGAAACGCAGTGTGGTTATGGGCTTGGTGCTCCAGGTCCGAGGCTATATTACCCCCGCCCCGCCGCTAAATCCCTGCTCGCACTAGCCCGACAGTGGAAAAGCCGCTATTGGTTGGGTCGGCACCGCTGCGGAGTAGCCCAGTACCTGCGTGGCTCGTCATAGACATAAACTCAGAGAAGCAGCTCCGGCTACAATGTTCTTCCGCAAAACACATGCAGTTCTGTTTATTAACCGCTAAAGCTCCAAAAGTTAAAGACTGCAGCTTTAAAGTCGCTATTATCTGTCACGTACACACATATGGCGCACTGATGATGAAACACGCAAATTAGGGATTCAGGAAATTTAGAAATTAAGTTGTCTAAAAATGAAGAGGTCAATAGCGGGTTACTTTAAAAAACAAAGTGTGGAGGGCGAGGATGCTGGTGGAAGGGACGAACCAATGAGCCAACATACACAGGAAAGAGAAAAGGCACCACTTCCAGCAGATTATAATGCTGGTGCTCCCAACATCTGCGACAGTGTGCAAAAGAGGATTTTCATGTCAGAAGAGAATAAAGTCAGACGTTAGAGCAAGTCTGCATACTGTTAAGTTGATATACTGTGTAAGCCCGGCTCGGTCGATCCAACGGCAGCATCCGATCAGCGGGGAAGGTCTCTGCGTGTTACTGTCTTTCCACGTGGCAAAGTATTTTGATTAAATTAAATACATTTTCTCATATGTATTTTCTCGTTATTTCATCTGACTTCATAAATGAAAAGGTTTTAATGATATCTGTGCATCATTAAATGTGAGCAAATGTTTGAATATTCTTTTTAACTCTTTACTGGAAATAATGTCAGAGTCGATTAGAATAAAATTAAATGTTTACAATTTATTATGTCAGGTAAATGCATCATGTCAATTTCATAATCAGTTCAAAGATAATCAATACAATAACATCAAATGAGTAAAAGATGTAGGTTAAACCTGACATTTACAAAAACATGATGTAGAGAGCCGGCATCCACTAATTTTTAGTTACAAAACGCCTGATTTCTTTGATGCATTTCATTATATGGACAGAAACCTCTTTCACAAAGAAACATGTGATAACAATGGGAATTTGAGAGCACCTTTTGAGAGCAGAGGACCATTTGCCTGAAAGTCACACCCTTCTGTGTGCAAGATATTTATAAACTCTTACAAGAGTGAGTTCAAATGGTAATGTCCTTTGTTCTCTCAGAGAGTTGCCCTCTCTTCCAGTTCCAGTTTTTCCAGTCTTACGCATCGTAATTGGCTAAAACACATGCAATTAAAACGCCATCAAATTATTTCTCATCTCATGCACTTAAACGGACAAATTCACACATTTTCATTAACCTGAGATAAATATGAGTTAAAATATACTAAATATATAATATTATATAAATGTCTCATTTCAAAAGAAGTAAACCCAAAGGTAATAAAGTTCTTAAGAGTTTATAAATATCTTGCACACAGAAGGGTGTGACTTTCAGGCAAATGGTCCTCTGCTCTCAAAAGGTGCTCTCAAATTCCCATTGTTAGCACATGTTTCCATGTGAAAGAGGTTTCTGTCTATATAATGAAATGCAGCAAAGGAATCGTGCGTTTTGTAACTCAAAATTAGTGGATGCCGGCTCTCTACATCATGTATTTGTAATTATATTCACAGCTTAAATATTCAACCATGTTGAATTTCAGCCCATAAAAATGCAAACCCTAAAAATAAAATGCATTCAAATCCAAGCATGGTTGATGCAATGCATATTTTTTTCCAAGTAGTGCAATTCAACAGGCTTTTTTGTTTCAAAAACATTTGGCATTATTTTACTTCCATTTGTTAGTCTTTATTTTAAAATGGTTTTAAAAAATGGTACTCTGTTATTATTATTTTTATTGTGTTTTTGTGAAGCATCTTGGTCATCAGAAATGTTGTTATAAGGTGCTATATAAATGAGTGACCTTGACCAAACGTTCTTGGTAATCTCAGGAGAACGAGTTAGTGGCGGCGTTGTGAGTTGGTTATTTGATGGTAATGAAATTACGGGCATGCGACGTCTAGTTACGTTGTCAATTCGTCAAGTCATGACATGACCAAAATGTACGAATAGGCTACATTACTGTTACGGGTGAGGTATCTATTACGGGTTAGGTATCTATTCAGCAAACTGCAGGAAATGAAAGTGAAAGTAAGAAGTTGCTGATGTTCAATAGACAGTCGTCATCATTAAGAGTAAAGAAACTGATTTTATCAGTGCTGTTGTCGCTCTCTCCTATTGCGGTCTTTAGTTTTTAAATTAGCAGTTGATCAATAAATTCCAGCTCATATCTGTTGCTTTCGGTGACGTGAACTCCATGAAATCTGCATAACCTATAGCGCAGGAATTGAAGGTCGGATTTATATTTGCGGGGACACATTTGTGACCATGTGTAAATAAAATAGTTTTGATAAATCAGATAGCGGTCTGATCAGTAAAACGCCTGAAGTGGACAGGTGTGTGTAAACAGACCCTAACAGCTCTGAAAGACACTTCACTGAGGCGTTTCTGACAACATTTGCGTGGAAAAGAGAAAAGCGAAGCTGAGTGACTTTGAAACAATGAACTAGGCTACTTAAGGAAAGTTCATACTATAAATCACAATGAAGACATCGACGTCTTATTCCTGGCATCTTACCTCTTTCTGAGAGGGAGAGGAGCTTTGAAATGTAGAAATATATCTCTCCACGTCCGCTTTATTCCTCCTCATGTCTGCTGTCAAACTCTCCTTCTCCGTCGCGGGTTTAGCCGAGTTTCATTCAAACACGAGCAGCTTCTGTGATGATCAATGGCTGCTCAACACACGATCACTAATGACATGATGCGTTCAAGTCCTCCTGAAGCTCGTAGGTACGAGGTGGGAAGTCCTGTTTACAGGTGTGTTCACGTCACTTTCCTCGGAGTAAGATGGCGGAGTACTTTCTCTTAATTAATTACACAAAAATACAGCAAGGTTCTTAAACTCTTGTTCCAGAAAATGAAGAACAAAGAAATCTGCATCAGGTGTAGGCTACTTTGTTTTTTATGTTTTTAGTTAATTTATGAAGCCACTGCCAACTTTATCGTTACATGTTGCATTGTTATATTATAATGGCGTCATATTCTGTGCAGGCAATCAGCTTACTGCGCTGTATATAAAAGCCTGACAATATCACAGCCTTTAAGTATTGTGGTATTCCACGTTTCTCAGTGACACGCCAAGTGATCTAAGTCCAAAATTTGTAATTTTGAACTCCTCCCGGAGAAGCATGTCTTTTCTTAATGTTTTTTTTTAATCCTCCTGGCTCTAGGCATCTCATTTCTAAATGTGTTTATTTGAAAGCCCCTACTGTAAGATAAAGAGGCCTGGGAGTGGAGCTCTCGTGGGACAAGTGCTTGGCTACGATACAGTCAACAGCAGACTCCAACTGATCCAAGTCACAGTTATTCACCGCTTACATTACAGCAAGCCAAACTGCATAAAGATCCCGCTCTGTTTCGCCACTGTGTGACAGGTGTAAGCTGGCAGAGGATGCTTCTCATGCTATCTAGTGCTGGGATTATGGATTATGGACATGATCTCTGATTCTATTGAAAGGTTTTCCGCTGTTTGGGGTTCGTTCACTTCTTGGGCGTTTAACCGCAGTGACTTCTCTAAGGGTTCAGCTGTTGCAGCTTATTGCACTTTTATATATTTTTCTCATTCTTTCCTTTTTTTCTTTTTCTTGTGTGTGTGTGTAGTCTGAGCCAGTGTTTGTTCTGTTTTAACTTGAAAAATCCTTTAAAATAAACTATTTAAAAAAAAGTTATGTGATCTAATAAAAAAAAAAATACAAGACAAACAAAACATTTCTTCAATAAAATACAGTTAACTTTTGCATATAAAATAATGGCATTTTTTAATAATTAAAAATAACAAATTTTTTAGTTTGAACACGAACACACTGGAAAACACAGCTTTTCAGCATAGTTAAAAACAGATGCACCGATGCGACTTTAACAGTCCCGATCCCGATGACGATGCCTGGGCTTTGTGCATCTGTCAATACCCGATACCGACCCGATACCGTTGCTGAATTAATAATAAACTGTATACTTCCAGCGTATACCTTCCTTCCATGTGGAAGAGACTAAAGGCACCAGACTTTCCTAACTAAGACAAAATAACATAGATGTAATGTATTGAATTCTTCTTTATTTGTTATTTAAAAATTAATCGAAAATAGAATGTAATCAAACTTCTTAAAATAAATGTAAATAAATAAAATGTAGCAGTAGAAACAAAATAGTGTATTGGTCAAACATACTATAGTAATCAAACAGTTACCAAACATTGTAAACATTTAAAAAAAATATTTGAATTCTTATTTTTATTTGTAATAAAAAAAAAAACAATTGTGCATTCAAATCTAAAACAGAATGCAATCAAACTTCTTAAATTAAAATAAATAAAATGTAGCCGCAGAAACAAGAGTGTATTGGTTGAACATAAAATAGTAATCAAACACCAAACATTGTAAACAATATATTAAGTGCAAAGTCCTCCAAACAGAATTCAAAACAAAACAGCAGCTGAACCTGAGAATAAACTAATAAAAAGTTGGTTAAACAACTTGGTCACACATACAAATAATAACCAAACTATGTGAACATGCAGTGCAGTGTCACACCTCTCATGACCTGTGAATGCTCACTTAATCAGCAATGACAAATTCTGTCCCGTGAAGACAAGCGTTTCTGCTCTCTCTGCTGCAAGTCCATTTCTCTTTTCATCCACAGTGTTGGAAACTGCTGAACTCTCTCTCTTTCCACATGAGTGCAGGGGCAGGAGTGCAGGGGCAGGGGCAGGGGCAGGAGTGCAGGGGCAGGGGCAGGAGTGCAGGGGCAGGAGTGCAGGGGCAGGAGTGCAGGGGCAGGAGTGCAGGGGCAGGGGCAGGGGCAGGAGTGCAGGGGCAGGAGTGCAGGGGCAGGAGTGCAGGGGCAGGGGCAGGAGTGCAGGGGCAGGGGCAGGGGCAGGAGTGCAGGGGCAGGAGTGCAGGGGCAGGGGCAGGGGCAGGGGCAGGAGTGCAGGGGCAGGAGTGCAGGGGCAGGGGCAGGAGTGCAGGGGCAGGAGTGCAGGGGCAGGAGTGCAGGGGCAGGAGTGCAGGGGCAGGGGCAGGGGCAGGAGTGCAAGGGCAGAAGTGCAGGGGCAGGAGTGCAGGGGCAGGAGTGCAGGGGCAGGGGCAGGGGCAGGAGTGCAGGGGCAGGAGTGCAGGAGTGCAGGGGCAGGGGCAGGAGTGCAGGGGCAGGAGTACAGGGGCAGGAGTGCAGGGGCAGGAGTGCAGGGGCAGGGGCAGGAGTGCAGGGGCAGGAGTGCAGGGGCAGGAGTGCAGGGGCACGGGGGTATTCTGTGCAGGTCCAACCATGTCTAGGATTTTCTAAAATATAGTGGGATCAGTGAAACGGCCCCTCCCCAAATGGCATAGCCTGTCGGCCTGTGGCGTAAAGCCATCGAACACCTCTTTTTTTCCTCATCACGTTTTGGAAGTCTAACGTTAACAGACAGTATGTGAGTGAGTCTAAATGACGGAAAGGCAAAAAAGAAAAGGGAAAGATGGCGCTGAGAAGGTTTGACTCAAAGGAGAAAAATGATGGAGGAGGAGGAGGCAGCGAAATGCTCCAAAATGTTTGGGGAAAAATGTGTTTGTCATTTGATTTTTTCTGTTATTATTGTATGTTGTTGACTTCAAGATCTTTTAAATAATAATAATTACACTTGGTATTTCACTTAGTTGTGCAGTCATTTTATTTAGTTTTAGATTTCAGCATTTACTTATTCACAGGGAACCTTTTTGAAGAAACCTACACAAACTTCCCTCTATAATCTATTCTAAACCAAGCATTTGTGCAGTGTCTTCTAGTGGTGAGATTGCAGATTGCAGGGTATTAACTGCTTTAAGTGTGTAGAACAAGACCTAAAACACGACCTTTGCCAAGGTAGCAATTTCACTGGATCTAAACATGGAACCATAGATGTGACCAGCGGTGGCTTTCTTAATCTATTTAAAATAGTTTTGCAAGGGTTCTATGACATTAGTATATTTTTTTTACAAAAAAAAAAAAAAGGTAATAATTTACCCCGAGGGCCGGTGGTCTACGAAATGTAGATGTTTTGGTCCCACTCCGCCCCTGTTGATTATTCTGTTCATTTTTAACCGAAACATATTTCCACCATGAATGTCTGCACATGACCTCTTCACTCCGTCACAGGGAGTTCATTTAATTTCTTTTCATTTAGAAATTAAAACATGACTAACAAGAAGATTAACATTACCATATGTACACCAACTCTACAGAAGAACACACAAACAGGTGTGTGTAAACATAAAGTTACTGTACACAGACCTTACAGAATCTGAAAATGTAAATATTTAAAACTAAATTTTAAAGTTACGTTTTTAACTTTAAAGCTTTTAACTAAAATGTTATTTAACGCTACCTAACTACTTCACTTTACAGATGTTTACATGTAGTCCACAAGACAAAATAACTGCATTTACAGAAATGTCCCTAGTTTGTCCTGAGTAGTTAAACTGACCATCGTTCTTCAGGAAAATCCTGCAGGTCCTGCAACTCTGGATTTCCAGCATCTTCTGCATATTCCTACAAACTATCATCAAACAGACGTGTGTGTGTGTGTGTGTGTGTGCGCGCGCTATCTGGGAGTGGAGATTTGTCAAACATACACCACAACAATGTTTTCATAGGTAAAAAAAAAAGAAAACACCCAGACTTTAAAAGGAGTATCCAGCTTTATTTAACATATTAAAAGCAAAATCCAAATTGTATTCCATAAAGTGAAATATGTGAAAAATAAAACGTTTTTAATTACATGTATGCATGAGTACAGAACGCAGCACTTTTTATGACTTGTGAATCAAACACTTCAGTCGACTTCAGATACATATAGCTCTATCCGGACGGTAATTGTCTCTCATGTAGACGTCCATAAAAATAAATTTGCATGTCACCTCAGTGATAAACTCATGCATTCAGATGGCGATTTATTGGCGATGGAAGAGCGGGTTTTGTGATCATATGAACCCGGGAACACACCACTCACGTGGTCAGTCACATGCTGGTCTGCTGTAAATAAAATGTAATATGCTTGGAATAACAAGAATAAATTCATATTTAACTTAATAATAGGAAAATAGCCTAATATCCTATTTATTATTTGATTACTTAAACCTCCTGTTTAAAAATAAGATTTAGGCTATGCACTAATAATTTTCTGTATTGTAATTTATCTCAAAATGAAGGATGTCATTTTAAAAATGTGAAAATTAGTGGAAATAAGTTAATACAGCCAATTAATAATTAATACAAAATTACATGAGGCAAACCCAAAGCTGCTCGGTTTATTTTTTTAATGTAGGCTATATAATTTCTGCCATAATAATGGACCATTTCAAATGTTTATGTGCTTTTCTTCTTTATCTTTTGAGTGGTGATTAAATATTGTTCTTGTAAATACTTTCCAGTAATACAGTAATAGCTTACGCTAGATCTTTAAAATGCATACGAATTATTTGGGAACATTTATTGTACGGTGCTCTGCAGTGGTCAAAAAGTAGTTAAACAGTGAATTTTAAATGAATCTTTTCTTGCAAACTCAGAGATGTGGATTCGGGCGACAATTAAATTACCACACGCCCTTGGTGTTTGTCAAAAAAACAGTAGGTAACACGGCTGGGGATTACGTGGGTGGAGACCGTGAAACACTGACATTCTGGATTCGGACGCCAATAAAATCACAGACTAACCCCTGTAAATGTTGAAAATATCTCACGACCCCATGAGAAACAATTATGACCTCATGAGAAACAATTACCATCCGAATAGGGCTTTAGACTACATCTACAGTAATATACTGTAGTATAATATAAAGTTTTAAAGTAGGATTATGTCAGTTTATTTTAATCATGAAGATAAAGTTTCAATAATATCATAATGTATAGTGTTGTAATTTGTAGTTCCATTGACTAACTAAATGATCTCTTTGCTATATTAAACAACTCTCAAGCATTTTAAGCAATGCATGCAGATATATAAATAATGACTTGAGAAGTTATAAGGTATTTAACTGAAGCACTTGTTTATTCTTGGAGTTAAACCTGATATGTTTTCATGATTGAGCGGGCGGCAGCGGGACTTCAGTTGGAGGGTTTGGATCATCGTCAATCTTTAAATCACGGCAGAACAGCACTGGTTCTTTACCGAGACCCAGTTTGTACTGCCACAGATATACAGACTCGTTTGGCTTCAGCTCAAATGAGAGTTGTTCTTCCACTTCAGTCACTTCGTTCCAGCTTTCGTTTTCAGTGCTGACGTGTGAACCTCCATATTCTGCAGATAAGGAGAACTGAACCTTCGCAATTAACTTGGCAAGATCTCCAGATTCAGCTGTGACTGACGCGGATATCTTCCAGTTGTGTGTGATCTGGGTCATCTTCTCCTTAGTGTAGCCAACCTTTTTATTGATTCTCTTTCGCCATGTCACTGGTGTATTGCTGTCATTAGTTATAGTTTTAATATTTTCCCAAACGCCAAAGGCTGGGCCTTTAGATATTGACAGCCCACCAGGAAGGAAGTTAAGAACATCAGGATGAACAGAATAGACACCAACACGCTCATCTTTTCCGAAGTCGGTACCGGTGTAGAACTCAACTCCCCAATCTGAGGCTGGCTTGAGGAAGGAGATGTAACCTTGTAAGCCATGGCCCCAGTAATAGAGGCCGTTCCTGAAGTTGGGATGCAGGTTGTATTCTACAGCTTCCGAGTCGTGATTCATGTTTTTTGTTCTTCGATAAGTGCCCCTTTCTTGGAAAATGATGTAAAAATAGTTAGTGGTTGCAAAGTAGTGGTCTCCACCCCGGAAGTTGGGATGAAGGCTGTGAACTTCAGCATCGCTGTCTCTCTCCAGGTTGGTGACCATACGGTAAGAATTACCCTTGATGATATACAAGTACTTACGACAATCGCCAAAGTAGTGGTCCCCATTTTGGCAGGAAGGGTGCAGACTCCAAATATTGATGTCTGAACCTTTATTTAAATTTCTTGACTGCATAAAGCAGCCGAGATCAGAGCGGATTATAAAATACCAGTGGCTCATTCCACAGAAGTCAGTGCCTTTTGTTTTGCTTTTGGGGATAATGCCTTTCATCGTGCCTGAGCCTGCAACACAGAATAAACCAAACATTCAATCTCCACACCAGATGAATGCTGTTATTTTAGTCCTTCTATAGATTGAGCTCACTGATTACCAAATCATCTTACAAAAAGATAGCAAAATCGTTTTAATTTGTAATTTTTTTTTAGATGATATAAGCTAATTCATATTGTAGCCATGTCTCAATTAACTAATCAACATATATTCAAGATGTCCTCATTCTGTCAGAGAGCACCGAGGACCCAAAAGCAAAGGCAGGAGCAGAAATAATGTTTATTTGAAAAAGGCAAAGGAGTCTGCCGTCACGCAGACACAGAACTGAAGAGAACACAAATGTCAAAACTTTGCTGATGAGAGACAGCAGCAGAGGTCCCAGAGGCGGGTAGCAGAGATCAGCAAACGAGACTCGATCCCAAGGCCAGATGGAGGAGACACACAGAGAGCAGATATGGTAGCTGGAGCAGAACAGCTGGATAGCTGGGCAGAGAACAGAATTAACGTACCAACGGATAACTCAGGACAAGACAGGACAAGATACTTCCCGAAGGAGATAGCTGAGACGAAGATAACTGATGGACGTAAAAGAGCGTGTACTCTACAAATAACAATAATCTGGCAATGAAGCAGGGAGAACAGTAGCTAGAAGTAGCAGAGAAAATTAGACTAAAGAGAAAACAGGTGAGAAGGAGATCAGCTGAGAGATTAAGTGAGTGTGAGTGTGCATGAGTGAGTGTGTGCGTGATAGAGGAAAAGAGAGAGAGAGAAACCTGGTTCATGACACATTCAACTAAATAATACAAATTCACACACTTGTCAAGTTACCTTTATTTATATAGCATTTTTTACAATACAGATTGTTTCAAAGCAGCTTTAAGGCTCGTACACACCGGGACGAATATCGGCGCGCGTTATTTGCCAGCGTTTTTCAACGCGTTTTTTGTGTTCACACCCAAGCGTTTTTCGCTGACGTTGAGCCGAGTGAACATGCAAATTCATTACCCGACTGTTGGAGAGGAAAGTTCACTGCTAGGCTCTAGTTCTACTTGTTAGCAGTATACACTCCTGGGTGTCGGTCAGGACACAAAGAATGAGGAGACTGGTGCTTCTTTCCAAAGTGTATTGAATATTAGTCTAAAATAACAAAAGACATTACATTAGTAGAAGTATAAAGGTGTACATTAACAGAGGAATCAGTCCCATCTGTATACAGAATACTAACATATTCAGTATCACCTCTAAATAACAGTTAAAGCTCAAAATATGGATAGGATGGGCAATGGAAGGCAATATAAACTATTAGTTTGGTCACAAAAATTACTTGGGCATTAATATATATTATTAATGAATCCAGATGCATAAACAAATAACCTAAATTCCCAAATTGGAATAATCAAAGGGAAATAATACTTGATTATACTACCGCAAAATAATTAGTTAACCTATTACAGACATATACAACGTAAACTGTCACATTTGACTATATTTAGCAGAAATCACGTTACACATGTGGTTTATCTGTCAAACGATCACACATGAATCGGTACATGTCCGGGCATGCACATGTAAATGCACAAGGTTCAATAATACACTTAAAACATGGTGAAAACATCGAAATCAGAGAAAACTTACTTTATGGTCATGTACTAATACTTTAACACCAAACGCCAAACGAACATCCGACATAACAGGCAGGAAGAAACTTCTAGGTGCGCAGCTGTCGTTCTCTCCGTAATCTATATTGACGCAGCAGGCAGCAAAACAAAACAATAATGCCTCCTACTGGAAGCAACGGGTATCGCACTCTAAAATAACCATCAAAATAAAAGTCCCACAATAGAAGTCTTCTTTCGGTGAGTGCCTTTTATACAGCCGCCCCCAAAGGTGCTAGGCAACTTTGCTCCTACTAAAAGGCGACTTAACTTAAGGCGAGTTTCCAGGACGGTTTCCGTCATCTGGCAGAGCTGGGAGGATCACCAGACGTGCTACTGGTCTAGTGTATACTTGCCCCTTTATTTCGATATCAGCAGACCTGACATGTCCATCCGGACTGCGGTGTGTCTTGATGACATGTCCAACAGGCCAGAGGGCCCTAGGCATCTGTGGATCTACAACCATGACAACCATTTTCTCAGTTAAGTCTGGGGGAGAGGACTGCCACTTTTGCCGGGTCTGAAGGCCTGGAAGGTAGTTTCGTATGAATCTGGACCAGAAGTTGTCTGATAAGACTTGTGAATGCCTCCAGTGTCTGCGACTCATCAATTCAGACTCCGGGTAGATTACCTGGGGCAAGGAACCATCAGGCCGCCCCATGAGCAAACTGTTGGGTGTTACTGGGTCCATGTCTGCAACATCAGAGGACACGTACCCTAAGGGCTTTGAATTAAGAATAGCTTCCACCTCTAGGAGGACTGTCCGCAGGACTTCTTCAGGAACTGATTGAGCTCCCACGGTCGTATAAAGTGCTGACTTTACAGATCGTACTTCCCTTTCCCACACTCCTCCGAAATGTGGGGCTGCGGGAGGGTTGAAGTGAAATTGGATCCTTTGACGAGCAAGCTGTTTCTGTAATTCAGGAGCCATTTCAGCAAAGGCTTCTCTGAGCTCTCTTTCACCCCCTTTGAAGTTTGTTCCCTGGTCTGACCACAGTTCCGCAGGTGTTCCCCGCCGTGCAACAAACCTCCTAAGGGCCATCAGGAAGGAATCAGCATTCATGGTACTGAGGAGGTCCAAGTGCACTGCTCTAGTGGTTAGACACTTGAAGATTATCCCCCAACGTTTCTCTGTGCGTCTCCCAATCTTAATAAGCATTGGTCCAAAGCAGTCTACTCCACATGAGAAAAAAGCAGGTTTGTGGAGACGGAGACGGGCAGAAGGCAAGTCTGCCATTTTCGGAATAGTTGGTTTTGCCCTCCAACGCTGACAGTCTAGACACCCATGCTGGTGCCGACGAATGGCTTCACGTCCACGTATGATCCAATAATAACGCCGGATTTCGGCAAACACTCGCTCAGGTCCGGGATGATGCAGCTTGCAATCATAATGCTTAATCAGTAGCCGGGTAACTGGGTGATGAGCGTCCAACACAATGGGGTGTAAGGTAGATTCTTCAATGGATTCTGCTCTCCTTAATCGACCTCCCACTCGGATTAAACCATTAAATCTGTCCAATTCAGGAGCTAAGGTAAGAAGGCGACTGTCTGAGGACACTGGTTTCCCAGTAACCAAACGCTGATAATCATTGGGGAAAGACTCCTGCTGAATTCGCTTGAGAATAAGGATCTCTGCCTGACGATAATCATCTGCATCGGGAAAGGATTCAGAAGTAGGGTTTACCGGAATTTCCTTAGCAGTGGCATCCACGAGTTCCTGCCAAGTATTGTGGTTCCAGACATCCGGGATGATTGATTGGGGTGGCACTGCAGTGGCGCCGCAGAAGACAGACTTACGTAGCTCTGTGTGGTCATCTTTCAGGTCTGTGCTAGGCAATACTGGCCAGGTAGCTGGATCCTGAAGTAAGAAGGGAGGACCTTGAGACCATCTGTTTATCTCTGTAAGGACGTTCAAAGATTTTCCTCTAGTGAGGTCGTCGGCAGGATTGCTGGCTGAATCCACATAACGCCAGGAACACTTCTCGGTTAGCTCTTGGATTTCGGCGACTCTATTGCCAACAAAGACTTTGTAGTGGCAGGATTCAGATTTCAGCCAGGTAAGGACTGTAGAGGAGTCCGTCCACAACACTGTGGTCTCTATTTGCAAGGTCAGTTCCTTCTTGAGCAATCTAGCTAACTGAGCGGCCACAAGAGCTCCACAAAGCTCCAATCGAGGAATTGAAAGAGAACGTTTGGGGGCCACTCGGGATCGAGCCACCACAAAAGACAGGTACACTTGGCCTCTCTTGTCAGTGGTCCTCAAGTATGCCACAGCTCCATATGCCTGCTCTGAGGCATCTGAAAATATGTGGACTTCATACGTGACACTATCCTTTACCTCAGGAGGGACGTAAGTCCTAGGGAGAGTGATGTTTGGTAGGTACTGAAGTTCATTCTCCCAGACACGCCATGACTGCAGGAGGTCAGATGGTAGGTTCGGGTCGTCCCAACCCCGCTGTTTAATCCATAGATGCCTAACAATGATCTTCGCTCGAGTGGTGTAGGGCAAAAGAAGTCCCAAAGGGTCGTACTGAGTGGCTAGGACCTTGTAGATATTCCTGAGGGTGGGAGTCTCATATACAACAGGTCGGTACTTGTACGACAGGGTATCAGTCTGCCAGTTCCAGCTTAGGCCTAAGGTTGACTCTGGTATGTCAGACTTGTCTTGAGCCAACCACAGTTCCAAGCTCTCAGCTTGAGCTTCTGGGGGTAAGTGACTCAGAACACTGGGAACATTGCTGGCCCATTGCCGTATCTCAAAGCCAGCTTTAGAAAGCATCTCTCTCAGTCTGTCGACCAAGTGCCTGGCGGCCTCAGGGGTACATAGACTCTGAAGGCAGTTGTCCACATAAAAACATTTCTCCACTGAGAACCTGATGGACTCATCTGCAATGCTTTGCTCGATCACATGGTGCTGCAGAGCATAAGTGGCACAGCATGGACTACAGGTAGTGCCGAAGGGTAACACCTGCCATTCAAAGACTTTAGGAGGCTCATCCACTTTCAGATCACGCCAAAGGAACCGCAGTAGGGGGCGATCTTCAGGAAGGAGGCGGACCTGATGGAACATTGCCTTGATGTCACCACTTACTGCAGTTGGATGCTCTCTAAATCTGATGAGTACACCTAGCAATGATGCTCCAAGGGTAGGGCCAGGCAACAGATACTGGTTGAGACTTTGCCCATGATATTGATGGGAACAGTTGAAAACAACACGGGATTTCCCATTATGACTGACAAGGTGATGGGGTATATACCAACATTCATCAGAGTCTGTCTCCTTAGTTACTTCCTGGACAGCTCCTGTCTGAATGAGCTTCTCCATCTCTGCACTATAGGTCTTTGCTTTCACTGGATCCTTTAACAAACGCTTCTCGATACTGCGCAGATTTGGCATGACTGACTCCTTAGGGGCATGCAACCGAGGCATATCCTTCTGTCGGAGCAATGGCGTCCCCAGTCGAAGAATTCCATTCACTTCTGTATGGATGGTCTTGGTTTCAAGTACCTTTAAAGCCTCCTGATCTTTTTTCGATCGAGTCACCACTTTCTCATCCCTGTGTGGAACGGCTTCTATTTGCCAGAGTCTTTGGACATTCTTAAAAAGCTCATCTTGTGTTGGAAGGACAGATGTCAGTAGGCATTGTTGGGAGGAGGCAGGCCGCCCCATGAACGATGCGGGGCCCTGAAGGGTCCATCCCAGGCGTGTGTGGACAGCAGCAGGTCCACCCGGAGAACCTAATCTGATAGGCTCAATTGGTGTAATGAGATGTGGCTGATCTGACCCAATCAGAAGTAGAGGCTGAGCATCTTTCACCGGCAAGATGGGAAGACCGCGTAAGTGTTTATACTTCATCTGCAGTTGTTCCACGGGATAAGACTGCCGTGACAGATTGAGGCGATCTGCAGTGAAAGCATATTCAATCTTGTAACAGGTTTGAGGCTTATGGGATGGGGATACTTGAAATGATATAGATGACCCATGAAGAACTTCAATGTCTTGACGCACGGTGTGCAATGGGAGATCTTCAGGTGTACCCTGTATACCCAGGGCTTTGGCAGCAGTTGGGAGCAGAATGGTTCTCTCAGAGCCGTCATCCAAAAGCGCAAAGGTGTCTAAAGTACGGTCTTCATAATGAATATGTACAGGTACTACCTTGAGCATGACACGGGTCCCAACAACAGGTTTGTCTAGGTAAAATCTGTCTGGAGAGGAACTGGTAAGGCAACTCTTTTCAACACTGACTGTATTCTCTTGGGAGGATCTCACATTTACATTGTGAAGAGGGCGAAGGTGTTTGCCTTGACACAGGTTACAGGGCTTCTTCAGATCACAATGAGCAGCATGATGAGTCCTGGCACAGCGCCAACAACGATTATTACCTCGAATCCAGTCTTTGGCCTGGTCTGTAGTAAGTTTAGCAAATGGTTTGCATTGACTCAAATAATGCTCGGTACTATCACAGAAGGGACAGAACCGCTTCACTTCGACTGACCTGGTCGGTGCAGCCATACCCTTCTGAGGGGACAGAGAAGTTACATTTTGAGCCACTCCAACCCCATGAAGAATGGCTACAGACCTTTTACTCTGTACAGGTCTAGAAGTCTGTCGGTCCTGAACTTCTCGGGAGGAAATCTCTACATCAAAATCATGGCACCAGGCTTCATAACGGAGCCAGTTTGAGAGATTATGTAAAGTAGGTACAGCTCCAGGCTGCCGAAACATGTGACGGCGGAACTCAGCTCGCTGTTCAGAAGGAAGTCTGCTCAAAAGGCGTGCAACATGTGACCCACAATTCAGCTCAATGTCACCTTCAGGTCCTAAAGTCTTCAACAAACCCACCAATGACTGTACCTGAAGAGCAAACTTATGGAATCCAACTGTATCCCCACGCTTTACATCAGGGGCTTCCAGGACACTGGCAATTTTCCTCAAAGCTAGTTGGTGGGGTTGACCAAACTTCTCATGGAGGGCCACCATGGTGTCAGTAAATGGGGTTGGCGAGTTCAAAAAAGCATCGGCAATCAGCTTCGCTTCATCCAACTTTAAGTGGTCCACAAGTATTTGATATTTAAAGAGTTCAGTCCCATCTGGAGGAAGCAGATTCTCCAAAGCAATTCGAAGTCTGGCAAACTCGCTTGGATCTGGCCGGCTAAATTTGGGGATAGTAGGGGTAGGCCCTCGATACACATACTCTGAGGGGTGTGTTAAACGTGGCATGTTTGACTCTACCTTGACCACAGGTGCTTGATGCCTTGACTGAGCTGGTATGGACCCAAGTAGGGGAGAAGAAACTGGAATTTGGGCACTTAAGGGTTTCCGATACAGGGTGTGTGCAGCTGGGGATAATAACACTCTGAGGTCTTCGGGTGTTGGAGGCGGTGGTAGCACATCTGGATATTGAAAGCGATACTGAGAATGGCGGTATGCAGGGTGAGCCTGGGAGGCCGTTGAATACTTTGGTACCTCTGGATTGTATGTAGCTTTGTCAGGTTTCGTTAACTTTAAAGCCTCCATACCTCTGCTCAGTTCTGACTCGGGCTCGGGCCAGGGTGGAAGCTCAGGCCACTCTTCATTTTCAGCTGATGTGGCCAGCTCTGTATAGCCTACACGACAGGAAGGACTGGATGGCAGTTGGGGTTCAGGTCGCACTGGAGGACGATCATGGCTTTTAGTTGTGCTGAGGTCTGCTCTAAGGGTTTGGGCAACTTTGACCAGCTCTTTGAACTCAGTACGAACTTCTTTCAACTCCATCAGGTCAGCACGAAAGGCTTGGTGTGATTGTAGCAGCTGTACATTTTCTCTGCGAATGGCTTGGAGCTCATTGTAGTATTCAGGCTCGGTGTAACGGTTCTGCTGGACTGATGTGAATGACTGAGGTAGGTTTTCGCTGCGCTCTGCATAACTGAAGCTTGGTGGTCTGACCCGAGGGCCTGTGCGAGGAGCAGCATCATCATAGAGGTAATCAGGATGATCCCATGATGACTGGAGAGGTGTCATGTGGGCAGGTACCTCCCAGGGTTGTGAAATAGCATGTTCACTTACAGGTCTGCTCCCTACATACTGCACTTCGAAGTCTTGGAGTCGAACTGGTGGACGTGTTCGGCGTTTTGGTCTGGTTGCCCCAACAATCACCTCATCTGACTCCATTATACCAGGAATGGACACTGCATCCGGCTCGAAGGACCAGTTTGTTGGAGAGGAAAGTTCACTGCTAGGCTCTAGTTCTACTTGTTAGCAGTATACACTCCTGGGTGTCGGTCAGGACACAAAGAATGAGGAGACTGGTGCTTCTTTCCAAAGTGTATTGAATATTAGTCTAAAATAACAAAAGACATTACATTAGTAGAAGTATAAAGGTGTACATTAACAGAGGAATCAGTCCCATCTGTATACAGAATACTAACATATTCAGTATCACCTCTAAATAACAGTTAAAGCTCAAAATATGGATAGGATGGGCAATGGAAGGCAATATAAACTATTAGTTTGGTCACAAAAATTACTTGGGCATTAATATATATTATTAATGAATCCAGATGCATAAACAAATAACCTAAATTCCCAAATTGGAATAATCAAAGGGAAATAATACTTGATTATACTACCGCAAAATAATTAGTTAACCTATTACAGACATATACAACGTAAACTGTCACATTTGACTATATTTAGCAGAAATCACGTTACACATGTGGTTTATCTGTCAAACGATCACACATGAATCGGTACATGTCCGGGCATGCACATGTAAATGCACAAGGTTCAATAATACACTTAAAACATGGTGAAAACATCGAAATCAGAGAAAACTTACTTTATGGTCATGTACTAATACTTTAACACCAAACGCCAAACGAACATCCGACATAACAGGCAGGAAGAAACTTCTAGGTGCGCAGCTGTCGTTCTCTCCGTAATCTATATTGACGCAGCAGGCAGCAAAACAAAACAATAATGCCTCCTACTGGAAGCAACGGGTATCGCACTCTAAAATAACCATCAAAATAAAAGTCCCACAATAGAAGTCTTCTTTCGGTGAGTGCCTTTTATACACCGACATTAGATGCCGCTTAATGTAAAACAGAAATAGTCCTATTTTGTAGTCGCTGTCGCGTTTGTCATATAGTTCTTTATGTTCCGACACCAACGAGACCAGCAGCAGCTCTACATTCATCTTGCCTTGCATCTTCCTCGTCTTATTTCTTCCCGGCAGTGTAGACCATAGATATCCATAATAAAGGCCATTGGCCAGCAGCGCGGACGAGACATCTAGCCTTTATTATGGATATCTATGGTGTGTAGACACTACTTGGCGCATCTTCTTCGCCGTTACGTATGTGTGCCTGGCAAGACCATTTTGTGTTTGAGCGCCCCCAAGTTGTGTTTTACTGTAACTTCAGAAGCTCCAGACACGTGAGCAAAAGCGCCAATCTCATTGGTTGGATACTTTTACGCGTGGGGTTTTTCACGTCGGTGTGCACACTCATATTGGCGCCCTTTGTTTAGTCACGAGGCATTAAACGTCGGTGTGAACAGGCCTTTACAGAGATACTAGGAAAAAATATTGCAACAAAGTTTGTTTCTAGAAGAAAATAGCATCACAGTCCAGCTTAAGTAAGTTTAGTGATGGTTCATTTTTGTTGTAAAAAAGTTATTAGTTTAGTTCATTTATATATCTAGCCACTCTGGTGAAAACGTTTAGGTTACTTACGACTGTAACCTTTGTTCCCTGAGAACAGGGATGCTTTGGGGAACGCCTCAGGCATGACAGGTGTCTGAAATCACGGCAATCATATTGACAGGCGACAGCACGTGAATCATTAAAGTGAATGATTAACGTATGTGACCTGGATGTATATAAGGGCGCCTTGCAGGCATGACAATCACCTTTATGTCTGAAGGTAGTGTAAGACTGGAAAAACTGGTTGAGGAACTACCCAGGGCCGGATTAAGAATTCAGAGGGCCCTGGGCACAATGTCTTGTAGGCCCCCCCTTAGGCAGGCCAAATGTAGTTTGTCCAAGGACATTTTAATTTGGCATTAACTATATTACTGACTTAAAAGGAACTTTGTTGTACATATTACTTCATAAATGATGTGTGTTTCCCATAGGATTTTATAAAACTATGTTGGGTGGAACTCTATCCCTCTAGGGGGGTTCGGGGGCATGCTCCCCCGCAAGAAAATTTTGTACATTTTAAGGTTAAATGCATCAATCTGGTGCACTTTGAGAGCTCACAATTAAGAGCTTCAACCGGCTTTAACCCATGAACTGTGCACATTGAACAAAGAAAAAGCATTGACTTGTACCTGGACATTAAAGAGGGCTCAAACATCTTTTTAGTTATGATATAGAGTCTCAGTCTGCATTACATTATCACTGGTGTTTTAGGATGCCAAACAATTATTATAATAATGATTTATATAATTATTCCTATGACGTAAAATCATATGCCTCCTATAAATGTAGCCTAAAAGTATTTTGCATTACATTACACAGTATAGGAAAAGTACAATACTTTTGTCCTAATTTCTTTAATTGCCAGAAATAAACCCTTGAGCTTTCATTTTGGAGAAAACACCAGATCACCATGCTGATCGCGTGAGCAAAGTGCGCACTTCTATTTAAATCACGCAGCACAAACAGAATGCCTATAGGCTACTTAAAGTCTTTTGCTGTTTTATTACGGCACAAAGCAATATCACAGTTTCAATTTGACTTCGTTGGCAAAATATAACGCTAAACAGTCGAGACCTTTATGTTAGGCAACCGTAGGCAACTGCTTCTCCATCACTTCACATTTCAGAGCGTCAAGTCACGCGATGCGAGTCGACATGATAGCTCGCTCTCGCTCACTGCGCAGGAATACAGACGCTGTTTTTGACGCGATTTAACATTATATTTTGATCGAATGGGTTGCAAAAATATGCATATAATTAGGAAAGTGAGGACTGCGTTTATAACGTGATCTAACATAATATTTGACGGTGCGCAGGGCCCCTTATATGTCATGTGCCCCTGGGCAAGTGACCAGTTGCCCTAATTGTTAATCCGGCCCTGGAACTACCACTCCTCGAGTGGACAAAGGACCTTGCTGAAAATGAACATTTGAACTCCCCCTCATACACTATTGAGACGAAGGTCTCACCTCCCTCATCCTAATCTACATTTATCCCCCTCATTCTTCACTCTTGCAGAGATTACCCAAACTCACACAAGAATCTAAATGGTTTAATGTGAATGATTATAATCTAGTTTTATACATGTTTGGTATTATTTGAAATGTCTGAGTGCGACTGGTACAAATCTCATTTCCAAATAAAGTAAAACAAAGGTAATAAGGTTTTTAAGAGTTTAGAGATAACATGCACACTAAGGAGGGTGGGATTGTTAGGCCTCCTGTTCTCAAAAGGTGTTACCTCTGAATGCAAATATCCATTGTCTGTCTATATAATGGAATGCAGCAAGGGGCTAAGGCCCTTTTGTATCTCAGATCAGCCCGTGAGGCTGAGAGCGGCCGAGTCTCTCAGCTTCATGTATTTCTTAATTTTGAGTTCTTTATTCCAGAGCATTTGATGTTTTGTATTGATTATCTTGCATTGATTACGAAATTCACATGATACATTTACCTGACATAATAAATTGTAAACATTTGATTTTATTCTAATCAACTCTGACATTATTTCCAGTAAAGAGTTAAAGGAATATTCAAACATTCGCTTTTATTTAATGGTGCACAGATATCATTAAAAACCTTTTTATTTATGGAGTCAGATGAAATAACGAGAGAATACATATGAGAAAATGTATTGCATTTAATCGAAAATACTTTGCCGCGAGAAAAGACAGTAACACGCAGAGACCTTCACCCGCTGATCGGATGCCTCCTTTGGGCCGATCGAGTCGGGCTTTAGAGTAGGCAGGCCCAGAGGCACGGCATGAAGACGCAGTGTTTTGTTCCCTGTTCTCACAGGACAAAGGTTAAAGTTGTAACCTGAGACTTTCCCTTTCATAATGGAACTCGCACTGCATCAAATGATGCTTTGGGGAACGATATACCAATGCTGCCATGCTAAGGGGAGTGCATGCCCCTTGGCAGTGACAACTGTCAGAACCTGCAAATTCAAATGAAATGCTAGAACCGCTCACCCTCAAGTCATGCTGGGCTGTCAGTGACAGCATTCCCTACGGTCATAGCCCAATGTATATGCTTCACAGGAAACCCTCCATAAACCTTGTTTAATGAAGGCCTGCTCAAGGGCCTAGGACCACAGCTTCAAATTAGAATAGGTCCTTTCTAGGAAATGTGGCTAGGGAACCTAAAGGAGCCCGAGCCAATCACTATTCAGGGGAACATACTCACCCGAAATGCCACTAGGAAGGCCTGACCTGGCGTCACTTACATTGGACACTTCAGTCTGGCCAACTTCCTGTCTGTCGATCCACGGATCTATCCAGCAATTGTGTTTCAAAACACTGAGGAGGCCTGAGAAGGCATAAGGGCTGATCTGACTGGGAGGCTTTACGAGAGGCCTACGACCGTCTGACAAGACTCAGGAGGCCACGAACTTATAGCGACCCTCAGTGAGGGGAGCACATGGTCCGACTGATAGACAAACCAGGCTGTAGGGCAGGATCAAAGAGGTTCTGGGAGGGAACCAGTAGCAGAGAGAGAATATTTTGGCTGTTAGGGTGCAAGCTCGCCTTCAGAAGCTGCCTGCTAAGCCCAGCTGAACTGATAGCAAGCGGCCATTAGCTGCTAGAACCCAGCATTGCAGTCTCTGAGTGGCCTGTTAAAGCCGGTCTTCTGAAAACATTCTTAGGTAAGAAAAACTGACAGCCATGGACCAGTGAAGTTGGGAACTGAGTCACATGGTGGGCCTGATAAGGCCAACCGCTTGACAGTGGTCGAGCATCCCATGATGGTGCTCAGGGTGAGGAAGTCCTGCCAAGGTCAGCACTTGCCCATCAACACTGCTGTTTGTATGCTACATCACTCGAGACTCACTTAGAGGATTAGAGAAACTTACTAGGCCTGAAGCAAGTCATTGCTGTCAACCATCTTCACACTGCTGGGGACTTGCCTATCAGGGAGGCCAGGTCGGGCCTATTAGCTGATAGCAAGTCTATTCTGCTACAAACGTACACTATTGAGAACCATACCACACCAACACAACTATTGGGCCCACCCACAGGAGGCCCAACCATCTCATTCCCTCCCCTGTCACTCATCCCGGTTAATTCTGCTCGCAACCTCGGCGTCATTTTTGACGCGTCCCTCTCCCTTGCTGATCATATTTCAGCCACTACACGCACCTGTCGATTCCACCTATTCAACATCCGAAAAATACGCCCCTCTATATCTTTCTCTACCACTAAACTTCTGGTTCATACTCTCATTTTCACCCGCCTTGATTACTGCAACTCCCTTCTTCTCGGCCTTCCCTCCTATGCCTTCACACCACTACAGCAAATTCAAAACGCCTCTGCCCGTATCATATTCAACCTTCCCCTCTCCTCTCACACCTCCCCTCTTCTCCACCAGCTTCACTTGTTCCCTGTTTATTATCGCTGCCTATTTAAATTCCTTACCCTAGTCTACAAATCCCTTCATGGTCTTGCCCCACCCTATCTGGCTGCACTTATCACCTACTATGTTCCCTCCCGTCCCTTACGTTCTCAATCTCTGCTGTCCCTCTCGGTTCCACCCTCGCCCTGTGCCCAATCCCGTTTCTGTTCCTTTTCCCTTCTGGCTCCCCTTCATTGGAATAAACTCCCACTACACATTAAACAGTCCCCTACACTATGCAGTTTTCGCGCCTCCCTTAAAACTCATCTTTTCACAATAGCCCATCCCACTGTTTGCCCTAGGCCCTAACCTCCGGTCAGGACCTACTGCTTGCCAAACTTTGCTCTAGTCTCTGTCCTCACTGTAGCTTCACTCTACTTACTCAACCTTACCTAATAACCGTACCATCTTTCTCAATCTTTTTCTTTTCAATGTACCGTTTAGTTTAAAAATTGTTCAGCGCCTTGGTTAAAGGCGCTTTATAAATATAAATAAATAAATAAATAAATAACAGAGCTAGCTACCTGGTCGTAACTATAATGTATGGCCCACAATTTTAGGACTCACCTCCGAGGAGGCCTGTTAAGGCCTACTACCCATCAGTGAGTCTAATGTCCAAACTTCTAAGGCCAACCACCTGAGGTAAGCTGGCCTCAAGAGCCCACTCGGGGGCTGCCCAGTCAAGGAGGCCTGCTGAGGCCTACTACCTAACCGCGCAGCCTTTGTTGGCAGATAATCTGTTTAAACAGCAACTAATGCATCCTGGTACCTAATCACATTATCAAAGGCAGTGTACTCAGCAAATATGATTCATCCTTTAAGCAAGGGGAGTACGACATACACCACTTTGCCTCAATGGAGGCCCCAAAGTCAGGGGCCTACCATCTGTACGCATGGGCGTCAACTCATGGCAACGCTCTGGCAACATGGGAGAGTACCTCAAACCAAAAAGGAAGTGAAGTTTAGAACTTTCCGCTCAACCTAATCCATTGTGGTGCGAGGTAGAATAATACAGAACTGAGAGTGGAGTATTTGGACTTAACCTGTATCAACAGGGGAGTACCACCACCTAGCCCTGAGATTAACAGGGTGCGGGCCTGCCAGTGGCTCTAAGGGTAACAGAACCTTTTTTGTGCCCAGCCTAAGGAAGTGGGGCTTGATTGCAAGCCACCCACCTGAGCTGAGTGGAGCTTTCTGCACGGCGGGGTCGGGCAAACAACAAACCAGTCTCTTTGTGAGGCGAAAGACGGCCTAACCCTGCTCTAAAAAGACATATTGTACCGGGGAGGCCTTAATTACCCCTTTTCCACCAACGCATTTTGAGAGCCGGTTCGGAGCCGGTGCCTGCACGCGAACCGGTTCTTTGTGTTTCGACAGCCAAAGAACCGGTTCTCGGCCAGGAAAATGGGTTCCAAAGCGGCACCAACTCTTTGCTGGACTAGAACCGTTCTTTTACCACGTCATGCTTACGTCGGGGGCTGGGGGCGGGTTTAGATAACATATTTTCTGACATAATATAGGATCGCAAAGCCAGGAGAAACATTTGCAGAAACACGATGTAGTCCGCCATTGTAATTGTAACAGTCACAATATAGAACAAATAAATGGAAAGAAAAAAAATACACAAGACAGGAGTACATAACTAATCAGAAAAGATTACATATCGAAGGAAAAGATTAAAAGACTGACATATTTCAATTGTTTTTAAAGCCTTCTTGGTTCACGAGTTAGAGATAATCCCAAAGTAATGTTGTACTTGCAAGCGTTTCTAGCTAAAATGTATGGCGACGTACACAGTGACGTAACGACGTCGTTCGCTGGGCGCTCTAGTCAGTGGAAAAACAAACAGGTTCTGAGAAGGTTCGCAAGTTGAACCAACTCCGAACCAACTTTGAACCAGCACCAGTTCCGAACCAGTTCTTTTTTGGTGGAAAAGGGGTAATTGAGGCCTAACCCTAGGTCCTTATTACTTATGCCTCTGCACCAATCTGCATTACTTTTCTCACCCCACGAATGCAGAGAATGAAAGGTATTACATTGAAATCTGTTGAGCAGAGTGTAAATTTAGTTTGTTGGTAGATTAAATAACGCTATAAGCGGATAAACACCAGTTGATGGAGATCATTAACATTTTTTTTTTTTACTTTCTGTTCACTTAAGAGTTTTACAAACTGGTAACGGTCATAGGCCTACTGCAACCTGCAAATAAGTTACCTCTGTGTGTGTTTTTGTACTGCTTTATCATTAGCTTAGTGCGTTAGAGATATTAGCTCGTATTTCAGTACCATCTGTATGGAGCGAATTATGTGCCAAAATTAAACGAACAAATCGTCTCAGGTTACAAATGTAACCTTTGTTCCCTGAGAACAGGGAACGAGACAATACGTCATCGACGTTATGGGGAACGCCTCAGGCGTGACAGGTGTCTGAAATCACTATCAAATCACGTCAATCACATTGACCGGCGACAGCCCGTGAATCATTAGCGTGAATGATTAACGTGCGACCTGGAAGTATATAAGGGTGCCTTGCAAACATGACAAATCACCTTATCGTCTGAAGGGACTGTACCGCAGGCAAGCCCCGAGGCATGGCAGGGAGACGTATTGTCTCGTTCCCTGTTCTCAGGGAACAAAGGTTACATTTGTAACCTGAGACGTTCCCTTTCGAAGGGAACTCAACAATACGTCATCGACGTTATGGGGGACGATATACCCACGCCGCCATGCTGAGGGGAGTGCATGCCCTCAGGCAGTGACAACTGTCCGAACCAGCAAATTCAAATGAAATGCTAGATCCACTCACCCTCAGGTCACACTGGGCTGTCAGTGACAGCATTCCCTACGGTCATAGCCCAAGCTATAAGCCTAACAGGAAAACCTCCATAAACATAGTTAAATGAAAGCCTACCTGGGCCTGCTCAAAGGCCTAGGACCACAACTTCAATTAGAAGGGGCCCCTTCTAGGGAATGTGGCTAGGGAATCCGAAGGAACCCCAGCCAGTCACTATTCAGGGGAACGTACTCACCCCGATATGCCACCAGGACGGCCTGACCTGGCGTCAGATACATAGACACTTAGTCTGGCCACTTCCTGTCTGTCCGAAGACAGAGCCTCTGGAAAAAAAACCTTAAGTAAGGCATCCAACCCGAGGGACTGCGACGCTGGCAGTGAACCACTCGGCCCGGATCTCAGAGACGGGATATCCCGGAGAGTATGACTCAGCATAGTGCTTTATGACCCTTGCTAGCGAGGGGAGTTTCTCTACTCGATCCATGGATCAACCCAGTGTTTGCAAACACTGAGGAGGCCTGTGAAGGCCTAATGGCTGATCTAACCGGGAGGCCTCACGAGAGGCCTACGACCGTCTGACCAGACTCAGGAAGCCGCATGCTCATAGAGACCCTCAGTGAGGGGAGCACAAGGTCTGCCTGGTAGGCAAACCAGGCTGTAGGCAGGAAAGGTTCCAGGAGGGAACAAATAGCAGAGAATAAACACTTTAGCGAGCCAGGGCGCAAGCTCGCCCTCAGCAGCTGCCTATTAAGGCTAGCTGAAACTGATAGCAAGAGGCCACTGGCTTCATAAACCCAGCACCATTAGAGAAACATTACAGGGAGGCCCGGAGAGGCCAACTACCTGATAACCACAGTATGTGGGAACTCACCTTCAGGGAGGCCCGGTGAGGCCTGCTACCCTACAACCACAGTATGTGGGGAGCTCACCTTCAGGGAGGCCCGGTGAGGCCTGCTACCTTACAACCACAGTATGTGGGGAGCTCACCTTCAGGGAGGCCTGGTGAGGCCTGCTACCTTACAACCACAGTATGTGGGGAGCTCACCTTCAGGGAGGCCTGGTGAGGCCTACTACCTGATTGCTACAGTCTGTGGGAACTCACCTTCAGGGAGGCCTGGTAAGGCCTACTACCTGATAGCAACAGTATGTGGTCACCTACAGGGAGGCCTAGAGAGGCCTACTACCTGATAGCGATAGTACGTGGGGAACTCACCCTCAGGGAGGCCTGGTGAGGCCTGCTACCTGATAATCACAGCATGTGGGAACTCGTTTTCAGGGAGGCCTAGTGAGGCCTACTACCTGACAGCCATAATATCTGGGAGCTTTTTTCTGCTACCCGATAGTAAGCCAGGCTAGCTGTCCAGTTGCCCGTCCTTGGGCTTGTCTCTTCAGGGAGGCCTGGTGAGGCCTACTACCTGATAACCATCTTAAGTGGGAATTCACCTTCAGGGAGGCCTGAGGGGCCTACCACCTGATAGCAACTGGTAGCTGAGTCCGGGTGACAGTTCCAAGGTGGCCTGCTAAGGCCAGCCAGCTGGGGACTCGCCTATCAGGGAGGCCTGGTTGGGCCTACTAGCTGACAGCAAGTCAATTCTGCTACAAAGGAACACTGTTGGGAACCATACCACACCAATGGAACTATTGGGCCCACCCACAGGAGGCCTAGTACGGCTAGCTACCTGTAGCAGCTATAAAGTATGTCCCACAATGTTGGGACTCACCTCAGAGGAAGCCTGTTTAAGGCCTACTACCCACCGGTGAGTCAACTGCCCGAACCACCAAAGCCAACCATTTCTCTCGAGAAGTGGCCTACAGCGCCCTATTGGGGGCTGCCCATACAAGGAAGCCTGCTGAGGCCTACTACCTGATGGCGCAGCCTTCGTTGGCAGATAAGCTGTTTACACAGCGCCTACAGCATCCTGGTGCCTAATCACATTGCCCATGGCAGTGTACTCAGCATAGAGAGCTAATACCCTTAGAACAAGGGGAGTACAACATACGTCACTCTGCCTCAGTGGAGGCCCCAGTTAGTCAGGGGCCTACCATCTATGCATGGGCGTCAGCACAGGGCAATGCTCTGGCTTCAGGGGAGCGAACTTCGACCAAAGAAGAAGTGAAGGCTTACTTCATACTCGACCCGAGCCATAGTAGTGCGAGGTAGGATAAAAACAGAACTGGGAGTGAAGTGCTCAGACCTACCCTGAATCACAGGGGAATACTCACACCTCACCCTGAGTTTACCAGGGTGTGGGCCTGCCAGCGGCTCTAGGGGTAACAGAAAAACATCTGTGCCCAACCTAGGGGAGTGGGGCTTGAATGAAAGCCAACCACCTACAACCCACAGCCTGAGCAGTAGCTCAGCAAGGTATTAGTGAAGCCCACACTGGCGGCCTAAATCCGTAGGCCAGTTCTGCACGGCAGGGTCGGGCAGGAGACTCAGTCTTCTTTGTGAAGCGAAAGACGGCCTAACCCTGCTCAAAAGGACTTATATACCACGGAGGCCTAACTGAGGCCTACCATGTCCTTATAAACCATCCTCTGCACCACGCTGCATTACTCTAGTCACCCCAGAATGCAGAGAAGGGGGCGGGCCTTGGCCTAACGACTCCCATGGGAGGAGGCTGATTACACAGGGATGCCAAAAACCTACATTCACAAAGTGAAGGGTCAGAGGAAAAAATGCTAATTTTAGCAGAACGCCTCTAATATCCCTGGCACAGCCTAGGCCAGCTACAGAGGCGGCCCTGGTGAGGGCCAACCTGTAAGCATAGATCTATCTGAGGGCTCAGAGGAGCCACAGCCTACTAAAGAATATAGTCTGTATTATTCCATACAAAGGGCTGCAGAACGCTCAACCTAATGAAAACTCAACAGAGCTCAAGGGGCGAAATACTCAGAAAAGTCAAAACGGTCCCATGGGCCGGACATAAGATCTATCTGAAGCTCTAGCGTCAGTCAACACTCTAAGTAAAACATTCTATCAGAGAGAGACCAACTACTCTACCCTGAGGTGGCTAATAGCCCGAAGGCTAACATAGTTATCATTCTGGCCACCTAACGGGGAACTTCAGGGCCCTGATAATCCAAAAAAGTTCTCTTACCTTATTACCTTGACATGGCCCCATAACTCTATACAGGGAACGAGGTCTGTAAAGAGAAACATATTATTTTTTAATCACAAAAAATACTCTTTGAAAGACCAGCAGCTCACCTGCGGCGTGCAAAGTGAAGACTCACCAGACAGTTCTTCATGAACATGGGGTCTACTACCTTTACATACCTGAAAGAGGCACTCTCACTAACCAAGCCGAGGCGGGCCATCAGAACATTGTTCTAACCATGAGCCCAGCCTCAGGCCTGATGTAAGAAGCGCCTGGGGAGTCGGGGAAGAGAGGAAAAGGCAAAGATATAATCACGCCCTCAGGGAAGATGATCCAAGACCAACGCAACGTGCGTTTGTGCCGGATCACCTCCCTCAGATCCCTCTTCCCATCCACGCATACCCACGCTCTCCTATCCTCTCAACATCAGCGAGCTAGCCCGCTGATGTTGGTGGATACAGGCAGAGTATGGGTTCTTCCATGTCCTCTTGATCTCAGTATGAGATCGGGAAGAAATGAAAGGCTCAACTGAGCTGGTGGTTCTATGACCGGGGAAAAAACGCTCTCATCGCGAGCGATTTCTCCCTCAACGAGCAGCCACGGCAGCTGCAGCCTGCCCGCGGCGCGTTCTATAATACCAACCAGCTCAGCATACACGGGGCAGGGTGGCTGAGAAGATACAGGAAAATATTCTATTATTTCCACCCTCATCAGCCATCTCCTGTTTGTCCGGGAGAGCGCTTGCTGCCGGACTAAGTTTTCCCTTTTTTTTTTTTTTTTGAAAAACTTCATCCAATTGCAGCTTCTCATCAGCCGCCGCATCGTCTGAGAGGATTACACCCCTCTCAAGGCGATCGGCGACCTTCATCTGTGACATCCAGACGCTGAACCCTCTTCTCTCGAGAAGAGGGACAGGCGCGATCACAATTTGTACAGGCAGTTCCCTCGAGAACCGCCTGTGCGCGTCTTCCTTCCCAGACAAAAAATGCACAGTTCACGTGTCACACCCGGCTACAAATATCTTGGGCACGGGTCTGCACACTTCTGAAAGCATTTCATAATTACCTGATTTTCAAAGCAGTTACAGACAAAACAGTCCCTGAAGACGAAAAGATGATTTGTCATGTTTGCAAGGCGCCCTTATATACTTCCAGGTCGCACGTTAATCATTCACGCTAATGATTCACGGGCTGTCGCCGGTCAATGTGATTGACGTGATTTGATAGTGATTTCAGACACCTGTCACGCCTGAGGCGTTCCCCATAACGTCGATGACGTATTGTTGAGTTCCCTTCGAAAGGGAACCAGCATTTTGCAAACAAACTCAATCTGCTTTGTAAAGGAAAAATCGACTCGCAAACAAACTCGATCTGCTTTGCAAAGGAAAACTCGACTCGCAAACAAACAGAAAGCAATTTGCAAAAACAAAGGTCAATTTGAGTGAAAATGCAGTGGAGTAACCAATATTGTGTTTTACAAATATAAATAAATGATCCTTGATAATATTTCACAAATAAATACAAACCATCCTACAAATTGCATGTAACCTCTGAACAAATACCAAATCTAGTGCATACAAATGTATATCTGTCTGTTATGATTGTGAGATCTCTCGGCTCGATTTTCTCACAAATGCAGATGAGTAACTTGCTCTTCTAAAACAGCAGATGCCGCTAAAATAGGGGATTGATTTAGCGCCAGTCTCCCGGGAGAAGCACTGATTTGAAACGCTCTTGCCTTTGCCTACAGCTGAGGAAAAAGTTTCTCCCCGCCAGAAAGGGCGTGGTCTCACCCTATAAATATGCTCGTTAGGCTGGTACAAGCTGGTTTTCATCGCTGAAGCGAACCAGAGCGTATTCCAAGCACGGCAAGATACGCAGTACTCGTTCCCTCTCTAGAGAGAACCGAGGTTACGTTAGTAACCGAGTACGTTCTCTTACGAGAGTATCTCTCGTACTGCGTACTAGCTTACGCTAGGGGAACACAATGCAACACGCCATGCGTACAGGGATCCAACACCAAAGTCCCAAGGGCCGAAGCCCAGGGCTCATGTAGTGCATAATCACCACAAACTCACATAGAGTGGAGGAAGAGAGGCTGGAAGCGTCATTCCCTATAAAAAAGGACCCAGCGGGGCTATCATATGACAATAAAACGCGCAGCCAGGGTGAAGCTTTCAGCCTGATCTGGGTGGCCATACGTGTGTCAACACTCATGGGGCTGCAGTAAACTCAGCATCTGGGCCGCACTGCGGGGCAGATAGCACTGAATTTTAGACCGCCAAAAGCTTAGCTTGTAAGGCGGGTACCTCCAGGTTATAGTATTTTATAAATGTAGACGGCGAGGCCCAGCCCGCGGCCGTACAGATATCTTGCAGGGAAACCCCGCTCGACCAAGCCCACGAAGAGGCCACGCCTCTCGTGGAGTGCGCTCTGACACCCAAGGGGCACTGCAGGCCCTTTGCAGTGTAAGCGAGCGCAATGGCATCCACTATCCATCTGGATAGGCTCTGTTTTGAGGCGGCAAGTCCCTTGGAACGCCCGCCAAACAAAACGAAAAGCTGCTCCGTCTGTCTGAAAACAGACGAGCGCGACACATAAGCTCTTAATGCCCTGACGGGGCAAAGGAGACTCGCGTCCTCCTCCTCATTGAGAACCGGAAGGGCGGACAGGGAAATTACCTGGGCCCTAAACGGTGTATTGAGGGATTTCGGGACATACCCGTGCTTAGGTTTGAGAATGACCTTCGAGTCATTAGGCCCAAACTCCATACACGACGCGCTTACTGAAAGCGCCTGCAAGTCCCCTATGCGCTTCACTGAAGCAAGAGCCATGAGAAACACTGTTTTGAACGACAGGTGTTTCATGTCCACCAGCTGGATTGGCTCGAACGGGGCGCCTTTCATGGCCTCCAGGACCATGGAAAGGTCCCACGTCGGGACTGAAGGGGGCCTGGGAGGGTTCAGCCTCCGAGCTCCCCTAAGGAAACGCACGACTAAGTCGTTTTTCCCCAGCGACTGGCCAGACACCGGTTTTGCAAACGTTGCTATGGCCGCCACATATACTTTGAGCGTGGATGGGGTCCTGCCCTTATCCAGTAGCTCTTGAAGGAAGGAAAGCACCGAAATCCCGCATTCCACAGGTGAAAAGCTCTGGGCTTGACACCATGCAGAGAAAACAGACCATTTCGAGGAGTAGAGCCGCCTGGTGGACGGAGCTCTAGCCTGCGCGATCGTGTTTAACACTCCTTCTGGGAGGCTAGCGGGTACCCGTTGATGGCCCATGCGTGCAGGGACCACAACTCCGGGCGAGGGTGCCAAATCGAGCCCTCAGCCTGAGAGAGGAGGTCTCTCCTCAATGGTACAGGCCATGGGGCAGTGCTGGTCAGCTGCCTCAGGGCAGGGAACCACGTCTGGTTTGTCCAGAGCGGAGCTACGAGCAGCACTGGGCATCCGTTCTCCCTGATTCGTTCCAACACCTGAGGCAGGAGCGAGACAGGAGGAAAAGCATACAGGGGGCAGCGGGGCCAAACATGAGCCAGCGCGTCCTTGCTTTTCGAGAAAAACTCCGGGCAATGAGCGTTTTCCCAACCCCGAGGTGGAGGCGTCCGTAGACACCACCTTCACACTCGAAGCGGTCCCCAGACTCACACCTGACTGGTACCAGTCGGTTATTTTCCAAGGTTCCAGAGCTGAAACACACTGAAGGTCGACCCTGAGGCGAAACAGACCCGCTGTCCATGCCCTGGGTGGAACCCGCGCTTTCAGCCACATCTGCAGTGGGCGCATGCGGAGCAAGCCCAACTGGAGTACAGAGGCTGCTGAGGCCATCAGCCCCAGCATTTTCTGAAACCTTTTGAGCGGAACTATCGCGCCGTGGCGGAAGGATTTCGCGACGCGCTGAATATTTAGCCCGCGCTCTGGTGACAGGCGTGCTGTCATGGATAGCGAGTCCAACACTGTTCCCAGAAAGGAAATTTTCTGACTGGGAGACAGTGAGCTCTTCGCCCAATTGGCTGTGAGGCCCAGCTCCTCGAGGTGCTCGAGTAATGCGGCCCTGTGTTCTATGAGCTCTGATCGTGATCGAGCTAGAATCAGCCAATCGTCCAAGTAGTTCAGGACTCGCATGCCCGAGGATTTTCCTGGTCGTAAGCATTCTGAACTGGCGTTTCACAAGCACTCTGTTCAGCTGTCGCAGATCTAAAATGGGTCTGAGACCCCCATCCTTTTTCGGTACCAGAAAATATCTGCTGTATAGGCCCCCTTCGCTCTGAGCCTGAGATAAAGGTTCTATAGCCCCTTTGCTCAGTAGTTTCGCTATCTCGGCACGAAGTAGATGAGAAAATTCGTTTTTCACCGTAGTTTCGACACGCGCCGTATAACGGCGAATTGTAGCGAGTAGCCTCTCTTTATAGTGTTCAGCACCCATTCTGATACCCCGGGAAGCTTTGACCACGCATCTGCGTGAATAGCTAGAGGCAGAATGAAATCCGGGCTCTGGTCGCGGCAAAACGGCAGCTCGAGAGCCCTGATATACTGGGAACACAACACCGTGTTTACAGCGTTCGAGGTGGGGGGCGCGCTGATCACAGCGGGCGGCCTGGCCGCGCTCAGCTTTTTTATGGCAGATTGTGCAGAAAAAGTGAGCGGGGCAGATCCCGTAGGATTCGGCGTGTCTGTGAGAAAATGTGGGCGCGGGACTGCGGGCACATTTATTACACTGAAAACATTGTCGGTTAGAGTCGACTCTAGAGTCTGCTAGAGTCGAGCAGAGTGTGTTGGTTTCGTTTTTACAGGAGGGCGGGCAGAGATGAGACGCTACAGCTGGTTCCACAGGAGGAACGGAAAGGTACCCTCTGTCCTTCGCGCCATCCACCGAGGAGAAAGCAGCAGAGGCAGAGGTACGCAGCCTGGCGGAGAAGGGGGCGTTCCACGATTTAGTCACTTCCTCGTGAAGTTCCGGGAGGAAGGGCGCGGGCCTTGACTTTGACGGAGCCTCGTCATTTCCGAGAAAGCGTCCGTCCAGTCTGTTGCGCGGCGGTTGCGCGGGCGCCTCCCAATCGAGGCCGATGCTTTCCACGGCCTGAGAGAGCAGACGCATCAGCTCAGTCTCAACGCCGGTTCTCTTACCAGTGGTCTGGCGGGAAACGCTAGCGGAGGGGAGGTCCACGGAGCTCGCCCAATCCTCGCTATCGGATGCCAGAAGAGAACACGCCTCGGTGGGTTCGTCGAACTCGTGGACGGACGCGGCGGCCGTTGTCCGTCAGTGAGCGACTCGAGCGAAGCCGGCGAAGCTGGCTGGCGAACCGGCGAGCTTTGGCGGGCTGGAGAAAGCTCGGGACCGCGCTGGGCGTGGCGCTTCTTGCGGCGCGGCACCACGGCGGGCTGTGGTGAAGGCTCGGAGAATGATGCCAGGCGAGTCCTCAGAGTCACCATAGGCAAAAGCTCGCAATGAGGGCATCCGCCGTCAGCGAGCGCGAGGGCCGCATGATCCTCACCCAGGCAGGAAACACAGATGACGTGCCGGTCTCCATCGCTGAGTGGGGCACGGCACGAGCCACAGGATGGCATCTTTAAAAAGACGCAGCTCTTTTGTGAAGAGAAGTGTGAGTCGCGTCAAGTAAGCGAGCAAACACCCTCAGCAGAGTAAAGATACACAGAGTATAAAAGGATATAGAACGCCGGAAAGCGCAGCAGGTACGGCAGTTGAAGGCGGCGAGGCCAGCGACTCCAGAGCTCGTCCCGCTGAAAGGCTTGCTTCGACGGCGCGGCTTCTCACTCCGGATCCAGCGATGCGTGTGCGTCGCTGAAGAGATGAAGATCAGCTTGTACCAGTCTAACGAGCATATTTATAGGGTGAGACCACGCCCCTTCTGGCGGGACGTGACGATATGGGCGCGAATTGCCCCCATTGGTCATTACGTCACGCAGAGTCTCTCTCGATAGGCTGCTGCATTTGCCGCAAGAGCAACCAATAGGCGCGCGAGCTGTTTCGCCTATGTCTGCTTGCTGCTGCAAAGCGTTTTACATTAATAAAAAATTAAGGATAATTTTTGGCTTCAATATCTCGTGGAAAAGAGTTTTTCCCCTAGCGTAAGCTATTACGCAGTACGAGAGATACTCTCGTAAGAGAACGCGTGTGACAGGCAGTATAATGAAACAGTAATGGATCTGTGCACTAGTTCTTACAGTGAATGCAGTCATATGTGTCTGCCATTTATTTTGTTGTCAAAACAACATAATATAGGATTAATTGTAAGGAATCAGAATAAATAGCCTATATATTTAATTCAGTCAGGACTAAAAGACTATCCAGTGTTATTTTACATTGGATTACTTTATTCAGTTTCTGTAGTATTTCTGACCTACCCAAAAACTTTACTTTTTATGTCTCTTTATTTGTGTCTCTTTTTTTCTTGATACTTTTTTTTCAATTTAATTCAAAGATTGAAATCAAGCTTCCATGTGTTGCATAAACTCTTAAGAAAAAAAATTACCCCATTGTAAAAACAAACATTTGTGGGTGAGATCAATGTAATAAAAAATTGTCTAAAAAATGATAACTGATATTTATTTATCTATCTATCTTAAACATAAAATAACCTGATCCTGTTTGATCAAGGCGTGCGACTGTTCTGACTTGTCCAATTTTCAGCATCAATTTAGCATCTTGCATCAAAATCCTGTCCATTCATTGTATGCATTTAGTGTATAGTGTACCTAAAATAAAAAGAGTTTTATACAGGTTTGTGGCTCTTAATTTCTTTGTATTAATTAACCACTTGTAAACTTATGTCCACTGTTCTTTTTGTTATAAATATAGGATTTGTATTACATCTATATTCATTATAGTCGAAGCGAGAATCGAATCAGGAATCGAAATCGAAAATCGAATCGAAATCGAAATCGAATCGAATTGAGAGCTTGCGAATCAAAATCGAATCGAATTTGAACATCTGAATCGATACCCAGCCCTATTAGAAACACACTCACTTGTACGGCTGTAGCTGGAGACAGAAGAGTCTGAAGAGCAGCTTCTCCTCGATCGAGTCTGAGAGATGAGTTTCTGACAGATTTCTGTCTTATATAAAGCTCTTCAGAGGGCTGGACAAACACACACAAGCCTCAAGGTCAGTCAGTGCAATACTTCATTGATGTGAAAGGTGTTTGGCTCTGTTCCTGTTTTCTCTATTTATCCAAATTACTCTACTAAATGCAAAGTTCACTTCAGATTAGATAAGAGTGAAATGTTTGAAGGTAATATGACGCCAAAAAGAATTGCATGCGCAGGGTAAGATTTGTGAAAGTGTACATAAGATTGCAAGCATAAATTAAATTTGTATGCGCAAGAAAATAATAATAATAATGTTTTTTTTTATAGCGCCTTTCAAGAACCCAAGGTCGCTTCACAAAATAATACAAACAGTTGACAGACAAAGAGACAAGCAATCTGCTTATTATAACAATTAAACAAGCAGACAAGCAGATGGAGACAACCAATAACTACAAATAATTAACATGAGAAGTTATATAATCAAAGAAAACATACACTTTGATAAAGAAAGCATGTAACATAAAAAATCAAAGAATGGAGGACAAAGAAGTAGAATGGAAGATATTCATTTACTGAGCATGGTGAATATATGAGTTTTAAGTTGAGATTTGAAGGTCTGTAGGTTAGGGGTGGCACGGAGATCAGAGGGCAGCTTATTCCACAGCTTAGGGCCAACAACACTAAAAGCCCTACCACCCACAGTAGAGAGTTTATACCTGGGTACAACAAGCAGATTATCATTGCTGGATCTAAGGGTCCGAGCAGGGACATATGGTTGCACTAACTCAGCAGTGTATTTAGGTGCGGGGCCATGACAGGCTTTATAAACTAAGATTAACAGTTTAAACTGGATGCGATTGACCACTGGAAGCCAGTGAAGTTGGTAAAGGATAGGAGTGATATGAGTAGATTTTTTGTTAAATGTAAGGGCCAGAGCAGCAGAGTTTTGTACCAATTGAAGGTGATGTATAGCTTTTGTGGCTAGGTCGCTATATAAGAAGTTACAGTAGTCCAATCTGGTTACAAAAGGTTATAAAAGTGTGGATAACTGTTTTCGCATCTCCAAAGTTAAGAGAGGGGCGTATACGAACAATATTCCGCAAGTGAAAGAAGCACGAGTTAACAGTCCGACTGATATGTGAGTGAAAACATAACAAAGAATCAAACAAAACTCCCAGATTCCACACAGTTTTTGAAGGCCTAATCTGGACACTATCAACATCAATCAAAATGTCATGCCTGGGTAAACGCTGTGATTTAGGTCCAATCAACAGAATTTCAGTTTTCCCAGCAGTTATCAGACATCCACGTTTTAAGTTCCTGAAGGCAAGAGACAACAGAAGTGGGTGGGCAAACTGAGTTGGGTTTAACCGTGAAATAAATTTGAATATCATCAGCGTAACTATGAAAGTTGAGACCATGGCGTCTGATGATCTGTCCTAGTGGCAGGACATAAATGAGAAATAAAAGAGGACCAAGTATAGAACCTTGAGGTACACCATGAGAAATAGTCACCAGTGATACCTATTGCAGACAGTCGAGAAAGAAGTGTAGAGTGGCTCACAGTGTCAAATGCTGCACTGAGATCAAGAAGAACAAGGACACTATGGGCACCAGAATCAGAAGCCAGAAGGAGATCATTTAGCACTTTTAAAAGTGCTGTTTCTTTGCTGTGATATGGGCGAAAACCAGATTGAAGCGGTTCAAAAACATTATGTTTCTCTAAATGTGACTGCAGTTGTGCCACAACTACCTTCTCAAGTAGCTTGCCAACGAAACGGAGGTTCGATATTGGTCTATAATTGTTCTGAATGGCGTTGTCGAGACCGGACTTCTTTAGAATTGGAGTGATGGCCGATACTTTCAGATCATGCGGAACATTTGCAGTGGCAATCGATCTGTTTATAATATGAGTAATAGGTTGAATATGTGACGGCAAAAGAGTTTTTAGAAGGTATCTTGGAATAGGATCAAGTGTACAGGAGGTAGAATTAGATTTGATGATCAGTTTTTCAACCACAGATGTATTTGTGAGTAAAAACTGTCTAGCGGACAGCCTATCAAAGATAGCGTTGAATTGGAAGTGGCAGTTGGGGAAAAAGATTGATAAATGTTATCAATTTTTTGTAGGAAAAAAGACTGAAAACTTTTACAGAGATCAACAGAACCAGTAGCAACAGAGGATGGTTTGACCAGTTTGTTTATATCTGAGAAAAGAGCTTTAGATTTGCACTTGGCTTTGTTGATAACTGTAGAAATATAGTTGGAGCGTTTAATTTTAAGTGCTTCGTTATTTTTGACTACTGAATCTGAAAAGGCCATGGCATGGACAAGAAGGGAAGATTTTTGAAGTCTTTCAAGACGCCTACATTTTGTTTTCATAACTCTAAGCTCAGGGGTAAACCAAGGAGAGGAATGGGTTGACAGGACAGTTCTCGTTATTAATGGAGCAAGCTCATTCAGAACCTTACAAATAGATTCATCATAGGTTGAAACTATCTCATCAGGACTCAGGAGATTGAGTGAAAAATGAATAGATGAGACAGCAACAGCAGCAGAGAAATTGTCAACAGTTACAGATCTCAGGTTACGATAAAATATGGTAGTTTTTGTTTTTGTTTTTACAAGAGGAAGTGAGAAGTCGAAGACAATCAGTTTATGATCAGAGATGCCCAAGTCATGACCCTGAGCATGCACATTGTCAATACCAACAGTACAAAGCAAATCGAGAGTATGAGAGTGAGAATGTGTGGGAAAATCAATATGCTGAGATACTTCAAAATAATCCAAAACAGACAAAGTCTTTTGCAGCAGTACAATCAGAATCAACATGTATATTAAAGTCACCTAGCATCATGATTCATAATTCATGCCGGGCACAGGCGAGAGTGAGAAGTTCAGTCAATTCAGAGAAAAAGTTTGTATTATATCCAGGGGGTCTATAAATCAACAAAATCAGAAGTGGAGCGGGACCATTCAAAACTAGAAACATCAAGAACGTCATATTTAGTCACTTTATAATTGTTCTTAAAGATCACTGCCTGACCACCACCTCTGTCGAGGTTTTGTCAGATAACTATATCAAGGAGGAGTTAAAAGGTTCAGTTCAATGAAATCATCAGGCGTTTACCAGGTTTCAGTCAGAAAAAGTAAATCCGGGGGCGCTAGTGCGCATGCTTGAGGTATAGGCACGTTTAGTCAGGGCTCCTCTCCGAGGCTTTTTTGTCGTGTTTATTTTGTTGTGAGCTATTACAGTGTGTCTACTTATTTTTCTCAAAGTAAACCCGTGTTACGACTCGAGAATGCCGAAGCCGAGTGCCTCTAACAAAGTTAAGAACGCTGATGACCAAGTCACCGCAACTACTGCTAAAGCTAACAACTCGCCCTGCAAATCTGAGAAATTACCGGACACTGCTTATGCTATGTGTAAGGAGATTTGCAAAGAGATGTCCGAGTCCATTTTGCGGGGAGTAAATGCCCGTTTTGATGCTTTTGAGCTCAATTTCCAGAAGCTTGTGACGTCGCAGGCTGAGCTGCAGGGCCGGGTGGCTAACCAAGAGTTGGCTACTAGTGACTTTGAGGCGCGAATAACCGAGTTGGAAACCAAGTATTCAGAGCTGTCTAAACAAAACAGTCAGCTCCGCGCTAAAGTTCTGGACCTTGAGGCTAGGTCTCGGAGGCACAATATTAAGATCGTGGCGATACAAGAGGACGAGGAAGAGGGTAAACCCACTGAATTTGTCTCCAGGCTGATTCCTCAACTGCTCGGGGAAGAGCATTTCCCTTGCCCGGTTAAAGTGGATCGAGCGCATCGTTCTCTCCAACCTAAACCTGCAGTTGGTGAGAAGCCGCGTACTATCTTGGCGCGCATTCACCATTTCCAAGAGAAGGAGCTGATTCTGCGCCGTGGGAGAATGCAATCAATGGAATACAAGGGTAAAAGGGTGCAGTTCTTTCCCGATTAAACAGCGGAGGTGATGTCTCAACGGAACACCTTTCGGGAAATATTGCAAGCCCTACGCAAAAAAAGGAATTAAGTTTACATTGCGGTACCCGGCTAGGCTGCAAATTCACCAGCACGGAGAGAGGCCGCCTACAGTCTTTTAATGATCCGGCGAAGGCAGCACGATTCGTGGAAAAGTGCGGTGAGAACTCCGGAGAGTAGACTCGAGTATGGTCGATTACAATTTTCTTGTGCTGTTGTTGTTCGCTCATTGAGACTGAGAGCCAGTAGAGTCGCTATGAGCGCACAATGCACTGAAACTGTAACAATTATGATTGTATTGTGTGCCTAATCTGTTATATGGTTTGTTCTCTTATCGGTTTTATAAATGCCCAGTCTCAGTTTTGGGGCAGTGTACAATTTCATCTAATAATAATAATATTTATTATTATTATTATTATTATTATTATCTCTTTTTTCTTTAAAAGAAATATTCTGACCGACTTTATTTTATTTTTAATTAAATTAATTCATTTTACTTATTCATTTAATTTATTGATATGTACCCATTTATTTTAGTTTTCTTTTTTTTACGGTAATATTTAGTCTGTGATCACATATTTGAGGCCTTGGGGAGGTGTTCTTTTATTTCCCCCTTTGAGGTGTTGTTTTTCAACATGACATCATGACTTTGCGTAAACATACACGCCACTTTCAAGTCAAGTGGCGTGTTATCTATACACATTTTGAGCTATCCGCGTGTATGTCCACGCCAAAACGAACCGTCATCTTTTGCGTGTGTGTCTACGCCATTAAATGTCAGAGTGATTCCGCGTGTATGTCTATGCCGTTTTGATAACTGCCCGGCAGCTCCTTTCTGGATGGAACTGGGAATTTTGTGTCTGGTTCGGGTAGACACGAGGGCGGGTGGGGTAAGTTGTGGGTTGTTGTCCTTTTTGGCTTGGACTTGTTTATTATATTTTTACTTGCTGTCTCTTTATTTGTCTGTGCTTTTTATTTTCTTGTTTAGTCTTTTACAATGTATTCTTCTGATGCTGCTAGTCATGTTATGTTATCAAAGGTGGATGCCCATTCTAGGATTTAACTCTTTTTTTCTTTGTGTATGCCGAGGTCTTCTGATAGGGCATTGATTGAGGGGAAAAACGTAACATTGGTGTCTTGGAACGTTAAGGGGATTGGACATGCTATAAAAAGAGAAAAAGTATTTAGGCACCTTAAATCATTATCATCAGATGTGATTTTTCTGCAAGAGACTCATATTAAAGCGACCAAGCAGCGTAGATTGAGGTGCAGTTGGATATCACAGGTCTATCAATCACCGTTTACTTCCCATGCTCGTGGGGTGGACATTCTTTTTCGGAAAAACTTTCCATTTAAACTTTCCTCTATGGTCACTGATCCTTATGGCAGATATATTATTGTACGCTTCGTTTCATTCACTGTCAACGGTTCGCGCTTGGTGATGATGAATGCGGCTGCAGTAAAGAAAATGTTCGCGGTCTGCGTTCAAAGTCATACGGGTTTTGGCACCATAATACATCTAAAAAATGCATTAAAACAGGCTATATTTCAGCCTATATTACATGGAGTTGTGCTATAGGCTAGCAAGGACAGCTAGTTCTTAAGGTGGTTAAGAACTAGCTGCAGGTTGGAGCCTTTTGGCGGAGAAAGAAAGCAATAGGGCTGTCACTTTACGTTCGAAAATCGAATGCAAAATGGATCGGACCAACCAACACAAGTTTCGCCATGTTAAAGCCTGCAGTAATGCTTTTCATTGATGTTATGGCAGTCCACTCTGCTAATTGTTTTTCGAGAATGTTACCTACCGACCCTTTTTTGTTGTTGTTGTTACTGCAAGCCAAAATATTTTTAGGGATGGCCTCACTCAGATGCTCATCTGCGATACTTGACAAAACAAGACATGTTTTGTTTGAGAAAGCTTTATGCGAGTAGGCGTGATCTCTCATTAATATTACTGCTTTTCACACCTAAGAAAGACAAAGACCCTTCCCTAATGGCCCTATTAGGTCCTATCAGGCCCTATCATTACGAGGAGCCTTGCACAAAGAATGAGATTTTAAAAAAGAATGGCTTTTAGATTGTTTGGATTTATTAACAACACAACATAATCCAAAGATACACAAGAAAGGACAAAAAAAGCACATTAGTAAACACACTGATCTAAAGACAGAGACTTGAACAGTCACACAACTTTGTGCCATTCCTAAAACATAGTACATACCTGTCATTTCCAAGGTGTTTGATTTTTTATTTTACCATGTTCATGTATAGAGACTCATGTGAATGTTGAAGTCAGCAGGACTCATCAGTGGCATTTGGTCCCTTTAAAAAAAAAAAAAAAGGAAACAACTGTGACCATGCTGATATCAAGATAAACTATAGGGATTTTGGTAATACATTTTTGATTTTTCTGGTTAAAATTGCGATTTCAACATGAAAAAGTGGATCGGCTTGCTTTGTGCAAATGTATTTTTATTGAAAACAACATTGACATATACAGTCTTCAATTTCACACTAAAACATTCTCACTTGGAGCAAATAATCTCTCACACAATGTAACACTGTCCATCAATAAAAGGGTGAAAAAAATACTGACGAGGTCCTGATATTGACGAGGGGGCGGAGAATTCGCATCAGCTGTGTGTGTGTGTGTGTGTGTGTGTGTGTGTGTGCTTGGCCATCATCAAGTGGTGTTTCAGACTGGACGTGCTGCGATGATGATAGCTCAGTTCACAACGACAAAACACACAGATCACTTTGGTCTTTGTCAATGGAACCATTTGGCAACTTTTTAAAAGTAAACTTTCCATTCAGAATCTTATTGGCATCCATTTCGGCGTCTCGCGCTCGTCATCCACTCAAAACGTAACGTTAACCAACTATTTGGCCGGCTCGCAACAAGTGTGTTTCCGGTCTAGCTAGATCCGGTGCTTTCAGACAGGACGCAGAATGCGCGACGCTACTTTTCAAAACTTTTTGGATGCCAAAACGTTTCTATTGGCCGCGCTGGTAATCGTCATAGCGGCAAAAGTTGAACTATTTAGAATTTTGACCGCGGTGTGCGCGCCTCTGCGCTTGCGTTTTGGTCGACGAAGCAACAAAACGCATGCCGCGTCCTGTTGCAAAAGCATGTGAAAAAAAACTACAAAGTTTGCTAGGCCAAAAAGACAGTTAATCTCGCGATAGATTATAAAATGAACACTTCAGAAACACTACACTAGAGAAAAATATATGGATCATATGTTACTTCAAATGTTTCCATTCGTGATGACGTTATGAAATGAGATTGGAGTAAAAACATAAAGCCTATTGTTTGGCGTGTTTTGCTTTTCAAACCCACAGCGTGAGTGACTCAAACTCACAGCGCGTGCAGAGGACATTTACTGAAGCGATCGAGCTGCTCTAAACTATGAAACATTATTTTTACCATTGTAACAAAGTTCGTCTTTATGGAGGAAGAAGGAGACAGGGTCGGCGAGATTGGGACTCGTACGTTGTTTATTTCAACCAAAAATAATAAATGTTGTGCACACAGCACGTTCACCGTAGTTTTACTACAGCAACACAATAACTCAAATAACAACTCATTCCACGCTGGTTCAGCTTCAAGGTCTTCCACAGCTTTGCATAAACTCTTTCCACGCTGCTTTCAGCTGTCCCAGTTTTCCTCTTTCTCACGCACGAGTCACCAGTCCTCCTCTCTCTCCTCATTCTCTCAGTCTGTGGGTTTTTATGCGTCTCCCCACGCCAATCACTGCAATCAGACACAGGTGTTTATCATTTGCACTTGACCCACTTACTCACCGCCGCGCCCTCTGACTCGTCTCTCACTACAGACGGCGCTAAAACCACGCCCCCCTCATCACATACCCCCACCGCCCGACTCAGGCCGGGGAACCGTCCGGCCTGCAGCCCCCTCCCCCCTCCTGGAGAGAAAGTCGGCCACAGCCATCTGCGTCCCCGGCCTGTGGACCACCTGAAATTTAAACGGTTGTAAAGCCAGATACCAACGGGTGATCCGCGCGTTGGTATCTTTCATGCGGTGGAGCCATTGAAGGGGAGCGTGGTCCGAACACAGGGTGAACTCTCGGCCCAGGAGGTAGTATCGGAGGGTGAGGACAGCCCAACGGATGGCCAAACACTCCTTTTCTATGGTGCTGTACATCGTCTCTCTCTTGGAAAGCTTCCGACTGATGTACAGCACCGGCCGTTCCTCCCCCTCCACCTCCTGGGACAGGACCGCACCCAAACCCCTGTCCGAGGCATCCGTCTGTAGGACAAAAGGGAGAGAAAAGTCAGGAGCATGCAAAAGCGGTCCGCCGCACAGAGCAGCCTTTATGTTGGTAAAAGCCTGCTGGCACTGCTCCGTCCACTGAACCGTATCTGGAGCGCCCTTTTTAGTTAGATCAGTCAGCGGGCTAGCGAGGTCCGAATAATTGGGAACAAACCGTCTATAGTATCCCGCTAGCCCCAGGAACTGTCTAACCTCCTTTTTGGTCTTAGGACTCGGACAGGTCGCAACCGCAGCAGTCTTATCAATTTGGGGACGCACCTGTCCATGTCCTAAGTGGAAGCCCAGATACCTTACTTCAACCCGCCCAATTGCACACTTCTTCGGGTTGGCCGTGAGCCCAGCTCTTCTCAGCGTTTTCAGAACAGCACGCAAATACTGCATATGTCGCTGCCAATCATTACTATAAATAATGATGTCATCTAGATAAGCAGCGGCATATGCAGCATGCGGCCGGAGAATTCGGTCCATTAAACGCTGAAAAGTCGCCGGTGCCCCAAACAACCCGAACGGAAGTGTGACAAATTGGTGCAATCCGAACGGCGTGGTAAAAGCTGTTTTTTCTTTAGACATTGGAGATAAGGGGATCTGCCAATAACCTTTTGTTAAGTCCAGTGTCGAATAAAAGCGAGCAGAACCAAGCCGATCAAGCAACTCGTCAATCCTGGGCATTGGATACGCATCAAACTTAGACACCGCGTTCACCTTCCTATAGTCCACACAGAACCGAATCGAGCCGTCAGGTTTTGGTACCAAAACGATCGGGCTCGCCCAGTCACTGTTGGACTCTTCTATGACCCCCATGTCCAGCATTGTCTCTAATTCGGCCTGAACGGTTTTCTTTTTATGTTCAGGCAAACGATACGGGCGGCAACGTACCACGACCCCCGGATCTGTCTCAACGTGGTGCTGAATGAGGTTCGTTCGACCAGGCAGGGGCGAGAACACATCGGCAAATTCTGCCTGTAGGGATGTGATGTCAGCGAGCTGCGAGGGCGAGAGGTGATCACCAGAGGGAGCCAGAGCGAATGACTGGGATTTAACATACGCTTCTGGCCCGAGATCCTCCTCTCCAGTCACCACCGTCGCCAGCATCACTGCCTCAGCCTCAACCCATTTTTTTAGCAGGTTGAGGTGGTAAATCTGACGTCCCCCACCCCGATCCGATCGAATTACCTCATAGTTGAGATCACCAACTCGCCGTGTGACCTCAAACGGCCCTTGCCACTTTGCGAGTAATTTCGAGCTGGACGTGGGAAGTAATACAAGTACCTTATCTCCCGGTGAGAATTGACGAAGTTTAGCCCCCCTATTGTATTGCTGTCTCTGTCTGTCCTGGGCCTGTAACAAATTCTCCAAAGAGAGCCGCCCCAATGTGTGGAGTTTTGTTCTCAGGTCCAGGACATACTGAATTTCGTTCTTACTAGCGGACGGTCCGTCCTCCCAAACCTCCCTCAGTACATCCAACACCCCACGGGGCTGGCGACCGAAAAGAAGCTCGAAGGGGGAAAACCCCGTGGAGGCTTGGGGGACCTCGCGTACAGCAAACAGAAGGGGTTCCAACCATTTATCCCAATTTTTGGCGTCTTCGTGAACGAACTTACGAATCATGGTTTTCAATGTACGATTAAACCGTTCGACCAGGCCGTCCGTTTGTGGGTGATAGACGCTGGTGCGAATCGATTTAATGCCCAACAATTCGTAAAGCTCGCGTACCGTTCGTGACATAAACGCCGTGCCTTGATCGGTGAGGATCTCCTTAGGGATCCCCACCCGGGAGATTAAAGAAAACAGCGCGCTTGCCACACTCTTAGCGGAGATATTGCGAAGCGGGACTGCTTCTGGGTATCGTGTTGCGTAATCTACCAAGACTAACGCAAAACGATGCCCTCGTGCTGACCGTTCTAATGGCCCGATGAGGTCCATACCAATTCGTTCGAAGGGGACCTGCATCAGCGGAAGGGGGCACAAGGGTGCTTTTGGGTTGGCCGGTGGATTAACCAACTGACATTCACGACAAGACGCGCACCACCTGCGCACGTTCTCGTGAATGCCCGGCCAAAAGAATCGGGCCATGAGACGGTTTAGTGTCGCCGTTTGCCCCAAATGACCGGCCATCGGATTACAGTGAGCCGCCTGGAAAAGCATTTCCCGACGGCTCTTTGGTATTAACAACTGGGTTGTATCCTCCTTTGTCTGGGCGTCTTGGGTCACCCGATACAACCTATCTTTGATCACACAAAAATAGGGGTAAGAGAGCGGTTGGTCCGGGTGGAGTAGCTGACCGTCGATGGAACGGACCTGGTCAAACGCGCGTTTTAGCGTCTCATCGTGGGACTGCTCTAGGGGAAAATCATCGTGCTCGGAGAGGATATTTCCCTCCAAAGTGCTCTCTTCCCCTACAGCAGTACCCAGAGGCCCCGGTACAGCATCCCCCACCTGAATCACCGCTGTCTTCCCCTGGTGCTTCTTTTCCCAAGAGACATCCGCACATAAAACCCCCAATAACTTCTTGAAAGCAGGCCAATCGGTTCCCAAGATTAGCGGATGTCGGAGGTGCGGGTTAACTGCAACCTCCACACTATGTTTTTGTCCCCTAAATAGAATTTCTACCGACATTAAAGGATAACTCACCACCACACCGTGCACACACCGCACCTTAACCACGCGGCTGTTATCCAATGCCCCCGATCGAACCAGGCTTTGATGAATCGAGGTTTGGTTGCATCCTGAATCCACCAAAGCCTGATAAGTACCCCCCTTTATACTCACTGGTATTTGGTACGGGCCGGCTTGATCGGGGGCGGCCTTTGGCGCGTCGGGGACCCGAACCAGTGTCCCCACCTCCATCACCGGGCACCTGTCGATGAAGTGGCCCGGGTCCCCACAGCGCCAACAGGCCGGCCCAGGTTTTACCGCTGTTCCAGCGGCAGGAAGTGGGCCAAGGGATTGACGTGGGGAGAGAGGTGCCAGCTGCGCCAGGGTGGAAAGTTCCCCAGCCGGTGTCCCCCTCGTCGCCGTCCTCGCGGCCGCGCCATTGTCACCGGACCACCCGGACCTCCACCTCGGCGCTGGTCTGGGTGCAAAGCCTCCTCGCGACCTAGGAAGGGGAACAGGCTTTGTAGAAAGGGAGGGGGTAGAGGCCGGGGAAGAGAGAGAGAGAGAGGGGGAGAGAGAGACAGATGGAAGGGTTTCGCCGACCCCAGAGCACGCCACCATGTGATCCTCCGCCAGTTGGATGGCCTGGTCCAGCGACGTCGGGCGGTGGCACTGGACCCACTGTGCAGTTTTCTTGGGGAGCTTCACAATAAACTGTTCCAGTACCACCTGGTCGATAATCTGCTCGACGTCGCTTCCCCCGGCCATCAGCCATTTGCGGCAGGAGTCCCGGAGCTGTTGCGCCATCACGAAGGGCCGGCCGGACTCGTCGAGTGTCAGAGACCTGAAGCGCTGGCGATGCTGTTCCGTGGTTCGACCGACCCGTTGCAGGATGGCGCGCCGTAGGTCTTGATAGACCAGGAGACTCGCGACTGGCAGCTGGTGGGCGGCAACCTGCGACTCCCCTGACAGCAGCGGGATGAGACGCAGTGGCCAGTCTGCCCTGGGCCAGCCCCGGGTCTCGGCCATCCTTTCGAAGAGGTCCAAGAACGCCTCCGGGTCGTCAGCTGGACCCATCTTCGATAAGGTAAGCGGCAAGGCCGAGTCCGATGCTGGAGGGGGGCTGGCCGGAGTCTCCCGGTCCAAACAGCTCCGGAACAACTCGCGGTCTTCCTGTTGCCCTTGGAGCAGCGCCTGAAAGCGCCGCTCGTGCTCCTCCTTAACACTCAGGAGGGCCTGATGTTGGTCTCTTTGAAGAGCCGCGAGTGACTGGATGATGTCCGCAAACGGCGTTCCTGACGGGTTCTGCATGGCGGCGGCCGATCTCCTTCTTCCTGGGTTTCGGCACCAGTGTAACAAAGTTCGTCTTTATGGAGGAAGAAGGAGACAGGGTCGGCGAGATTGGGACTCGTACGTTGTTTATTTCAACCAAAAATAATAAATGTTGTGCACACAGCACGTTCACCGTAGTTTTACTACAGCAACACAATAACTCAAATAACAACTCATTCCACGCTGGTTCAGCTTCAAGGTCTTCCACAGCTTTGCATAAACTCTTTCCACGCTGCTTTCAGCTGTCCCAGTTTTGCTCTTTCTCACGCACGAGTCACCAGTCCTCCTCTCTCTCCTCATTCTCTCAGTCTGTGGGTTTTTATGCGTCTCCCCACGCCAATCACTGCAATCAGACACAGGTGTTTATCATTTGCACTTGACCCACTTACTCACCGCCGCGCCCTCTGACTCGTCTCTCACTACAGACGGCGCTAAAACCACGCCCCCCTCATCACAACCATATTATACATATTATACTACGTGTGAGCAGATATCCACAAACACAGTATTCAACAGTAAACACTGGTCCAAACATTATAATATTCACCATATTAGAGTAAACACTCAAACTAGCCTACTTTTATCATGCTGTGTTTTATTATCCTCGTGTCATGTGCATGTATATAAATTTAGCATTAGGCTTCATGTTTTTCTCCAATCTCATTTCATAACGTACATTTTAGTCTGGCACCAGTTTGACTAGTTAATAATAATAATAATAATTCATTACATTTATATAGCGCTTTTCTAGGCACTCAAAGCGCTTCACATTGAAGGGGGGAATCTCCTCAACCACCACCAGTTGCTACAAAGTAAAGTTTATGTAAGGGATAATGTATAGCGAGGCGGTTGTTATAGCGAATACAAACCCGACAGGCTGATTATTCGCGTCGGGGTCTTGAATCAGCCTGAAGGGTCTGTATTCGCTATAACAACCGCCACGCTATACATTATCCCGCTTATTACATGACTACCTACCAAATAAATCAATAATTTGACACAAAATATTGATTTAAAAAGGTGTTTATTGATTTAAAAACTATTGTATTGCTTCCGCTAAAGAACATAGTCCGTTCCGTCTCTGAACTGCGTCCATGGCAACGCTCTGTTTTTCATGGCAATGGTGTGTTATACTTAGCAACGGTGTGTTATACATAGCAGCGTCTGTTATCAAGAAATAACAGACCGCATTCTACATTAGAATTCTACCAAGCCATGTAATAAATAACAATAACATTATGAATGGATGTCTTACCTTAAAAATCTTTCTCATCTTCAAATGGCGTTCTTCTAATTCTTCTGAGGTAAATCCAAGGTGCACAACACAGTCTTCCAAACTCGATGTAAAGCAGAGGAGTAGGCTACTGAAGTCTCTGATTCTTTGTTTTGAGGTGATGGGAATTTTCAGGTCTGCTCTTTCACGTGGATCATTTGCATGTCAATCGCTCGTGCGCGCGTGGGTGGGTGTGGTCACATTAGAGTTAATTAGGACACGTTTGAGAAACTATACGTGTCGTTGCTTTCATACGGATTACTTAAACAGAGAATATTTGTTATATTTATATATTTGATATAATTTACATCATGTAAAAATAGATATTCCAAGCTTTGTAAAGACATAGGTTTCAAATATGTCAGTTATAGGTCATTTTCTGTCGCGTTTCAGAATGAACTTCACATTGAGAGAGACGGCAGAACGCGCATAATTTTTTATTTTAGTTTATTTTCTTTATTTTACGAAAAACACAACATTTTGTTTTTATTATGAGTGTACACAAATAAAAGAAGACATTAACAGTTTTGAATGATGTATAACACATATATGTAAGATCAAAATCAACAGAGTTCCCTTTCGTCCTGGGAACTCCAACGTGTCGTCGGGGAGTTCCCTGACAAATTGGGATCACGCTAGGGAGACAAATTGCCTTCGAGTGAATTAAAACGAGCCAATGAAAATTGGCATGCAAGATTTGCATTCCGCGACCCGCCTACCAACGCGGGTATAAAGGGGAGAAGTAAACATTGCGCAATGCTTTTAGCTTCGGAGCCGTCCGATTGTGTCCTCTCTGAGTGAGTGAGCTTTAAGAAATGTATTTTTCTTACAACTACGAATCTGCTGTTTCGGGAGGGGATCTCTCTGTGTTGGTGAGATGGCGTTTCAGCGACCGCGCGGTTTCCTGTCTGCCGGCTGCGTCTATATGCTGTTAATTCAAAAGCGGTGTAGCCATGGTCAGATCTGCCATTTTTCTTAAACTGCTGGTTTTGCATTCTTTTAATTCAGAGACTATGACAAAAGTAAGGGTCATGGGACTGTTGATTAGGTTACCGAGTCAATCACAAAGTCTCTCTGTTGTAATTTGCCACACAAAGCAAATGGGGCTCGGACTTGATTGAATTACTGACTCTGATTCACACACTGGCGTTTGCCACGAATGGTTAAACAAAGAAATGCATTGCTTATCACATATGACACAGACATGTGACCAAAGCGCCCATCTTGGAATCAGAATCACGTGGAAGAACCCCTCCGAAGGTGACAAGACGAACATTGTCCATTCAGATAAGCGCACACACGTGGAATCCCCCTGGGGTTTTTCGCTTACACACACAGAAGAGAATTGTAAGATTAGACAACTGGCCATTGTAGCAGTTGTTTAAACTCATCAAATTCGAGGCACACACGCTCACACGGGACTGGTCGCGAGTTCACCCCCCGTCACCATCGGTCAATGAACTCTGGACATACATACATACGCATGAACACACACACATACATACTGGACTCGATCACAAATTCACCGCGTGACCAACGCTGGTTGAACTTCTGAACACCCATTTACACACACGGAACACTCGGAACACATGGGATCAAAAATCCCCTTTTGTAAATGTATAATGTTTTGTGATTGTGTTTTCATGATTCCCTGGTGACAAAACTGGTATAACTTTAAGCTTTTATGATATGTGATCAATTTAACATCCGTTTAATCACGAAAATCATGTATTTGCATTTCACTAAGCCCTAGGAATGCCTAGGAAAGCCCTTTGGTATGGTTGTAATCAGAATAATCAAAGAAGATTGAATCATCAACCCAAAATGTAATATGATGCATGCTTTTATTAATACTAGTTTAGAAGTGTATTTCGAACAAGTTTTATTCCCTATGCACATGATCCGGGAGGCGTGAATCACAAGGTCTGCCGACCCGCCTTCCCGCAAACGATTGGATCAGACACGTGAGAAAGGCGTGTCCCTCGCCCCTTCAAAATAGACCGCCACCTTATCCTTTGTGCAGTTTCCTACGCCAGAGAGAGATTCCTAAACTTTCCTGCTAAACTCCAGCCGGAGTTTTCCTTCTTCGTCGTTTTTCTACTTTGTTTTAAATCTAAGTTGGTTTCTTTCGATCTACCTCAGTTGATAGTTCGGTTTCATTCACGAACGAAACAAGTTTAAGATTAATCGCCTCTCGTACGGGCCGCAGCTGAAGCAATCGCAAACATCTGCCTCCTACCGGAAGACGTGCCAGACAACTCCAACCACGCTGCCTTTGTAACACAACTCAACACAAAGGGACCGTGTTTAAATCAAGTAACGTACAAATCTCAATTAAGTGCTGCTTAAAGTTGTCTAGATTAATATTGGAATCCGTTGGGTCTCTGTTGAACTGTTTTGAACTGTCCTGTCATTCTCTCTCTCTCTCTCTCTCTCTCCCTCTCTCTCTCACTCTCTCTCACTCTAACTGTGTCTTTTTAAATACGTCATATTGCAATCCTGTATTAATTGTTTGTTTTGATATGCATATTATTTACTCCTGCGTGATTTTTAGTAGTCTATATAACCCTTAGTATTGTGTTATTAAATTCCATAATCCTTTGAATCGAATCTGTCTCATTGTCCCATGATTGAAGTCTCTGTAATATGTCAAAGGTCTGTAAAGTTACCAAAGCTCTACCTCGGTTAACTATTTTAAACATCTGAAAGTGCCGTATACGAGCAGATACTTCCGTGTGGCCAGCGGAAAATATTCACTCGGTATACAGGCAGGTAATCTTGTGATATAAGGAAGTTTTCATCTCCGGTTCGCAGGACGAACCAGGATGCATGACAAACTAATTTGGAATCACATGTAAATTGACCCTGATAATTAATCTGACTTAACTGACCTCTATATCAATAATTACTACGATCAATCGTGTTAATTATTCCTATATGGTAATGTTTAGTCCATTCCCTATTTGGGATAATTTAATTTATGTATGCGATTACATATTCATTATCTAATGAATAATCTTCCCCATTTGAGTTAAATAATTTCCCCAAACAGAGTCATTGTCGCTACAGCTGTTTTTACAGCTGGTAAACGGTTGAGTGCCAGCACGCGTCATTCGGCGCTCAAGATGCGTGGTCAAGATCAAGACTCGCGTGCCTCTATGAGGTGAGTCCCTTTGCTTATTTCCCGATCCAGTTTCTCTTCTGGTGCACCAGAGGAGGGCTGCTTTGGCGAATAACATTGGTGATCTGAGGGTTTCAGTGAGCACGAACCACTCACTCCTCTAGCGCATTGCAAACATGCTGAGACTGTGTTCGTGGGTGGTTTATGCTTTCTTATGAGAGCATGACCACGTCGGCACGTTGTTCGCCTGCCTGAAGTCTTGAGCGCCAGCGTGCCGTGTGTCATCGAAGCGATGGCCACGTTCACTATCTTGCATGCCTGGTTGACGGCCACGGTTTCACATGCCTAATCAGTGTGTTGAGACTCCGTTCGTGGGTGGTTCATCTTCTCTCAGGAGTGCATGACCACGTCGGCACGTTGTTCGTCTCCCCTTTCTCGTAAAGGCTGGAGCCGCTCAGCGTGCCGTGTGCCATCGAGGCTTTCGAATGGGTTTCTGGTCCTTCTCATGAAGGACCAGGCATTTCATTCGGGGCCCCAGGGAGGACAGATGTCGATCGCTACATCGGAGAGAGGGCGGTTATACTCTAAAAATGATGCTGAGCTTCTACTATAATGGTGTGTTATCATGCTGAAGATTCAGACTTAACGGCCACACTTTCCTGGGCTGTTCTAAAGTGCCTGGATGTGTGTGAAGAATTTTGGCAGTATGGAAGCATTTTGGTGCCAATATGGCAAGCCAAACATGCTTAAATCTGCAGAAGTTTTTCCTCTCTCACTACCACTGCACGTGCGTAGTTCTAACTCGGGGTTGAGCTGTGCTTAGTGACTGACCGTGATTAGTCACAGCGCTGGCCCTCGGTTAGACGATGTCCACACTGGTGGTCCAGAAGCACCTCAAAACCAGCCCGCTCGGAGTTTGTTTTCCCCCAGCAAAGGGAAGGGAAACAACCCTGAGAGGAGCGACCCAGAGTATTTGACGTTCTGCTCTTTGGGGGTGCATGTCATTACCACTCCTTCCCCCGGGGAAGGGCCGGGTGGAGAATTTCGTTTCTGTTCCGCCGCTGGTTATCCTGTAATCAGCGGTACCCAAAGTTTGAGCAGTCCATATCCTCTGAATCGTTCACGGGCCCCAGCGCTCAGATGGCAGTGAGGGCTGCGGCCTTGTCACTCTCGTCTCTCGCTGGGTGAGGGAAAACCAGGACTCGATGCCCCCGGGCCTCGTTCCTCGTTTCCCCTCACGGTCGACACTGGCAGTATAATAAGACCAGTTTCCTCCGTCCGAGAGGGTCAGAATGGCAGTGTGTGCCGCCCCCGAGCTGCACCACTCCCGTTCCCCTCTCCCCAGCTTGCAGATAGCAGTGACGCAGCCTCGGCTGCGCCGCTCCGGTCTGCAGCTGGGCCCGGAGGCGCAGAGACCAGGACACGAGGAGTCAGGGCCTCGTTCTTCGTCTCTCCCCCTCCCTTCGCCACCGGGCAGCCCGCAGCAGAAAGCCTACGAGCTCTCTCTGCCGTCTGCCCCACGGTGGACCACCCAGACCCCGCTTCCAGTGGCTACATTGCCACTGGAGCCGGGTCCCGGCCTTCCACCTCGCTGCCCCTCCGCGGGTACGCCGGTGGTTCGGGTGGGCTTATTGGCTCGGTACCTGGAAGCCTGGCTAGCGCTTCCGGGTCCGTCTCGATGGCTCGTCCGCACCATTCGGTTCGGCTATGCAATTCAGTTTGCACGCCGGCCTCCTAGGTTAAGGGGCATCCACTTCACCCGTGTGCGGTCAGTGGATGCCCCTGTCCTGCGGAAAGAGATCGATGTCCTGCTGGCGAAGGACGCGATCGAGCCGGTCCCTCCTGCCGAGATGAGGTCCGGGTTTTACAGCCCCTACTTCATTGTACCCAAGAAAGGCAGTGGGTTACGACCAATCCTGGACCTGCGAGTTTTGAATCGGGCCCTGCTCAAACTCCCGTTAAAAATGCTCACGCAGAAGCGTCCCCAGGATTGGTTTGCAGCGATTGACCTGAAGGACGCGTACTTTCATGTCTCGATTCTTCCTCGACACAGACCATTTCTACGGTTTGCTTTCGAGGGTCGAGCGTATCAGTACAAAGTCCTACCCTTCGGGCTGGCCCTGTCGCCCCGCGTCTTCACGAAAGTCGCGGAGGCGGCCATTGTTCCCATGAGAGAACAAGGCGTTCGCATTCTCAACTATCTCGACGACTGGCTCATTCTGGCTCACTCGCGAGATGTGTTGTGCGATCACAGGGACATGGTGCTCCAGCACCTCAGCCGGTTGGGGCTTCAGGTCAACTGGGACAAGAGCAAACTCTGCCCCGTGCAGAGGATCTCTTATCTCGGTATGGAGTTGGACTCGGTTGCCCAGACTGCGCGCCTCACGGAGGAGCGCGTCCAGTCAGTGCTCACCTGCCTCAGGTCTTTTCGAGGCAGGACAGCGGTTCCACTGAAACAATTTCAGAGGCTCCAGGGGCATATGGCAGCCGCAGTAACGCCTCTCGGCCTGTTACATATGAGACCGCTCCAGCACTGGCTTCACGATCGAGTCCCAAGGTGGGCGTGGCAGAGCGCCACGTTCCGGGTCAAAGTAACCCCGCACTGTCGCCAAACCTTCTCCCCGTGGTCGGATCCTGCGTTTCTACGGGCCGGAGTGCCCCTAGTCCAGGTTTCCAGGCATGCTGTGGTTTTCACAGATACCTCTGCCATGGGTGGGGGGCCACGTACAAAGGGCATGCAGTCTCGGGTCTGTGGATGGGGCCCCAGCTGCATTGGCATATCAACTGCCTAGAGTTGCAAGCAGTACGCTTGGCTTTGTGCCGCCTCAAGGGGCTTCTCAAAGACAAGCACGTACTGGTCCGTACGGACAGCACTGCGACCGTTGCGTACATCAACCGACAAGGTGGTCTACACTCCCGCCGCATGTCGCGACTCGCCTCCCACCTCCTCCTATGGAGTCAGATGCATCTGAGGTCGCTTCGCGCCACTCATGTTCCAGGGGAGCTCAACCGTGTGGCAGACGAGCTTTCACGGTTGCCTCCCCTGCCAGGAGAATGGCGACTCCATCCCCAGGCGGTTCAGCTGATCTGGAGTGTTTTCGGAGTCGCACAGGTAGACCTTGTTGCCTCTCCGGACACGACCCATTGCCAGTTGTTTTACTCCCTGTCCGAGGGGACCCTCGGCACGGACGCCCTGGCTCACAGCTGGCCCCGGGGCCTGTGCAAGTATGCGTTTCCCCCAGTGAGCCTTCTTGCACAGACACTGTGCAAGGTCAGGGAGGACGAGGAGCAGGTCCTGTTAGTGGCGCCGTATTGGCCCACCAGGACTTGGTTCACGGAACTCATGCTCCTCACGACAGCCCCTCCTTGGCCGATTCCTCTGAGGAAGGACCTCCTTTCTCAGAGACGGGGCACTCTATGGCACCCGCGTCCAGACCTCTGGAAACTCTATGTCTGGTCCCTGGACGGGACGCGGAGGTTCTAGGTGATCTACCACAGGCAGTGGTAAACACCATCACTTCTGCTAGAGCCCCCTCTACGAGGCGCCTCTATGTGTTGAAGTGGAACCTATTCGTCGAGTGGTGTTCCTCCCACCAGGAGGACCCCCGAACTTGCCTAATCAGAGTCTTGCTTTCCTTCCTACAAGATGGGTTGGAGCGAAGGCTGTCTCCCTCCACCCTCAAAGTGTATGTTGCCGCAATAGCGGCACATCACGATGTAGTAGAAGGTAAGTCCGTGGGGAAGCACGACCTGATCATCAGATTCCTCAAGGGTGCTAGGAGGTTAAATCCACCTCATGTTTTGCACTCTGTACCCTCTTGGGACCTAGCTCTGGTACTGAGAGCTCTTCAAAGTCCTCCCTTTGAGCCCTTGCTGACAGTGGAGCTGAATATCCTGTCCATTAAGACAGCGCTCCTGTTGGCATTGGCCTCTTTTAAGAGGGTCGGGGATCTGCTGGCTTTTTCGGTCGACGAATCGTGCCTAGAGTTCGGGCCGGGCCTTTCTCGCGTGATATTGAGACCCCGGCCCGGATATGTGCCCAAGGTTCCTACCACTCCCTTCGTGGATCAGGTAGTGAACCTGCAAGCACTGCCCCAGGAGGAGGCAGACCCAGCCCTAGCTTTTCTCTGTCCAGTCCGCGCCCTGCGGGTTTACACTGACAGAACGCAAAGCTTCAGGACCTCAGATCAGCTCTTTGTCTGTTACGGAGGCCAGCAGAAGGGGAAGGCCGTCTCCAAGCAGAGGTTAGCTCACTGGTTAGTGGATGCTATCACCCAAGCGTATGAAGCTACGGGTGAGCCTTGTCCTCCCAGGTTGCGTGCTCACTCTACGAGAGGTGTTGCCGCCTCCTGGGCGTTGGCTCAAGGCGCCTCGCTGACAGACATTTGTAGAGCTGCGGGCTGGGCGACACTGAACACGTTCGCTAGATTATATAGCCTACGTGTGGAACCTGTTTCCTCCCGAGTACTCGCTACGGCCAGTGGTGAGAGGGAATAGGTTGTGTCGGCTTGCTACGCCACTCCGTGCCTCAGCCGGATACGTGCGTCTTTCGCTCCGTTGGCGCCCTACGTTGGTTAGCATCGTGAGTTCCTCCATCACCCCTTCGGTGCCAGGCGTGGCGGACCGCCGGCGCCAGGTCTACTACCTCTAAGGGAGTTGTTGTGCAGACTGGGTGCTATGTCCAGTGGTCTCTTCGGTGACCCATTATGCCACGTGCAGTACAGCCGTGTCTTCCCCTTGACAGACTCGTTCTGTCGTCCCTGTTGAGTACGCTCCCACTCCCCTTGAATGGGACTACCTCAGGGACTGCCATATGTTTCACTATCCCCCTGAGCTAGTACATATGTGTATTCCAGGCCTTCTTCAGGCATCTGCACGTTCCCTTCCCCCTTTTACGGGTTGGGCACGCTTTCCCAGTGTTATCCAATCCACTGTGTGGGTCTTGCGGAACAGCAGTGTGACTCCCTTGCTAGCTCCCGTAATTTGTGAAACTGCTTAGGGTAGCTTAGCTGGGCGCTGGAAGGGGCCAGCACCATGGCGTTTTGTTAGGGATCCCAATTCGTCAGGGAACTCCCCGACGACACGTTGGAGTTCCCAGGACGAAAGGGAACGTCTCGGTTACGTATGTAACCCTCGTTCCCTGAGTACGGAGACGTGTCGTCCCTTCGCCATGTTGCTGTACCTTCGCGGAGGACTGGACACCGTTCGGCTCCTCAGCGAAAAGCATTGCGCAATGTTTACTTCCGCCCTTTATACCCGCGTTGGTAGGCGGGTCACGGAATGCAAATCTTGCATGCCAATTTTCATTGGCTCGTTTTAATTCACTCGAAGGCAATTGGTCTCCCTAGCGTGATCCCAATTCGTCAGGGAACTCCCCGACGACACGTCTCTGTTCCCTGTACTCAGGGAACGAGGGTTACATACGTAACCGAGACGTTTTTTGAGTCTATTGCACTGATAAGAAAAAATTTGAGCTGGTCACGCTGGCGTAACCGCCGACCCCAGAGGGTTGAAGTGAGAGGCTTAGACACAGGTGTCACACACTCTTGATTACTTCATAATCACAAGTTTCAAACCTAGACATCTGTCTAGTTTCATTTCACATATTTGTTATTTTTACACTCACACACCAGTCACGAGTTTTTGACTAGCTTCGAACAGTACATTTTGTTCAAATGTTAGAATGTTAGGAGGCCTGTGAAAGTAAGGTTAGATGTTAGAGTTATGATTAGTTTGATATACAGTTTACTATTTTATTCATTAAAAAATCCATCACAAAAGGTAAAAACATGCCAGGCATACATTGATGCAAACAACACAGCTAAAACTAATAAAATTGATAATGTGTTAGATTTGTAGTCTGTGAATAATCAAGCATTGACAATAATCAATCATATTGCGACACCGAGGGCCGGTGAGGAGAGAAGATTAGGCAAAAGGATTTCTGTGTCCTTGCTTCGTGATCTTTTCTTCATATAAGTTTATTTTTTTATTGTATGGTGGAATTTCAGTCTTACAGTTGTTTGTCACTCGTCTTTGGCTTGCTTAGTAGGAGAGAGTTAATATTCAACACTATTATTGGTCTGACTGCACTATCGGATGAGAACTGAACTGAGCTGGACGATGACATCACTGTTTTCTGTAGAACTGCTTAAATGATTAATGAACACTGATCTAACTTCAGGAGAACAATGACACTATTTTCTTTAAGAGCTGCTGTACAGCAGAAATGAACTGTCTGCATCATTTAATCATTTTCCTGTTATCACTGTACAGCTGCTTTCAAACAACTGGTTTTATAAAGTGTTATATAAGTAGTCACAGTCACAAGTTCAACAGTAACAAGCTCAGTCACCAGTCACCAACTCTGTTATCTGTCAGCACTAGCCTGGCTGCGCTCTCCTCCGCACTTCCGCTCAATTTCATTTTCCTTCAGTACTACGTCTGGGATTCTGCTGTAGACTTTGATTTTCTCCGATCAATTTTTTGTAGGGCCAATCAGCGAACAGAGGGAGTGGCTGAGAACGATGACGTCGTGCGTTATTTTGAGTTGTAGTTCAGTAATGGCAGCGGAGAAAGATGCGAGCGAAGCCATTCGGTCCGTTGTAGCAACGCTGCCGAATATTAAGAAGTTAAAGCCGGAGCAAGAACAATCTTTGCTTAGTTTTGTTTTGGCCATGATGTTGTGGCCCTCCTCCCCACGAGATTTGACATACATCACGAGCAAACGTTAGCGATCCAGAGTGACTCTGGGCAGATCCAATAGTTTTAGACTTCAATAGAGTACCCGCCTACAAGGAAGTTAACGATTGTCAATGGAGCAGTGCCAGACTCTCTGTACAAATGAAATGTACAAGATTCTGGTAGAACCAGGCTATGTCAGCACTACACTTCCCAGAATCCCTCCTAAATGTGCCTCGCTCTCACACTCTTTCTGAGAGTTTTTGTGTTTCCTCGACACAAACTCATGAGATCCATCAAAGAGGAGTTTCACAGGATTGCAGGACAGTGGTGGAGAAATCGGTTTAAATGAGGTAATCTGATAAATGACGTTCATTCGATAACATCTTGCTGTGACCTCTGAAAGTAACCTAATAATTAGATTTTCCTTAAGGATTTCCACTGTGGTTGGATGCATTGCTGACACACATATTCCCATCATCACACCTTCCTAAAATGAAACGGATTACTGTATGGAATGGAAGGATAGTCTGAGATATATGCCATAACCACCACAGCTGTTAAATACACACATATTATTCACAATTTATTTGGTCATCTTTATTTCCTAAAATACAAAAGCAACAGTTTTTATTTTTCCTGTTGGATTTTAATATTCTTCCAGTATTGTGTATCTCCTCTTCATCTATCAGTGATGGTGCAGGTCCAGCCTCTGTTGGCCCAGTAGAAGTCAAAGGTTAAAGGCAGGGATGTCCCGATACCACTTTTTCACTTCCAATACCGATACCGATGCTGCAGCTTTGGCTATTTGCGATACCGATATCAATCCGATATTTTTTTTTTATTCTATTTTATTCTTGAACTAATACTAATAAAATATATGGAAGCACTTTGCTCAGTTAGCAACCTAAAAACATCTCACGCAAATGGAGAACAAATACTTCTCCAGTATATAGTCCACAACAACAGTTGATTATAAGACTGCCACACTTTATTCAAAAATTACAAAAATAAATAAAAATACAGGCAGGCAGGCTACCTCAGTAGGCTACTTAAAGCTACCAACAGGTTTAAAGTTAATCACTAACAAGCTTTAAAATTACCAATTGATCCGTGTACTTTTGCCGTAACTGATCCGAAACCAGCCCAATTTTTATCCACCCGCCAAAACCCATTTTTGTCCGCAAAATAGATTGCAAAACCGCGCAATCTGCAGGCTGCGCCGCTTAACTGGATGTCGCAGCAAGGGAAATGCTAATATTCAAGCATTGTTGCATGGGTATCGAATCATATTTTTTTTCTCCCCTCGATCTCCGATCTAGCGTTCTGGGCCAGTATCGGCACGATACCGATGCTGTGGATCGGATCGGGACATCCCTAGTTAAAGGGATAGTTCACCCAAAAATGAAAATTCTGTCAGTAATTACCCTAATGTTGTTCCAACCCCTTAAAGAGATATTTGTGATTAAATCTGAGAGCTGGATCACTCCTCCATAGGCTTCTAAGGGATTGAAACTTGACAGCCCTGAAAAGTCATTAAAGACATCGTTAAAATAGTCCAAGTGACTACAGTGGCTCGACCTTCAGTTTATCAAGCGTCGAAAATCCTTTTTGAGAGCAAAAACAAAACAAAAATAACGACTTTATTCAAATATTGATTTCCTTCTCTGTTGGCCTCGAGTGAGTTCACTAGTGTAACAGCGCAGCGCTTCTGGGTTGTACATTACAGGTAGGCTCACTATTGGCTGACGCTGGTCATGTGTGTGATGCGTGTGACGTTCAACACAAAGCGCTGCGGTGTTACACTACAAGAACTGTCTCGAGGCCCACAGAGAAGGAAATTAATAGTTGAATAAAGTCATTATTTTTGTTTTGTTTTTGCGCACATAGAAGTAAGAAGCTCAAACTTAAGGTTGAGCCACTGTAGTCACTTGGACTATTTTAACGATGTCTTTAATAACTTTTCTGGGCCGGAAAGTTTCAATCCCATAGTAGCCTATGGAGGAGTGATCCAGGGGTCCGTTCTTCGTAGGTTGTTTAAAACAGCCGAGATCAAATGACACATCTGAGATAATATCATCGTGCTCATCAAGATCCGGCTAATTAGGTTCTTCGAACACTCCGACCGGTCATGATTAGTATAGCTGGATTGAGTTATCTGAGATAATTGCGCGTTCATGCGCTGGTTTAAAAGGGGATATGTATCGATAGTAGACACATTGATCAGCAACGCTGCTATTGGCTGCTCACCGTGGCCAAAGAGCGCGCTCAGTTTTCACCGCGGCAGAACAAGAGCTATTGCTGGAAGGATATGCTGAATTTGAAAACTTATTTAAAACGCCAGGAAACACCTCAAAGTGTGCAAAAGCCAGGAGAGAGGGCTGGCAAAAAGTAGCAGACAAATTAAATGTGTTTGTGGTGACCATGTTAGATGTTTTTATCACTTATTACAGTATATTTTTTTTGTATTTTAATAATTGCATCATTATTTTGTTCATTGTCATGTCAGAGTCACCACACTAGAACATGGTGAAAGTGAAGTACAAGAAGATTCTATATAATGGTAATTTTTACTAGGCCTCTTTATAGGCCTACTAGTCTCTTTTAAAAGGACACTGTTAAATAAATGGTTGTCTGTTTATAAAAGTAACCAAGAAAAAGGATGAGAAAAAAAAAAGAAAAAAAAAGCTGATGCTCTTGCACCCCCACATTATACCCAGGCAGAAGAGCTGGCCCTTGGGGGTCCTGCACCCCCACATTATACCCTAGCAAAAGAGCTGGCCCTTGGGGGTCCTGCACCCCCACATTATACACAGGCAGAAGAGCTGACCCTTGGGGGTCCTGCACCCCCACATTATACCCAGGCAGAAGAGCTGACCCTTGGGGGTCCTGCACCCCCACATTATACCCAGGCTGAAGAGCTGGCCCCTGGGGGTCCTGCACCCCCACATTATACCCTGGCAGAAGAGCTGGCCCTTGGGGGTCCTGCACCCCCACATTATACCCTGGCAAAAGAGCTGGCCCTTGGGGGTCCTGCACCCCCACATTATACCGAGGCAGAAAAGCTGGCCCTTGGGTTGACTGTGAACGACCCATTGTGGAGGTTATCCCTGGGTTCAGCTCTTCCTCAGACCCACAGCCAGAGGCCAGGAGCAGAACACTGCTGGTAAATTAACTTTAAATGATCCTAGTACACTGTAAAATAATTTGTTTCTGCATTCAATTAAGTAGGCCTATAGTCCCAATTGTCTGATATAGACATTTCAACTGTTAAATCTTGAGTAATGATAAATTGCTTTGACTTGTGAAACTGAAAACTGATAAACTTATGTTAATGTAAAAATACTTTGCCATGAGTTGTTAAACACATTTTCCCCAGTGTAGTCCATTGTAATGACATTGTGTTTTTCTCTTTTATGCAGTTTTACACCAACACTTTTATCTGTTCCTAAGCAAATGTTGGCTGAAATATGTGCAGTAAGTGGACATTTTCTAACTTTACATCAAAACAGAAGAAAGTAGTAATGCCCATTTGTAATGCCTTTGACTTTGTAATGCCCATTTGTTTCCATTGCACTGGATAGTGAAGAAACACTCTCAGAAGATTGTCCTTTGGAGGAAGTAGACTACTAAGTGCATAAATAACTTTACTTGATTTATATTTGTGTGCCTATTATTTCTGACTGCAATATGAGTTGCAGGACAGAGGTGGGCAGTATAGAGCCATCTTTTCCTTTTTATTTATATGAGGCATGTGTGACACAAACATCTCACAAATGACACAGGGTGATATTCGTTTCCTTTACAATAGGAGTCTTCAACAGAAAATATTTTGAAAAAAAAAAAAAATTAGGGGAGAAATAGACCTTGGCAACTTAAAGAAAAAAAAACTGGCACTAGAGATGAGTTGCTTCAAAGGAACTTCAGAGTAAGTGTTGTCGTGGTTTCAATCTTTTTCTGAAATCATTTTTCAAGAAGCTTTGATGCCAGAAATATTAGACTTTATTAACAAACAAAGCCGAGCATCTCCTGCAGGCGATCACTCCAGAAAAAGTGGCCAGCTTCACATATATACACCTACATCACCTCCAAAAATGGTAATACATCCTATAGATATTTTAAGAAATTGTACCATGTGACATACTGAAATAGCACTCTCTGTTGTATCAGCAAGCATTCTGACCTTTCTTCAAGCCCCCAAAAGACACACACAGAGGAAATAATGGTGTACTATTATACAGCTAAATTACTTATTTTCTAAATAATAAAATATTCAACAGTGCTAATATATTATTACTATATTATTTCACACAGAGTACTATTGCTGACCTTGCATAAGATAAGATAAGATAAGATAAGATAAGATAAGATAAGAAAAACTTAATTGTCTGTCACAAGTGACAGAAATTTGTCTTTGACAAGACCGGCTCAGATAACATAAAAACACATACAAACACATGGATACACTCAAGACAATTTAGCCACATTAGACATGTGCAAAATACAAAAATGTGCTGTGTTCTATCTATGGTTGTTCAGTATAGTAATGGCCGTGGGAATGAAAGATTTTTTGTATATGTTTTTCCTTGCAAGTGGGACTCTGTAGCGTCGACCTGATGGATTGGTTGAGGGGGTGGGCGGGATGGGTGGGATCCTGTGTGATTGTAGTGGCTTTCCTCAATACTGACTGGGTATGAAGTTCTGTTAAGGGAATTTGAGGGGAGCCTATTATTTTACTGGCTTGATTTATTATTCGTGCAAGTTTGGTTTTGTGCTTGACGGTTATACCAGGCTGAGATATTAAAAGTGAGTATGGATTCAATGAGTGACCGGTAGACCCTAGTTAAAATGTCCTTGCTCACACTAAAATCTCTAAGTTTCCTCAGCAGGTGTAAGCGCTGCTGGGCTTTCTTATACACAGTGTCTGCGTGCTGGGAAAAAGACAGAGATGTGTCCATCTCTGTCCCAAGGTATTTAAAAACTTTGACTTGTTCAACTGGCCGACCATTGATTCTGAGGGGTTGAAACATTTGCTGTGTATTTTTGTTTTTCCTGCTCTGACAGCACAACTCCTTGGTTTTATCGATGTTAAGCTCCAGGGAAATTTCTTGGAATGTTGTGACCAGATTATTAACTGTCTGATGGTAATCAGACAGTGCCTTAGTATCAGACAAGTGGGCTACCAAGGCCATATCATCAGCATACTTAAACAGAGACATTCCCTGTTACAGGATAAATTCTGTGTGAGTTTTTCTGAGGAGGGGTTGAGAGGACGCTGGCGTCGTGTGTTTCGCCGCTTCTCAGCCTGCTTAAACTGCTACAACTATTTTATGTATCTGCTTTACTGATATGTTCAACGGATAGCAGATATTGAGCCCGTTGTCCAGCTTTGCTGCACACTAAAGCATATAGGCTCGGATATTTCTTACCTGGAGCTGCCCTTGCTGCTGGAGTTGTGAGTGGTCTGGAGCTGGAAGTCACCCTGGGATATGGGAATTCTGCCGACCTGACTGCTTTCAGCAAATCGAACACATCGTTGGTGCTGATCCTCGGACAGCTGCATTGCTGTGGTTAGCTGAAGCTTTCTCGCTTGTCGAGGCTGCGCTGGCCCGCGGCTAGTCTAATCGGCTGCTACCACCATATACTGCCCGGAAACCAAATTTTCTGCAGTCCACATGGGCTTCCCTCACCTCCGGTGAATGCCACACTTGTCGCCTGGGTCATTACGAGCACTACCACTTGTCCTGGTTTACATAGTCATCATTCATCCACGTTTGCTGGATCCATGGATAGCTGCTAATTGTAGCATTACAACGACTCCTACATCCACCATGCACCGGTACCTGCCGAACCAACTCTTTGAACTTTGAACTTAGTACTCGCCTCGCCCCATTAAACATCTATGCTCTAAAGAAACTGGGCATTCTTCGCCGCCCCCGCTACGTCCATAGAGGGTCATGGCGGCGTCTTGTTTACTCCGAGAGCTTCACCGAGAGCTCTATTCCAAGCTTGTGGACAGTTACTAGCACCGGCGCACACCAACGACATCAGCGGATGCGTCATCAAAGCACCTGTGGTTCTGGTCTAACAAACTACAACCGACCACACCCAGGCCCCCTGCTGGAGGAACTACTCACTGTGCTCTCTGGTAAAGTGGACTCCATCTTCAATAATTAAAATGGAACTGTTAAACTGCCAATCACTTACCAATAAGGCATCTTTTATTCACAACCATATATCTGATCAGAAGCTTGATTTTATGTGCCTCACTGAGACCTGGCACAAATTAGAAGTGTATTCTGCACTAAATGAAGCGTGTCCCCCTGGCTACACATATTTGGAAAAACCTAGGGGAAATGGACGTGGAGGGGGTTTGGCGGTTATTCATCGTTCTGATTTTCACCTATCCCCTGTTACCTTGCCAAAGCTGTCATCATTTGAATGTCTGGCTTTTGTATGTGAAAAACCCATCCCACTTACAACCATTCTCATATACCGGCCACCTAAGCCACACCCATGTTTTATTTCAGAATTAACTGAGTTACTTCTGTCAGTGTGTACCACATCAAACAATGTGGAAATCCCTGGAGACTTTAACATCCATGTTAATTCTCCTACAAGTTTATATACTACAGAACTATTACAACTTCTTGATACACTCAATCTTAGACAACTTGTAACTGTCCCTACCCATACAAAAGGGCATACATTGGACCTTATTATAACAAATTTTCCTGTTAATAATGTTCATGTACATGATTTAGGCATATCTGATCACAATGCCATATCATTAGATTTTTCATTCTCGACCTCACTCAATAAGCCTAAACACAAAATTTGCTTTTGCAAAATAAAATAAATTAACCCTGAACATCTGTCTTATGACCTACAAAATCTGGCCACATCCGCCCATCACTCTGATACTGACGTGCTCGTCGACCATTACAACACTGGACTACAAGAGATACTTGACGCCCATGCGCCTCTCAAGACACGGACTGTAACATTTACACGCTCTGCTCCGTAGTACACTGGTGCGCTGCGTAGACAGAAGGCGACTGGGAGGGTCCTTGAGAGGCGCTATGTTGCCTCTGGGCTGACTGATCATAAAACTGCTAATAGAGAGCACCAAAGATCATATTCGAAATTAATCAGTCAGACACGGTCACAATAATATTCCAACATCATTAACAATAATCTGGGAAATTCAAAACAGCTCTTTAAAACAATAAATTATCTTCTGAGTCCACCTGTTCTGAGGCAAAAACACAGTACTGATGACCAGTGCAATACATTTCTTGATTCATTCACCACAAAAATAACTACCATCCGCTCTAACCTAATACCCGGCAATGTCAATCCATCCATCCCCCCAACCCCAGCACCAATATTCTCACATTTCATTCTCCCTACACATAGACAGGTGGAGATTCTCATACCCAGTATGAGACCCTCAACGTGCTCATTGGACCCTTTTCCCACTGCCCTGATCAAATCAAATGCAAATTTTTTAAGCCCTTTCATCACTACCATCATAAACTCTTCCCTGCAATCTGGTCATTTTCCAATCTCTCTGAAAACTGCACTTATCAATCCTCGGCTTAAAAAAACCCTCACTTGATCCTGATATTCTATCAAATTACTGGCCCATTTCTAACCTCCCATTTCTCTCCAAAGTCATCGAAAAAGTTATTGTCATCCCAATCAATAACCACCTTCATTCACACAGTCTTTATGAAAAATTTCAGTCTGGTTTTCGATCCGGCCATAGCACAGAGACATCCCTGGTCAGGGTCACAAACGATCTGCCTGTGGCTGCTGACCAGGGCTCTCCATCTCTCCTCATGCTCTTGGACCTCTCAGCCGCCTTCGACACTGTCGACCACGCCATCCTACTCCATCGTCTGCAACACTTCATCGGTATTTCACACACAGCACTTCAGTGCTTTTAGTCCCACCTGACTGATAGAGTTGCGTATGTGGCCCTGGGGGGAGTCAGGTCGAGGCCCCACACAGTTACATGTGGAGTGCCCCAGGGCTCGGTTCTCGGCCCTACTTATATGGTATTCCATTTATATGCTCCCCTTGGGCCACATCATCAGCAGGCATGGAGTTGCTTTCCATGGCTATGCTGACGATACTCAGCTCTATGTCAGGTTGGACCCCACATCCTCCGCATCATCACTCTCCAACTGCCTGCTTCTACAATTTCTAATTTTGTTATTTCTCCATCTAATGCTCTACTTTCATTTTCTGAAATTCTAGGAATATTAAGGTTGTTTAGGAATAGTGTTTGTTTATCGAGATTACGAGTACATAAAATACCCTGAAGGCCTCATTGATTTCTGTAGGGTCTACTATGGTTCTACCGTTTGGATCTTCGATATAGTTAATAGAGCTTTCTGTTTGTTGTTGTTTAATGCGCCATGCTAAAAGTTTCCCAGGTTTTTCCCCTTGGTCACAAAAGGATTGTTTAAGTCTCATTAAATTAACTGCTGCTTTGTTAGCTGACAATTCATTGTATATATCCAACAAATTTAATTCTTTCATAAAATGGCTTATTGTCTTCCTCGAACTAGTGTGAGTATTATCCAAGCCTGATGATCTATCTCTTACTGGATCTAACGTGCAATTAAAGTCGCCAGCTATTATGTATTGCCCAGAGAGATTTGAGACAGTCAGAAACAGTTTATTATAGAATTTAGGGTCATCATCATTTGGGCCATACACATTTATCAGATTTATATTTTCAAATAATAACATACCCTGAATTATGATATATCTACCAGCAGGGTCCTTAATTCTATTTTTTATTTGTAGTGGGACAGATTTATGAATTAATATCATCACTCCTCTAGCATGGGTGGTATAAGGAGCTGACAACACTTAACCCTGCCATCTTCTTCTTATTTTAGAAATATCCCCAGCCATTAGATGAGTTTCTTGCAAGAAAATAATTTCTGATTGCAAGAATTTTATCCTGTTCATCACTTGTTTAACCTTTGTGATTTTATTTAAACCCTTACAGTTCCACGAGGTACATTTCACCTTCAAACTACTGGACATTAGTTATATAAAATATCCTTAAGATTCGTTTTGATAAAATAAAATACATTGATAGCAACACACCCATAAAAGAAGAAAAAGAAAAAATAGAAAAAAAGAAGAAAGAAAAAAAAAGAAGAGAAAAAAGAAGAAAAAAAGAAAAGAAAAAACCCCACACACCTTACACCAACCGCTTATGACCGAGACGGGTCCGCGCAGCCGTCTATCTCTCGCTTTTAGCTATTTCCTTCTCTTTAGCTCTCTCTGCTATTAAAGAAACCAACCTATTAACCAACCATTATATTATTGTAATGAACAATGCAACATTTGCTAACATAACCATTAAAGGGTTATACGATTACGCACATACCAGATAATAACATAACGTTACCTGAGGACTGCGCTGAAGGGAGGACAAAAATATTAAAGAAATAAAATAATACAACTATTGGCCATGTAGAGTATGTGATGGGTTGAACGTCCCATATGTGTCATTTTAAACTATCCGGTAGTCTATTAGGATGCGAGTCATGTCCGTGTGTTCCCCTGCATCCATGAAAATAAACTTCTTTTGGCCATGAGAGTGTAAAAGAAACCAAGACAGTCCTATTTGACGGAAAAGGGCAAGCAAAAATTATTGTCACTTTCTCTTGTGTAAAAACAATACAAGCCTATAGGCAGCTATTGCCGTTAGTCACATTTTCCTGGTAAAGTAGCCTCTGCCATAGGTTTGCCTTGATCCTTCAAAGAGACTGGAAAAATGTGTCTACTTCAGCCGGCGTTTGTAAAGTGTAGGACCTCTCCTCATGTGTCAGCAGGAGCCGTGCTGGGAAGATGATTCTGTGCTTATGAATGCCCTTGTCTCGAAGCTTGTTTCGCACGTCATCATAGTCGCGCTGCATCTTGTGAACACCAGCGGAGAGGTCTGGGTGAAAACGGACTTGTTCGTTATTGAAAAGGACATTCCCTTTGATCCTGGCTGCCTTTAATACTCGCTCCTTGTCTTTGAAATTCAAGAACTTCATAATCAGTGTCCTCGGGCATGTCATGTGCGAGTCGTTATTTGTCAGAGTGCCGATTCTGTGAGCCCGCTCGATTACCAATGTCTCCCGCGGTTCCATTCCCAAAGCCTCTGGTATCCACTTCTCAAGAAATCTTACCGTGTCCAGGCCCTCTGCTTTCTCCGGTAGGCCCACCAGTCTCACAGTGTTCCGTCGGCTTCTACATTCTAAATCTTCCACTTTGTTTGAAAGAGTTTTAACGGTGCTTTCCAATGTGCTCACTTTGGATATTAGCCCATTAACGTTGTCTTCAGCATCAGAAATACGTTGTTTCCGCGTGCGCTATGCGCCCTGTGCATTCCTGTATCTCCTTTCTTACCTCCGTAATTGTTGTTTGCACACCATCTATCTTCTTATAAAGGCCACTTTTCAGAGTCATCCCTGGCAGGAGACTGCAGTACATTCAGAATTGCGCTGCCAGGGTCCTGATGAGGGTGCGCAAATCGGAACATATCACACCCATCCTCCATAAACTTCACTGGCTTCCTGTTAGGTTCAGGATTGATTATAAGATCTGTCTCCTGACCTATCAGTGTCTTTACGGCAACGCACCACTGTACCTCAAAGAACTCTTAAATAGGCATAACCCAACCCGGCATCTCCGTTCCTCTGACAGCCATAAACTCCAGGTCCCCAAGTCCAAACTCTGCACTATGGGAGATAGGGCCTTCCAGGCGGCTGCGCCTCGACTGTGGAATGCCCTCCCTAACCACCTGAGGGTGCCATAGCCCTTAGAGGCTTTTAAAAACAAATTAAAGACCCATTTATTTATTATTGCTTTTTCTTAAATTATTTTTACTTATTGCTGCCTTTGACTGTTTTTATGTTTTTACTGGTTTAAATTTTTTTTTTGTATCTGTGCACCTGTAGCACTTTGAGATGTGTTTCCTTCACGTGTAAAGCAGACTGGTTAAAACCAGACCAAAGTTGTAACTGAGTTATGGTCTGGTAAAGCGTCTGTTACGTCCCTGTGGTCTCGCGCATGTGTGTTTCTTTTGTTTCTCTTTCTCAACTGTCTATCACATTCTTAGGCTTGCGTCACCACTCGTCCGCTGTTGGCTGAGAGAGATGTCAATCATCATCTACGTCGTGACGTCATCTTTCCTCCCGCAGCCTATCGGGTTTACCACGCGAGTTTAAAAGGAAGCTGAGAGGAGCGCATGTCAGCTTGTTTCTTTCTGTCGCTCTGCTTGTCGCTTTTGTGTTTGTTATTTTCTGTTACAGACATTGTCCTGTTGTTTTTTCTTTCGACCATGATGCCGTGTTTTGAGATTACCAAGTATAATGTGTTCTGCCATGACGGCGTGTTTTGAGATTGCCAAGAGTAATGTGTTCTGCCATGATGGCGTGTTTTGCAGTTACCAAGAGAAATTCGGACAGGTAATATGTCACGTGACGTACACAAAGCAACACTTAGCAAACTCGATGTATACAAACACCAGGTAAGGAAGTGAACGCCACCCTTGGATGTTTTTGTTATTAGTTAGAGCAGTTAGAGAGGGCGCTTTGCGCTGAAGAGTTGTGTCTTTTCTTTTCTTTTTGTTATTAGTTAGTTAAGAGGTTGGGATTAAGTTAACGGGAGTTTGTTTTGTTCTTTTCTTTTGTTTGGCTTCACTATTTAGGTCCTTATTCTCTTGGGTTATTTATTTTTGAACTCTCAATCTGTATTTTGTTTGAATTTTCTTTATGTCCACAACAAGTATTATTATCATCATTATTATTATTGTTCACCTTACTTCACCAGTACAATAAACTGTACTTTTTTTTCTTCACTATATTTTGTTGTGTCGTCTCTTGCCATTTTAATTACACCACCGTCTGATCACAACCTCAATGTTGCCCCTTTAAAGACTTTGTGTCTTAGACACAGTAACAGCGTCCTAGACAAATCATTTCCAGAGGGGCGTCACCAACGGACGTCGCGGATAGACCTAAACCCAATCAGAGCGATGAAGGAGATGAAGTATGCTGAGCGGCAAGTGTTGTTCTTTGCTCGGTTTTTAACAAAAAGGAAACGTTCAAATGGCTTAAAACAGACACGATAGCTGATTCGAACGAGTAATGTTCGACGGCGGCATCCATCTTTGTAATGTAGGCTACAAAATCTGCTTCAAAATCCCAGCGCTGTCGTCATCGTGTAAAGCCGCCCCAACGTTTCTGATTGGTGCCTCGAATTTCGACGGATTGGAAATGAGCTTGAATGAGCTCTTTGCCAGACTAACTTTCAGAGCAAATCTAAATTTGCCCGAAGTTGTCTGGGTTTTCCCAGGCTACGTGTAAAGTGCAATACAAATAAAATGTATTATTATTATTATTATTATATTGTTTGTGTAAACAGAGAAAAGAGCAGGAGATAAAACACATCCTCGGGGGAGGCCAGTGTTTAGAAGCTGTTTCCTAGAATTTAACCCGTTCACAAGCACCTGTTGTGGTCTGTCCTGTAAAAAGTTCATAATCCTTAAAATCAGTTTTGGGTGGACCTGAAGTTCGACTAGATGTTGCAGAAGTGTGTATATGTGTACAGTATTAAAAGTCCCCATGAATTCAAAATTGACCATACTTACTTTGTTTGCCTAAATTGATCGTTTTGTGGTGAACAATTCATCCATGCAAGTCAATCCACACAAAACAATTTTTTGGCTTCGTAATCTTTAATCAAAATCTGAAATTTCCCCTCCCCTCTGCGTTGGAGGACCTTGCCTGATGACGTAGGTTTGACGGTTTGGGCGTCTTCTTAACATCCGTAATCACGCCCCTCCAACTGACAGTGGACGGGCTGAATGAAAACACCTACTTTTCTAGATCCAATCAGGTGCTAGTTGGGGAAAAAGCCACGGCCACCATTTTGCCTCATTTAGTATTCCGTTTCTCTCGGAAATACGTCACAACACTGGAGAAAAGTCGTTTGCAACTTCCGGCTCACGGGGACTTTAAAAGCAGAGCAAAAGTCCATAAATAAAATCCTTTTGTGGGTGTGTGATGAGTCCAGCTGTCTGGTCACAGTCTCCAAGAGAGTTAGAGTTGCATCCTCCACTCCACATTTAGCTTTATAAGTGAACTGGAATGGGTCCTGGAATGGGTCCAGTCTTCCTGTCTCAGAGCTGGAGAGGTGGTTACCTACCACTCTTTCCATGTGTAATGGGGTGACCCTTCTTTTCCGTTCTGGGTGGGTGGATGGAGCTGGGCGGGAGTTAAGCTCACGGCCCCTTTAAAACCGCGGAGATTTCCTTTCACTTCCGTTTTCCCTCCGGCATGGTATGCAGGCTGCGTTCTTTCGGGTCGCAAGAGCTACCTATGGTGCATTAAGCATTGAGTGTGGATTAAGTGCCGTAGACCTGCATAAGCGGAATTACCTTTAACTCTTGGCGTGGGCCTGTGGATGTTCAATTGCATATTTTAAGGTATGTTACTGCAGTGAGATGTTGTATTCATTTGAGTAGTGCCGTTTTTAATGATGACTCGTTCATAGCGTGATCAAGGCAGTATTGATGAATTGTTCACCGTTCTTACCGAGGGCCAGTTAACTGTGCTGCAGGTAAGTTTTTAGGATATTATGTAAGTTGTTCGTTAACCAAAAACGCAATATTAGATAGTGTATGTGTGATTAATGACAAGTAATTATTTTATAGACATCTGCCCGCTGTTGTTTTGCTGCTGGGTGCCGGCCCGTTATGGCGACCTGTTGTGCTGTGCTGTGAGACTGGAGAAGTTGCACGCTCAAGTCCCGCTGACTACTGTGATTTAGCAGCACACGGTTAAGTTGCGGGGTTTTATGTGAGTGTGTGTGTTGATGTGAGCGAGCGTTGATGCGAGCGCATGGTTGTGTGAGCACAGTTTTATGCGAATGAGTCTTTATGTGAGTGTGTGTTGATGCGAGCACGTGTTTGAGTGAGTTCGGTGTAGGCGCGTGTTTGTGGTGTGTGTGTGCGTGTGTGTGTAAATGTGTTGAGATTATTTGGTATTGAATATTTCTTTTGTTATATTAGTGATTTCATTGTATTTTCTTTGATTGGGTATTTTTGTTGTTTGTTAATTGGGTTCTGGAAGTACTGTGGGTGGGTATTGTCACCATTCTTATCTACTGTCAAATTCCTTTGTAACCAACAAGGGCCATTAGCTCCTGGGTTTGGGAAGATTTACTTTATTTATACATTTGATTGGTTTATTGTGTGGATGGTGGATGTGGTTATAAAATTGTTTGACGGTGTGAACTGAGGTTGTTTGAATTTAATTGGTTTTGGATTTTCTTTTTTTTCTTTTCTCCCTTCCCCAAATGCTGATTTATCCCATGGGATATTGATATTAATGGTTGAAGATCTGACTTTACAGGTGACCATTGTATGACATCAGGATTCATTTTCTTTATTGTGAATGTGAATGTTATTCTATTTGTGAATTGTGTATTTTTTTTTCTTTGATTGTTTTTGTATAAACATACTTTTATATTTCTTTGAGTGTCAAATAAAGATTGTACACATCTCTGCTTGTTTTCTCCGTTTGTTTGGAAACCCTGTAATTAAGAGTATTTACAAAATACACTTTACATCTTAGGTGGCATTGGCCTTGCTCACACATATATTTGCAGAGCAGCGATGTCAGGGCAACAGTTCTGAAATCCTTGGGGTCTTTGGCATGTGTCTTTTTAGGAATCAGGTTGATGGTTGATTCTTTCCACTGGTGAGGAACACAGCTTGAATCCAGGAGGCTCTGAAAGAGCTTGGTGAAAACATCTCAGGTTACGTATGTAACCCTGGTTCCCTGAGAGGGAACGAGACGCTGCATTTGAGACGCGGTGGGAACGCTCTGCGTGATTACGTCGTGAAGCACATGTAAAATCAATCCAATAGAAGCCCGAAACGTCATAGGCGGGTGACGTCATAGACCAGGAAACTATAAAGCACCCCTGAATTCAGACCGCGCCAGCTTCTGAAAAAACCTGAAGCAAGTCGATCAGGGCATGCAGGAAGTATGGCAGGCAAATGCAGCATCTCGTTCCCTCTCAGGGAACCAGGGTTACATACGTAACCTGAGACGTTCCCTTTCAAGCGAACTTCGAGCTGCGTTTGAGACGCGGTTGGAACCCCATACCCACTACGCCATAGTGACAAATGCCCGTTCTGTGTGAAGTCCTGCGCACACTAAGAAGCAAGCAACCTCGCCCCTGGAGTGGAGAGGTCAAGGTCATAAAACCTGACAAATGTATGCGGAGAGGACCATCCTGCCACATTACAAATATCAGGAAGGGAAACACCCGAAATTAAGGCCGTAGAGGCCGCCATACTCCTAGTAGAATGGGCCCGTACAGCCATAGGTGAAGGCTGACCGGCCGCTTCATAAACAAATGAAATAGCCTCGACTATCCATTTGCTCATAACCTGTTTAGATGCCGGGCACCCTCTCCTGAGTGACCCAAAACATACAAATAATTGTTCTGACTTACGCCACAGGGCAGCTCTGTGAACGTAGGCATCTAATGCCCGAACTGGACATAACAGGTTCAGTTGTTCCTGATCTGGAGTATTAAAAGGTGGAGGATAAAAGGCCTGCAGCACTATTGGGCCCCCAACATTAACTGGGACCTTAGGAATATAACCCAACCTAGGGTATAGAAATGCTTTATAACCGACAGGGCATGCAAATCTCCAATTCTCTTGATGGACGAAATAGCAAGGAGAAATAAAGTTTTTAGAGTGAGGAATTACTCTGAAACCTCTTCAATGGGCTCGAAAGGAGCCAAAGCCAGACCCTCAAGTACAATGGCCAAATCCCAAGCCGGTGCTCCAGAGTGCAGTGCAGGACATTGTACCACGGAGAAAACGAGTAATAAGAGGATCTCTCCCGATAGAAGTACCCCCTCGAGGGGTGTGGTAGGCAGATATAGCCGCCACGTAAACCTCTAGGGTAGAAGGAGATGACCTAGCAGAGAAACGGTCTTGCAAGAAATCAAGAACTGAACCAACAGGGCAGTTAACAGGATCTAAATGACGTTCACCACACCAGGTGGAGAATGATTTCCATTTCAATGCATATAGTTTTCTCGTGGAAGGAGCTCTGGATTGGAGAATGGTCTTCACGACCTCAGTCGAGAGACCGGATTCTATGAGCCGGGCCCCCTCAGAGGCCGAGAAACTGTTTCACAGTGGCTTACCCCAATACGGCTGTGAGAATCGCTACACCTTGAAAAGTGGTCGTCAGAGCACACTCTTCTTGGCGTTGAGAGGCAACCCAACATCCTTAATGAGACAGAACGACATCTCGATGCCGAACTGCCATAAACTCAGATTGAGCTAGGATCAACCAATCATTGATGTAAGATAATACGCGAATGCCCTGGAGTCTCATAAGAGCCAGAGCTGCATCCACGCATACTGTAAAGGTGTGGGGTAATAAACCTAGGCCGAATGGAAGAACCCTCATCCTCTTTCGGAAACAATGAAGTAATGGCTGTCTGCCGGGAGGAGGAACCCCTTCCACAGCTCCTTTTGCAGAAGTGACAGTACTTCCTGCTCCATAACCAAAGCCTGCTCGGTGTCCACCAATTAGAGGAGGACCCCAGAAATCTGGGTGAACGAGAACGGAACTGAATTCTGAAACCCTTTTCTATAGTGTGCAGAACCCACTGAGAAATATGTGGCAGTAGTTTCAATGCTGCCAGAAATTCTACTAGGGGAACCAATCTCTCAAGACTGGCCTCTGGATTTGTTTGAACAGTCACTACGGCGCCCTGAAGCGGCGAACCGGCAGGGAACAACCGAACTGACCGTTGTACGATCCTCCGAGGAAAAAGCAGGCACTTCGGCGCCCTGAAACGGCGAACCAACAGGGAAACCGAACTGACTGCTCTTCATTTTTTCTTATTTGAAGGCTCGTTTGGGGACAATGACACCTTGGTGCCCTGAAACGGCGAACCGGCAGGGAAACCGAACTTGCAGTGCTGCGACCCTCCTCAGAGAGTCGCACCCCAAAGGGCGCTGAGAGGAAACGATTTCTCAAAACCGTCCCTACCCCAGAGGGAACCACCCTTAGAAGCCTGATCGCCTCGGCGTTAGGGCTTCTTCTTTGTCCACGCTATGTTAGAGATAAAACAGTCCTCAGATCTTGCATGTCTCTAACTGGCTAGACTGCGACCGCCACCCAGGTACCCCTAAATTGCGGAGGAGCCCGAATGGCGACGCTCTGTTTTGCACTTGTGCTGAGAGGAGCTTAATAGGCCGAGACTGCTCCCGCCCAGCAGTCTCAGGAACATTAGATTGGTGAGGAAGAAACCTCTGGAACGCCGCTGAATGGTTTATTTCTTAGTTTTCTTGAAAGCGGAGCGTCCAGAAGAACAGACATAATTATATGTTTATTTTCCTTTATCTTTATATCAGAAAAACTTATATATATATATATATACATATATATCACTCTGTGGCCACCAGCAGGAAACAACCGAACTGGCAGCACTGCGACCCTCCTCAGAGAGTCGCCCCTCACATTTATCCATGACCTTATATATTTTACCCACCAGCGCTGCCTAATAAAAATTAATTAATTATTTAAGATGGCTGGTGGGTAACGTCGGGGTTAATAACAATGACGCCGACTCGGGGGAGAGAAAGCTCGCAAGCGTCTCTTTAACCCGAGGCACTGTCATACTATGATACTTAATACCCAAACTTTACTATAGTTAGACATCTGGGGATTAAACACATAAAATACAAACCGGTTTATTCCACGATCTCGACATCTCAGTGTGGAGATAGGGAAAAAAACGCAGTCCCCGCCGAGGAGGCTGAGGTACAGAGTTTTCCTGTTTTAAGATACAGTTCATCTTACAAACTCTTCTTTATTTTCAATCTCATAATGTTCAGCTGGCCAGTAAATATTTGACTGGCAACAGCACTAGATAAAACCTCCTTTTTTTCTTTTTTCTTTTTTAAACAAGCTCCTCTTTATTCAGCAGAGTTATGAGCTGACTTATTTATTCATTGAAAACTCAAACATCGGCATTTTTCTTAAGATTTATATTTGTTTTGTTCTCTTTCTTTTTAAACAAAACACTAACGATACCAATTCCTCGGAACTGGAAATCGCAGCACACTAGATCTGGCATGTGAAAGCTGAGAAAGGGCGGAGCCCGTCCCAACCCCCGCTGTCAGATCCGTTTGCGAACCCCGAAATACGAGCCGTCTCCGTGCCTCGGCAACAGAGAGACCCGCGCGGGGAACGCGAACCGAACCGTCCTCCTCGAAGAACGCCCAGCGGGAGCGGAGCGTCCTCACGGACAGCCTCTCGCAATGCTCACAGTCAGCTCCCTCGAGAACTGACTGTTAGCATGCTTCACTCCCAAACAGCAACAAAAAGCTGATGTGTGTCCCCACCCGTGACGTAAGAAGGGCAGGGAACAACACAACGTCTATAATCTTGCTTGCTCGCCAAAATGATAGATAGTGATATATATTGGGCTTGACAAACAACAATAAATAGACAAGGACAGATTTCACAGAGAGCGCTTGCTGAAGGTTACAGAAGCTGGCGCGGTCTGAATTCAGGGGTGCTTTATAGTTTCCTGGTCTATGACGTCAACCGCCTATGACGTTTCGGGCTTCCATTGGATTGATTTTACATGTGCTTCACGACGTAATCACGCAGAGCGTTCCCACCGCGTCTCAAACGCAGCTCGAAGTTCCCTTGAAAGGGAACCCCACTTAGCTGGGTGGAGCAATCTTCAAGCACTCTACCTCTGAGCCTGTCAGGGCCAGGGATTTTGTGTGGGTTCACTCGGCTTAGGACAGATGCCACTAGTTTCTCATCTATGATGAGAGCCTGGTGGGATAGACTGGGGCTGGGGGGATTCCAGCTGGCTGGTGTGCTACAGTAGTCGAACCTGCTGAAGAAGTTGTTTAACTGCTCTGCAAAGGAGGCAGGGTCTTGAATGTTGATCACTGCAGGTTTAGCTTTTCTCCCCATCATGGTGTTTAACCCCTGCCATGCCACCCTTGCATTCCCAGAGGTTAATTTTGGTTCTACTTTGTCCTTGTAGTGAATGTTCATGTGTCTTTCCTTTGAGGCAAAAAAGAGGCTTGTTGCAGCGACTTTTATGTCGGTACTGGACTATGGTGATGTGATATATATGCATGCATCTACACAATGTTTACATGCTTTAGACACTGTTTATCATGGTGCACTGAGGTTTATAACAAATCTTAAAACTCTCACTCATCATTGTGTGTTGTATGCTCGGGTTGGCTGGTCTGCGTTGTCCATCCGAAGACAAAAACATTGGCATGTTTTTATTTATAAGTCTATCCTGGGTTTACTTCCTTCATATCTTTGTACATACAACTGTAAAAAGAATCCTTCTAGCTATAGCCTGCGGTCACAGGAATTGTTTTTACTGTCTGTTCCAGTGGTACGGACTGAATTTGGAAAAAAGGCATTTAAATTTGCTGCTCCCTCTGCCTGGAATTGTTTGCAAAGTACATTGAAACTAAGGAACTTGGTCTCGTTGGACACTTTTAAAATAGTTTTAAATGATTTGGAGAATGAAACACCGGGCTGTAGATGTTTTAGCTAGTTATGTATTTGATATTGAAATTTTGTTAGAGTTGCTTGTGTGTGTATATGTGTATGTATTGTTGGATGTTATTTGTTACACTCAAACGTGCTGTGTCTGTCAGTTTTGGCCAGGACCCTCTTGTAAAAGAGATTCTTAATCTCAATGTGCTTCTTTCCTGGTAAAATAAAGGTTATAATAATAATAATAATAAATGTTCGCCATCGTAGCCTTCCTTCTAAATGCATTCTGTAGCTCCTTCACCCGGAGTGTGTCACCTTCTAAAAAAGCCTTCTTTTTTTAAAACCAGACAGATTTTCATGTCCTTGGTGACCCACTGCTTGTTATTTTGATGTATTGTTATTTGTTTAGTTGGAGTTACCACGTCCTCACAGAATAAGATGTAATAAGTTATTACAACAGTCAGTAAATTAAGATCATTCCCGCAATCCTCGAAAAACAAACCCCAATCAGTCAACTCAAAACATTCTCTCAGTGTTTCTGAAGTCTCTTCGTTCCGAACATTAATTATTTTTTTAAGTGGTGCTCCTCGTTTAAGTACTTTGGCAACAACAGAATAACCTTGTGGTCAGAACGACCAATAGGAGGACGAGGTTTTGATATATACGCATCTGGAATGTTGCCATAGCACAAGTCCAGTCTGTTGTGCATTCTAGTGGGGACTGTAACATACTGCTCCAAGTTATGTAGATATGTGGTGACGTCGCATTTGTTCAAATCCCCCAGCAAAAATACTGTTTGTTCACCAGATTGGTTGACAGCCCTATTGTAACTGTCTGTTATATGTTCAGCAGCAAGTGTGAAATCAGGTCCTGGTACATATACTAAAATCACAGTGATCTGAAAGTGCGGTCTGAAAGACACAGTCATTATTTCGAAGTGCTTGCAACACTCAGTCTCTCTCACAGTGTAGTTGGTTGCCCACTTTGTTGTTGACAGCTATACAGACCCCGCCCCCAATCGACTTCCGTGTTTTCCGCACATCCCTGTCAAAGCGTATGATGTTAAAGCCATCCAGATCAAAATCCACGTCCTCAGAAAGCCATGTTTCTGTAAAACAGAACAAACTTGTTTGCCTATAGTCTGAATCCGACCTCACAAGTGTGGGCAGCTCGTTACCCTTGTTCCGAAATGATCATACGTTTGACAGGGTGATAGCCGGTAGCGGTAACGGCTACCTTATCTCCTCATTCTGTTGCGAATACCTTCTCTAGACCCTCGTTTCCTCCGTATTCGCCTCAGTTTGCTGCCGCGTATTAACTCCGGAGGGATCTGTGTTGTGGAAAGGGATACCTGCGATGGCTCTAAGGCAAGCCGGCTCAGCTCCAACAGATGGTTCCGCGTGTAAGCAAGCCGACCTGGGTTGACGGCGAATGGAGTATCTGGTCCTAAGAAAAGTCAGTTTACGCGACATAGACTCCCGATCGCGAGCCAGATGTACGCTAAATTCAACACTGTTGTTATTGACATTTTGTCAAACGTGAAAACACACTTTGGAACACAACACAACATGGAATAACAGAAAAACACAGAGCCTAACTGGGTCGGGAGTTGCTTAGACAAACAGCGCCCCCACGTAAGTAATGTCTCTTATTGCAGGCAAAAGATGACTGGATAACTGGCTTTTCTTTACAAAGAATAATAGAAATAAAACTCCAGGAACTAAGCAAATTTGTCTTGTTTTTTATAAAATATTTAATGAAACGTTTTTTTTGTTTGTTTTTTTGTTTTTTCTGATGGTGCAATGTTGTGTAATATGGCACATGCCATGTCACAGGCCCTGTCAGGTGCAACCCTCAGACTTTTCAGACACTTTAGTTGGTTAAAGTTCACTTCATTGTATGCCCTTGTCCTGCTAGAGCTGCATTGTAACTGGTCTGGGGTTTGGGTCAGGGAATGGGGTCATAAAACACCAGTCTCCAAGCAGGATCCTGTTGTAATCACCTGTATAATGGAAAAATTCAGTTCTGTAATGATCAGCATAAGTGTATGTAATACAGTGTGCTTGATATTTATAATTTTCCTTACCACGTTCAAATAATGTGAATAAATGTGAATCTCTGAAAATGCTTGAGTCATGCACAGATCCTGGCCATTTTGCTTCTACATTTGTGATGTGGAACATAGTCACACACCATCTAAGAGATTTTACTCAGTCAACTGCCTTTTTAAAATTTGATATAATATTACCAATCAGGAATATTACGAATCGCAATAGTAACTTGGCTGCACATTTACATTGTGAGCCCCCTTTCGGTTCACCAAATTCCCTTCACTGAGGCCTTGATGGGAACATGTGTGCTGTCTATGGTCTGTCTACGTCACCAATCACGTTACTGAAGCCTGAGGGACACATACTGTAAGTCATAATCGGCATGGGCATGATTGCATGATCTTCATTAAAAATTATAATATACCTGCGTTGGCAAAAAAAAAAAAAAAACCTGCTTTCCAATCTTGAGTCTTAAGTGGCTTGGAAATACCACAAAAAAAACCCTAAAAACTGCCTGAGCACCAGGTAAGCTGCGAATGACACGACAGCAAGCACTCATCAAGTTCTCCGCATCTCCAGTGTAAAGGAAAGAGCCACTCGCAAAGAATCTCAGGGCAATGCTGTTTATTTGTGCTGTTATTAAAGCCGACTCCGATGTGTCGAACATTTAATGTGTGTTTACAAAAAAACGTAAATGACACCCTCACGATCGTTTCACAAGAAAAAGATATATATCAGAAAGTATCCTACACTATCGCGCTGCGCTAAAGGACGTCCCATATCACCTCCGCTTATGAAGCCGCGATCTAATCCTGTTAACATGAAATAAGCTGCCCGCGAGCAGGTTTAAGCTGGCGCACCTGTTGCTATGACAGCAAGTCCAGGATGAGCGTCGAAGAACCAAACAATCCAAGATCATGCCAAATCGCCAACACTCAAATCCAGCTAAGTGAGTTAGCGACGTACGAAGAACGGGGCCCTGGTGCTGATACCACACTCTCTCCTCTGTTTACACACTCATTTAACAGAAGTGAGGCAAGCTTATGCAAGACCTTATAAATAAAACAGGCATATTTTTAATGTTTAACTTTTTCAAAAATCACTAAATTGTGTTTTTATAGAATGTTACAGTAATGAAATGAGAGGTTTTTTTTACCCAACACGTTTATCGCTTCTTATACAGTGATTCTATTAACTTAATGTGGCGCTCTAAACCAAGACAGACTAAACACCGACTACGCCACCCTGGGAATTTCACCCAGCGAATGATTTCTCTACTCAAGATCTATAAATCCAACAGCTAAAGACACCCAGGTACTTGTACAATAGAGCCAAAGACCATGTTCAATTTTGAAAGCACAACATTTATTAATTTAACTAATTTAAGAGTTTAAAACAGTCATCTATAAAGAAAAAAAAAAAAATGCTGAGGCTTACCAATGGAGGCAAAGGATTACCAGGCACTAAGAAATCCCAGGAAAACAAAAAACCCCAGTAAACACACAAACACACCCCAATAAACACCAATACAAGCAGGGAAGTCCACAGCACTCCAAACGGGGATAATGCCACCCAGACACCAATACCACCACCGGCTCTCAGCTACTGTAACAAAAAGAGAAGAAAAAAAAAGAAGAAAACACGCACACTCTTTCAACAAAGATTCCACAAAAAGAAAATACAGACAATAAATGTTTTTCACAAAATATAAACAATAACTGCCAGAACCCGCAATGGCTCTAGAGGCAGTAGAAAATACAACAAAAGAAATAAACTTCTCAATTCAACGAAAAATAAATAAACTTATTACAAAATACAAAATGACTGCCAAAACCAGCAATGGTTATAATACGACAGTATAAAGAAAACTATATATATATATATATATATATAAACAAATCAAAAGAAAGAAATCAAATTAAATATAAATACAAATTTAATCTAAATTGAAATCAAAACAAACAAAAAAAACAAACAAACAAGAAAACAAACTTCTTAAATCAACAAAATTATGATTTAAAGCCCCAACCCCTTGAGCTATATTCACATATCATAAAACCAATAGCACTCCTGAAACAAATAACACATACTTCTAGCCAAACAGCCGTAACTACCCAGTGGCCGTGATAGCAAGACGAGCATCCAGCGATCTACTCCCTCGCTGATACGTTTACACAAACAAGGCAGTGGCCCAGGCAAAGCGGCACGTATGCCAGTCAGACGGAGACAGACAAAACACGGAGATGTACACGAAACAGCACCTCAAACATAGGCAACAAAAATGCACAATATAGCCGCAGGCAACACGGCCAAAAGCAAAAGAGCAGACAAAACAGCAGCCAGCGAATCGGTCCTGTGCAGCTAGCGATGATCTCCGGCTACACTGGCCTCATTCCTGTTAGCCATCATTCAGACATACCCGAGGGAGAAAGCTTGACGAGTGCCCACGGCACTAATAATGCAGTACGTTCAGTGGTTCAATGAGTTGAACGACGAGATGGAAGCTCGTCCATCCGACCGGAGATCTGTTGCACAGCACAGGACCGCACACGGAGAGCGAGGCCAGGAAGCACAACACAACTTCCTGTCACCAATGAGCAAGAGAGGGCGTCAGAAGGATTACTCGCTATTTATAGGGCGGAGCTTCACACGGGGAGTGGCCAAAGAAACGCCAGTTCATTACACTAACTCATACTGCCACATTAAGAGTTGTGTTACATATGAATGACCAACTATTAACCTCAACCTTTCTGCAGCCTTGTGGGTTATATAGTTCACCAACCAGGGGCGTAGCCAGTATTGGGCCAGGGTGCCACTGGCCCGCCCACATTACTCACTGGCCCGCCCACATTACTCACTGGCCCGCCCACATTACTCACTGGCCCGCCCACATTACTCACTGGCCCGCCCACATTACTCACTGGCCCGCCCACATTACTCACTGGCCCGCCCACATTACTCACTGGCCCGCCCACATTACTCACTGGCCCGCCCAGGCAAGTTTGATAAAAATACATTTTTAGTTTATTTTTATTCTTCAAATGTATTTATGAAAATATATGAATATATACCTGATTAATTGTTGACTGCTGTGTGTGTTTAATTTGTTTTCCGAATAAAATTTAACTGGTGAAGCAAGTTGTAGAAAGCCTCTCTCCGGAACGTTATTGGTTGCTATGGTTGCTGGGGGTTCCGACAGGAAAACTCTCTGAGCGGCGTCGGCGCCACAATAATGGCTAAACAACTTTCTTTAATGTGCTATTTGAAAAAAAGCGAGAGTTGAGGAAGAAGACACGCCACTGCCTTCAACTACCGAGTCCACCCAGCCCAGTTCTTCCGACTCATTACCCCAGGAGAAGGCTAGTCAGGTGCTGGCGCCGGCCGCTCCCTCTCTCCCCGTCAGCCTGACGCGGGTTTATCCGCCGATCTAACTGTGATATTATTATTTTAGCTTACTTTATTTTCGGGTGAACTGTATTTGCACTGCTGAATAGAATAAAATAGACAGGTTATTGTCTATACTGGTTTGTTCAGCCTTTATTGAGCTCTGTTGGTTGAACATGATGATTTGCCGAATATAAAGGTGTAACTGTTTTTTCAGTTTGTCTATTAATGTTAATTATTATTGAAGTCATTTTTTTCTAGGAAAAACTATAGGCCCAGTCACATTTTCACTGGCCCACCCAAAATACAATTTCTGCCTACGCCACTGTCACCAACAAAGCTGACAAGGGATTGCACTTTTAAATGAAAGTGTTCCTCTGATAAAAGTGCAAGTCACTGCTCTTCTGCAGCGCTCAGCTCTGAGGAAAGCTCAGCTAAACGTTCCTCTTGCTCTACTGTCAGCACATTTACCTTCCTAATATCCGTTAGAGACTGCTCTCACTGCCACTCGTGGATTCTCTTCTTGGACAGAGGAAATTATGATGATCAAGTGGATTTTCTTTTCTGCAGTCTCTATTTATACACAAGAATGTGTGTGTCTGCAGTCGGTGTCACACTCATGACATCCAAGGCACTTCTTACATGCTCCAATCTTCCTCAGAGGAGCTTTCTTTCAGAGAGCTTTAGCTCCTTTATTTTATGTCTAAGACTTTATTTTTTAAAATGTATTATTTTGAAGGTTTTGAAGGTTTCAAAAACGTCTTGCCAAAGGACTGCAGTTGAAAGTTATCCAGCTGACTAACACTGGCATATTTACAGAAATGTTGATTAATGTGTCTTGTCCTAATAAAAAATAAATAAAAAAATCTTGTCTTTGATTTACAGCTTTATTTTTTGGCATCGTGAAATAAATGTTTCTATTTTCTGTATCACAGTGTTGTGTTTGTTTTCTTTTCTGTTTAGAAGATAACTGAGACTTTAAATCTCCTTTGTTAAAGCTTTATGAGGCATAACTAATCCTCACTTTAGATGAGCTCACAAAAAGCTGTAAAAGATTATTATTGTGTATGTGTACATAAAGATATGGTGGAATCCGGCTTGTCCCGTAGATGGTGTGCGAGCAGATCCGTTTCCTCTCTGGAGAAGCGTTCAGTCTTTTCGCTTGCAAATTCCGCAATGTAAATAGCAATCCGCCATGGCGTGAGTGCAACTGGCTTTTAAAGGGAATGGAAGATGAGACTCTGATGTTTATAGCACGTTACGCCCAAAACACACCCATTACTCATCAAGAGAACAGGGACAACCCTTTTAGACCATGTGTCTGGCGCGCCGACCATTTTTTACATCGTTAAACTGAATTTGGAGACGCCCTTAGTGTACTTGCGCCGTGCGCTTTAGACCATTAAAATAGGGTCCTATGTCTTGTGTTGTAAGGACTTATGACTGCTGTGTGCCTAATGATGATGATATAACGCTTTTTAACAAATGAAGGTAAAACAGTACATATCATTTATTAATTAAATGTGTTAAATAACAATGAAGTTTTTAGTGTACTCTTAAATGTTGTTTAATGCACCCTGTAGTGAACTTTGCAGCTAATAGAGATATTTGCGTTCTTTTTTCCGCTCAGTAAAACACATTCCACAAACAATGCAGCTCTACTGTTCATTTACTAGGGATATAACACCAAATATTGAACATTTATTCAAAAGACCAGCACATGTATCCACAACTTGTGTTATGTTGCAGGTCAATTTGCCCCTTTTACATTTTCTAGTTGTTGGAAATACTGGTTAACATTTGTTCCCTTTCAAGGGAACTTCGAGCTGCGTTTGAGACGCGGTGGGAACGCTCTGCGTGATTGCGTCATGAAGCACGTGTAAAATCAGTCCAATGGAAGCCCGATACGTCATGGGTGACGTCATAGACCAGGAAACTATAAAGCACCCTTGAAAACAGACCGCGCCAGCTTCTGTTGTCTTCAGCAAGCGCTCTCTGTGATTCTGTCCTTGTCTATTTATTGTTGTTTGTCAAGCCCAATATATATCACTATCTATCATTATGGCGAGCAAAGCAATATTATAGACGTTGTGTTGTTCCCTGCCCTCGTTACATCACGGGTGGGGACACACATCAGCTTTTTGTTGCTGTTTGGGAGTGGAGCATGCAACAGTCATTTCTCGAGGGATCTGACTGTGCATTGCGAGAAGCTGTCCGTGAGGACGCTCCGCTCCCGCCGGGCGTTCTTCGAGGAGGACGGTTCGGTTCGCGTTCCCCGAGCGGGTCTCTCTGTTGCCGAGGCTCGGAGACGGCTCGTATTTCGGGGTTCGAAAACGGATCTGACAGCGGGGGTTGGGACGGGCTCCGCCCTTTCTCAGCTTTCACATGCCAGATCTAGTGTGCTGCGATTTCCAGTTCCGAGGAATTGGTATCGTTAGTGTTTTGTTTAAAAAGAAAGAGAACAAAACAAATACAAATCTTTATAAAAAGGCAGATGTTTGAGTTTTCAATGAATACATTTTCCAGCTCATAACTCTGTTGAATAAAGAGGAGCTTTTTTAAAGAAAAAAAGGAGGTTTTATCTAGTGCTGTTGCCAGTTAAATATTTACTGGCCAGCTGAACATTATGAGATTGAAAATAAAGAAGAGTTTGTTAGATGAACTGTATCTTAAAACAGAAAAACTCTGTATCTCAGCCTCCTCGTCGGGGACTGTGGTTTTTCCCTATCTCCACACTGAGGTGTCGAGATCGTGGAATAAACCGGTTTGTATTTTATGTGTTTAATCCCCAGATGTCTGACTATAGTAATGTTTGGGTATTAAGTATCATAGTATGACATTGCCTCGGGTTAAAGAGACGCTTGCGAGCTTTCTCTCTCCCGAGTCGGCGTTATCGTTATTAACCCCGACGTTACCCACCAGCCATCTTAATAATGAATACATTTTTATTAGGCAGCGCTGGTGGGTAGAGTATATAAGGACATGGATGAATGTGAGGGGCGACTCTCTGAGGAGGGTCGCAGCGCTGCCAGTTCGGTTGTTTCATGCTGGTGGCCGCAAAGTGATATATATGTATATATATATAAGTTTTTTCTGATATAAAGATAAAGGAAAATAAAGATATAATTATGTCTGTTCTTCTGGACGCTCCGCTTTCAAGAAAACTAAGAAATAAACCATTCAGCGTACCAAACCATTCCAGAGGTTTCTTCCTCACCAATCTAATGTTCCTGAGACGGCCTATTATGCTCCTCTCAGCACAAAGTGCAAAACAGAGCGTCGCCATTCGGGCTCCTCCGCAATTGAGGGGTACCTGGGTGGCGGTCGCAGTCTAGCCAGTTAGAGACATGCAAGATCTGAGGACTGTTTTATCTCTAAAATAGCTTTGACAAAGAAGAAGCCCTGACGCCGAGGCGATCAGGCTTCTAAGGGTGGTCCCCTCTGGGGTAGGGACGGTTTTGTTTCTCCTCAGCGCCCTTTGGGGTGCGACTCTCTGAGGAGGGTCGCAGTACTGCCAGTTCGGTTTCCCTGCCGGTTCGCCGTTTCAGGGCACCAAGGTGTCAGTGTCCCCAAACGAGCCTTCAAATAAAAAAAAAGAAGAGCAGTCAGTTCGGTTTCCCTGCCGGTTCGCCGTTTCAGGGCGCCGAAGTGCCTGCTTTTTTCAACGATCCTCCGAGGAGGGTCGTAGGAACTAAGCTAGTTAGAGGTAGGCAAGATCTGAGGACTGTCATCATCTCTAATAAAGCTTAGACAAGAAGTCCTGTCGCAAGAAAACGAGGCTATCAGGCTTCTGAGGGCTCCTCCGGGGCAGGGACGGTTTTGAGAAATCGTTTCTCCTCGGCGACCTCTGGGGTGCGACTCTCTGAGGAGGGTCGCAGCGCTGCCAGTTCGGTTGTTCCCTGCCGGTTCGCCGTTCAGGGCACCGAGGTGTCAGCGTCCCCATGCGATCCTCCGAGGAGGATCGTAGAGCGGTCAGTTCGGTTGTTCCCTGCCGGTTCGCCGCTTCAGGGCACCGTAGTGACTGTTCAACCAAGGGACGGTTTTGAGAAATCGTTTTTCCTCTGGGGTGCAACTCTTTGAGGAGGGTTGCAGCGCTGCCAGTTCGGTTGTTCCCTGCCGGTTCGCCGTTCAGGGCACCGAGGTGCCAGTGTCCCCATGCGATCCTCCGAGGAGGGTCGTAGAATGGTCAGTTCGGTTGTTCCCTGCCGGTTCGCCGCTTCAGGGCGCCGTAATGACTGTTCAAACAAATCCAGAGGCCAGTCTTGAGAGACTGGTTCCCCTAGTAAATTTCTGGCAGCGTGGAAACTACTGCCACATATTTCTCAGTGGGTCCTGCACACTATAGAAAAGGGTTTCAGAATTCAGTTCGGTTCTCGTTCGCCCAGATTTCTAGGGGTCCTCCTCTCATTGGTGGACCCCGAGCAGGCTTTGGTTATGGAGCAGGAAGTACTGTCACTTCTGCAAAAGGAGCTGTAGAAGGGGTTCCTCCTCCCAGCAGACAGCCATTACTTCATTGTTTCCGAAAGAGGATGAGGGAGGTTCCCGAGGTTTGCTTTCGGGGGCGAAGCATACCATTATCGGGTTCTTCCATTCGGCCTAGGTTATTACCCCACACCTTTACAGTATGCGTGGATGCAGCTCTGGCTCTTCTGAGACTCCAGGGCATTCGCGTATTATACTACATCAATGATTGGTTGTTCCTAGCTCAATCTGAGTTTATGGCAGTTCGGCATCGAGATGTCGTTCTGTCTCATTAAGGATGTTGGGGTTGCCTCTCAACGCCAAGAAGAGTGTGCTCTGAGGACCACTTTTCTAGGTGTAGCAATTCTTACAGCCGTAATGGGGTATATCTAGGCCAGTCACTCACTGTGAAACAGTTTCAGACTGGTGGGTCTCATGGCAGTTGCGTCCAACGTATTACTTTTGGCCTTCTGTTCATGAGACCCCTGCAGTGGTGGCTCAGGACCAAGGGGTTTTCTCCGAGGGGAAATACGTTTTCGCATGATTAAGGTCACGCGGCTATGCCTTCGTGCTTTGGTCATGTGGAAGAACCTTGGTTCCTCGCCCAGACCCAGTGTTGGGGGCTTCTTGTCGACGCATATTGCTATCGACGGATGCTTCCCTCACAAGTGGGGGCGATCATGAGTGGTTGCTCGGCGAATGGCGGACAACACACTGATGGTCTCGTATATCAGAGCAGATATCCTGTTGAGGCAGGGGCTGAGGCCCAGGGGATTGGAGACTTCACCCCGAGCTTCTTAGGGAGAACTTTGGTCTAACTAAAGTCAAGTCAACCTTTCACATCGTTTGTACAACGCATTGCTCTATATGCAATTCCCCCTCACGCAGCCAGCTCTTCTCGGACTGGATGCGATGGTGCAGGTGTGGCCGAGGCTGCACCTGTACGCATTTCCCCCGATATCTATGCTCCCGGAGGTTCTGGAGAGGGTTCGCCGGGAAGGGGCTCATCTGCTACTAGTAGCCCCATACTGGCCGACTCGAGTTTGGTTCTCGGACTCTGTCTCTTCTGGACGGCTCTCCCATGGAGATTCCGTTTAGGAGGGACCTGCTGTCCCAGGCAGGGGGCACGATATTTCACCCTCGACCGGAGTTGTGGAAACTGTGGGCCTGGCCTCTGAGGGGGCCAGGCTCATAGAACCCAGTCTCTCGACTGAGGTCGTTGAGACATTCTCCATTCCAGAGCTCCTTCCACGAGAAGACTGTATGCACTGAAATGGAAATTATTCTCCACCTGGTGTGGTGAGCGTCAGTTAGATCCTGTTAACTGCCCTGTTGGTTCAGTTCTCGATTTTCTGCAAGACCGTTTCTCTGCTGGATTATCTCCTTCCACCTTAAAAGTTTATGTGGCGGCTATTTCGGCCTATCATACCCCTCTGGGGGGTACTTCTATTGGGAGAGATCCTCTGATTACTCGTTTTCTCCGTGGTACATTGAGGTTGAGACCTGCACTGCACTCTAGAGCACCGGCTTGGGATTTAGCCATTGTACTTGAGGGTCTGGCTCTGGCTCCCTTCGAGCCTATTGAAGAGGTTTCAGAAAAATTCCTCACTTTGAAAGCTTTATTTCTCCTTGCTATTTCATCTATCAAGAGAATTGGAGATTTGCATGCCCTGTCGGTTGCTCCGTCATGTCTGGAATTTGCACCTGGTATGGTGAAAGCATTTCTATACCCTAGACCGGGTTATATTCCTAAGGTCCCAGTTAATGTTGGGGGCCCAATAGTGTTGCAGGCCTTTTAACCTTCACCTTTTAATACCCCAGATCAGGAACAACTGAACCTGTTATGTCCAGTTCGGGCATTGGATGCCTACGTTCACAGAGCTGCCCTGTGGCGTAAGTCAGAGCAGTTATTTGTATGTTTGGGTCACTCAGAAGAGGGTGCCCTGCATCTAAACAGGTTATGAGCAAATGGATAGTCGAGGCTATATCATTGGCTTATGAAGCGGCCGGTCAGCCTTCACCTATGGCTGTACGGGCCCATTCTACAAGGAGTATGGCGGCCTCTACGGCCTTAATTTAGGGAGTTTCCCTTCTTGGCATTTGTAATGCGGCAGGTTGGTCCTCTCCACATACATTTGTCAGGTTTTATGACCTTGACCTCTCCACTCCTGGGGCGAGGTTGCTTGCTTCTTAGTGTGCGCAAGGACTTCACACAGAACGGGCATTTGTCACTATGGCGTAGTGGGTATGGGGTTCCCACCGCGTCTCAAACGCAGCTCGAAGTTCCCTTGAAAGGGAACGTCTCAGGTTACGTATGTAACCCTGGTTCCCTGAGAGGGAACGAGACGCTGCGTTTGCCTGCCATACTTCCTGCATGCCCTGATCGACTTGCTTCAGACTTTTTCAGAAGCTGTCGCGGTCTGTTTTCGAGGGTGCTTTATAGTTTCCTGGTCTATGACGTCAACCATGACATATCGGGCTTCCATTGGACTGATTTTACACGTGCTTCATGACGCAATCACGCAGAGCGTTCCCACCGCGTCTCAAACGCAGCGTCTCGTTCCCTCTCAGGGAACCAGGGTTACATACGTAACCTGAGACGTTTTTTTTCTTGATATTTTGCGACCTTTTTTCATCAATCATCATGAACATGCATGCAAAGTTTCAACATGCTGATGTGTTTTGACATACAAACAAAATTACGTTCGTGGTGTTCGCAGGTCAATTCGACCCTCATAGGCTGCCATTCAAAAGCAACTGTACAGACACAAAATTAAAACATTTATTTTATGTATGTCAGGGCACTTCAACTCCAGTTCTAAAGTGCAAGTGTATCTAAAAGTGCTCTAACCCTAACCAAACACACTTGAAAAAGCTCAAATCACAGTGTTTAATTATTTATCAAATTTATCAAATTATTTGCAAATTACAGATGAAAATCTTTGTCAGACACAGATAGTAAAGTAAGCTCTCATTTCTATATTCAATATATCTGAAATACCTAGCTTTTAACCAAAACTTTTATGTAGGATTTTCAAATGCAGCATTACAGAGCCAAACAATTAATAAAAAACATTTTTTATATGTATGTTTTTGTTATGTTTGGTTTCTCACTCCCCTGTGAGTGAATAATGAGCTTTCCCACAAATTTGCTTAGTGTAGCACGAGACTTCAACATAGAAAGCAAAAAAAATTAGCTCCCAAAGATTGATAGTAAATTAAGTAATTTCACAGGTTTTTGACTGTGCTACTGATACAGATGAAGATGTTTCAGAGTTAGAGGATGCTTCAGAGATTGAGGAAAATGTTGTTGAAGATACAGAAAATGAATGAAACTAGGGAAACTACAGGGAACTAGGTCTTATAGGAAACTAGGGAAAGTTGACTTAGGAAAATTAAACATTTTCATTATACATCTACATTTAATTGTTCAGTTATGATGTTCAAAGCATAAAATGTAAAAAAAAAAAAAAAATATATATATATATATATGCAAAAAAGTCAGTATACTGTTTATTTTCAAATTTTGTCAAAATAAAACTGTTTTAAAAACTGTTTTAGTCTCTAGCCCACCTCCTATAGCCTCAGTTTCCAGCCCTCCTTCCTATGGCCTCAGTCTCCAGCCCTCCTCACATGACCTCAGTCTCCAGCCCACCTCATATGGCCTCAGTCTCCAACCCTCCTCCTATGACCTCAGTCTCCAGCCCACCTCCTATAGCCTCAGTCTCCAGCCCACCTCCTATGACCTCAGTCTCCAGCCCTCCTCCTATGGCCTCAGTCTCCAGGCCACCTCATATAGCCTCAGTCTCCAGCCCACCTACTATGGCCTTAGTCTCCAGCCCACCTCATATGGCCTCAGTCTCCAGCCCACCTCATATAGCCTCAGTCTCCAACCCTCCTCCTATTGCCTCAGTCTCCAACCCTCCTCCTATGACCTCAGTCTCCAGCCCTCCTCCTATGGCCTCAGTCTCCAGCCCACCTACTATGGCCTTAGTCTCCAGCCCACCTCATATGGCCTCAGTCTCCAGCCCACCTCATATAGCCTCAGTCTCCAGCCCACCTCCTATGGCATCAGACTCCAGCCCACCTCATATGGCCTCAGTCTCCAGCCCACCTCCTATGGCCTCAGTCTCTAGCCCACCTCCTATGGCCTCAGTCTCTAGCCCACCTCCTATGGCCTCAGTCTCCAGCCCACCTCTTATGGCCTCAGTCTCCAGCCCTCCTCACATGACCTCAGTCTCCAGCCCACCTCATATGGCCTCAGTCTCCAGCCCTCCTCATATGACCTCAGTCTCTAGCCCACCTCTTATAGCCTCAGTTTCCAGCCCTCCTCCTATGGCCTCAGTCTCCAGCCCACCTCATATGGCCTCAGTCTCTAGCCCACCTCTTATAGCCTCAGTTTCCAGCCCTCCTCCTATGGCCTCAGTCTCCAGACCACCTCCAATGGCCTCGGTCTCCAGCCCTCCTTCCTATGGCCTCAGTCTCCAGCCCTCCTCCTATGACCTCAGTCTCTAGCCCACCTCCTATGGCCTCAGTCTCCAGCCCTCCTCCTATGACCTCAGTCTCCAGCCCTCCTCCTATGACCTCTGTCTCCAGCCCTCCTCCTATGGCCTCAGTCTCCAGCCCACCTACTTTGGCCTTAGTCTCCAGCCCACCTCATATGGCCTCAGTCTCCAGCCCACCTCATATAGCCTCAGTCTCCACCCCTTCTACTATGGCCTCAGTCTCCAACCCTCCTCCTATGACCTCAGTCTCCAGCCCTCCTCCTATGGCCTCAGTCTCCAGCCCACCTCATATAGCCTCAGTCTCCAGCCCACCTACTATGGCCTTAGTCTCCAGCCCACCTCATATGGCCTCAGTCTCCAGCCCACCTCATATAGCCTCAGTCTCCAGCCCACCTCCTATGGCCTCAGTCTCCAGCCCACCTCCTATGACCTCAGTCTCCAGCCCACCTCATATGGCCTCAGTCTCCAGCCCTCCTCATATGACCTCAGTCTCTAGCCCACCTCTTATAGCCTCAGTTTCCAGCCCTCCTCCTATGGCCTCAGTCTCCAGCCCACCTCATATGGCCTCAGTCTCTAGCCCACCTCTTATAGCCTCAGTTTCCAGCCCTCCTCCTATGGCCTCAGTCTCCAGACCACCTCCAATGGCCTCGGTCTCCAGCCCTCCTTCCTATGGCCTCAGTCTCCAGCCCTCCTCCTATGACCTCAGTCTCTAGCCCACCTCCTATGGCCTCAGTCTCCAGCCCTCCTCCTATGACCTCAGTCTCCAGCCCTCCTCCTATGACCTCTGTCTCCAGCCCTCCTCCTATGGCCTCAGTCTCCAGCCCACCTACTTTGGCCTTAGTCTCCAGCCCACCTCATATGGCCTCAGTCTCCAGCCCACCTCATATAGCCTCAGTCTCCACCCCTTCTACTATGGCCTCAGTCTCCAACCCTCCTCCTATGACCTCAGTCTCCAGCCCTCCTCCTATGGCCTCAGTCTCCAGCCCACCTCATATAGCCTCAGTCTCCAGCCCACCTACTATGGCCTTAGTCTCCAGCCCACCTCATATGGCCTCAGTCTCCAGCCCACCTCATATAGCCTCAGTCTCCAGCCCACCTCCTATGGCCTCAGTCTCCAGCCCACCTCCTATGGCCTCAGTCTCTAGCCCACCTCCTATGGCCTCAGTCTCCAGCCCACCTACTTTGGCCTTAGTCTCCAGCCCACCTCATATGGCCTCAGTCTCCAGCCCACCTCATATAGCCTCAGTCTCCACCCCTTCTACTATGGCCTCAGTCTCCAACCCTCCTCCTATGACCTCAGTCTCCAGCCCTCCTCCTATGGCCTCAGTCTCCAGCCCACCTCATATAGCCTCAGTCTCCAGCCCACCTACTATGGCCTTAGTCTCCAGCCCACCTCATATGGCCTCAGTCTCCAGCCCACCTCATATAGCCTCAGTCTCCAGCCCACCTCCTATGGCCTCAGTCTCCAGCCCACCTCCTATGGCCTCAGTCTCTAGCCCACCTCCTATGGCCTCAGTCTCCAGCCCACCTCCTATGGCCTCAGTCTCCATACCACCTCCTATGGCCTCAGTCTCTAGCCCATCTCCTATGGCCTCAGTCTCCAGCCCACTTCCTATGGCCTCAGTCTCCAGCCCACCTCCTATGGCCTCAGTCTCCAGCCCTCCTCACATGACCTCAGTCTCCGGCCCACCTCATATGGCCTTAGTCTCCAGCCCTCCTCATATGACCTCAGTCTCTAGCCCACCCCTTATAGCCTCAGTTTCCAGCCCTCCTCCTCTGGCCTCAGTCTCCAGCCCACCTCCAATGGCCTCAGTCTCCAGCCCTCCTTCCTATGGCCTCAGTCTCCAGCCCTCCTCCTATGACCTCAGTCTCTAGCCCACCTCCTATGGCCTCAGTCTCCAGCCCTCCTCCTATGACCTCAGTCTCCAGCCCTCCTCCTATGACCTCAGTCTCCAGCCCACCTCCTATGGCCTCAGTCTCCAGCCCACCTCATATGGCCTCAGTCTCCAGCCCTCCTCCTATAGCCTCTGTCTCCAGCCTTCCTCCTATGGCCGCAGTCTCCAGCCCGACTCATATGGCCTCAGTCTCCAGCCCTCCTCCTACAGCCTCAGTCTCCAGCCCACCTCCTATGACCTCAGTCTCCAGCCCTCCTCCTATAGCCTCAGTCTCCAGCCCACCTCCTATGGCCTCAGTCTCCAGCCCACCTCATATGGCCTCAGTCTCCAGCCCTCCTCCTATGACCTCAGTCTCCAGCCCTCCTCCTATGGCCTCAGTCTCCAGCCCACCTCCTATAGCCTCAGTCTCCAGCCCTTCTCCTATGGCCTCAGTCTCCAGCCCTCCCCCTATGGCCTCAGTCTCTAGCCCACCTCCTATAGCCTCAGTCTTTAGCCCTCATCCTATGACCTCAGTCTCCAGCCCACCTCCTATGACCTCAGTCTCCAGCCCTCCTCCTATGACCTCTGTCTCCAGCCCTCTGCCTATGGCCTCAGTCTCCAGCCCTCCGCCTATGGCCTCAGTCTCCAGCCCACCTCCTATGACCTCAGTCTCCAGCCCACCTCCTATGACCTCAGTCTCCAGCCCACCTCCTATAGCCTCAGTCTCCAGCCTTCCTCCTATAGCCTCAGTTTACAGCCCACCTCCTATGACCTCAGTCTCCAGCCCTCCTCCTATGACCTCAGTCTCCAGCCCTCCTCCTATAGCCTCAGTCTCCAGCCCACCTCCTATGACCTCAGTCTCCAAGCCCACCTCCTATGGCCTCAGTCTCCAGCCCTCCTCCTATGGCCTCAGTCTTTAGCCCACCTCCCATGACCACAGTCTCCAGCCCCCCTCTTATGACCTCAGTCTCCAGACCTCCTCCTATGGCCTCAGTCTCCAGCCCCCCTCCTATAGCCTCAGTCTCCAGCCCACCTCCTATGACCTCAGTCTCCAGCCCACCTCCTATGACCTCAGTCTCCAACCCTCCTCCTATGGCCTCAGTCTCCAGCCCTCCTCCTATGACCTCAGTCTCCAGCCCACCTCCTATGGCCTCAGTCTCCAGCCCACCTCCTATGGCCTCAGTCTCTAGCCCACCTCCTATGGCCTCAGTCTCCAGCCCACCTCCTATGGCCTCAGTCTCCATACCACCTCCTATGGCCTCAGTCTCTAGCCCACCTCCTATGGCCTCAGTCTCCAGCCCACTTCCTATGGCCTCAGTCTCCAGCCCACCTCCTATGGCCTCAGTCTCCAGCCCTCCACACATGACCTCAGTCTCCGGCCCACCTCATATGGCCTTAGTCTCCAGCCCTCCTCATATGATCTCAGTCTCTAGCCCACCTCTTATAGCCTCAGTTTCCAGCCCTCCTCCTCTGGCCTCAGTCTCCAGCCCACCTCCAATGGCCTCAGTCTCCAGCCCTCCTTCCTATGGCCTCAGTCTCCAGCCCTCCTCCTATGACCTCAGTCTCTAGCCCACCTCCTATGGCCTCAGTCTCCAGCCCTCCTCCTATGACCTCAGTCTCCAGCCCTCCTCCTATGACCTCAGTCTCCAGCCCACCTCCTATGGCCTCAGTCTCCAGCCCACCTCATATGGCCTCAGTCTCCAGCCCTCCTCCTATAGCCTCTGTCTCCAGCCTTCCTCCTATGGCCGCAGTCTCCAGCCCGACTCATATGGCCTCAGTCTCCAGCCCTCCTCCTATAGCCTCAGTCTCCAGCCCACCTCCTATGACCTCAGTCTCCAGCCCAACTCCTATGACCTCAGTCTCCAGCCCTCCTCCTATAGCTTCAGTCTCCAGCCCTCCTCCTATGGCCTCAGTCTCCAGCCCACCTCCTATGGCCTCAGTCTCCAGCCCACCTCCTATAGCCTCAGTCTCCAGCCCTCCTCCTATGACCTCAGTCTCCAGCCCTCCTCCTATGGCCTCAGTCTCCAGCCCTCCTCCTATGGCCTCAGTCTCCAGCCCACCTCCAATGGCCTCAGTCTCCAACCCTCCTTCCTATGGCCTCAGTCTCCAGCCCTCCTCCTATGACCTCAGTCTCTAGCCCACCTCCTATGGCTTCAGTCTCCAGCCCTCATCCTATGACCTCAGTCTCCAGCCCTCCTCCTATGACCTCAGTCTCCAGCCCTCCTCCTATGACCTCAGTCTCCAGCCCTCCTCCTATGACCTCAGTCTCCAGCCCACCTCCTATGGCCTCAGTCTCCAGCCCACCTCATATGGCCTCAGTCTCCAGCCCTCCTCCTATGACCTCAGTCTCCAGCCCTCCTCCTATGGCCTCAGTCTCCAGCCCACCTCCTATAGCCTCAGTCTCCAGCCCTCCTCCTATGGCCTCAGTCTCCAGCCCTCCCCCTATGGCCTCAGTCTCTAGCCCACCTCCTATAGCCTCAGTCTTTAGCCCTCCTCCTATGACCTCAGTCTCCAGCCCACCTCCTATGACCTCAGTCTCCAGCCCTCCTCCTATGACCTCTGTCTCCAGCCCTCTGCCTATGGCCTCAGTCTCCAGCCCTCTGCCTATGGCCTCAGTCTCCAGCCCACCTCCTATGACCTCAGTCTCCAGCCCACCTCCTATGACCTCAGTCTCCAGCCCACCTCCTATAGCCTCAGTTTACAGCCCACCTCCTATGACCTCAGTCTCCAGCCCACCTCCTATGACCTCAGTCTCCAGCCCTCCTCCTATGACCTCAGTCTCCAGCCCTCCTCCTATAGCCTCAGTCTCCAGCCCACCTCCTATGACCTCAGTCTCCATTCCACCTCCTATGGCCTCAGTCTCCAGCCCTCCTCCTATGGCCTCAGTCTTTAGCCCACCTCCCATGACCACAGTCTCCAGCCCCCCTCTTATGACCTCAGTCTCCAGACCTCCTCCTATGGCCTCAGTCTCCAGCCCCCCTCCTATAGCCTCAGTCTCCAGCCCACCTCCTATGACCTCAGTCTCCAGCCCACCTCCTATGACCTCAGTCTCCAACCCTCCTCCTATGGCCTCAGTCTCCAGCCCTCCTCCTATGACCTCAGTCTCCAGCCCACCTCCTATGACCTCAGTCTCCAGCCCACCTCCTATGACCTCAGTCTCCAACCCTCCTCCTATGGCCTCAGTCTCCAGCCCACCTCCTATGACCTCAGTCTCCAACCCTCCTCCTATGGCCTCAGTCTCCAGCCCAACTCCTATGACCTTAGTCTCCAACCCTCCTCCTATGGCCTCAGTCTCCAACCCTCCTCCTATGGCCTCAGTCTCCAGCCCACCTCCTATGACCTCAGTCTCCAACCCTCCTCCTATGGCCTCAGTCTCCAGCCCACCTCCTATGACCTCAGTCTCCAACCCTCCTCCTATGGCCTCAGTCTCCAGCCCTCCTCCTATAGCCTCAGTCTCCAGCCCTCCTCCTATAGCCTCAGTCTCCAGCCCTCCTCCTATAGCCTCAGTCTCCAGCCCACCTCCTATGACCACAGTCCCCAGCCCTCCTCCTATAGCCTCAGTCTCCAGCCTACCTCCTATGAACTCAGTCTCCAGCCCTCCTCCTATAGCCTCAGTCTCCAGCCCACCTCCTATGAACTCAGTCTCCAGCCCTCCTCCTATAGCCTCAGTCTCCAGCCCACCTCATATGGCCTCAGTCTCCAGCCCACCTCCTATGGCCTCTCACAACCAGGTTATAAATACAATCACATTGTCCGGAATAAATCCGCGGGAAAAGCGAAGTGCACAAGCACACGAATAGGGCAGACAGCTGAAACCACCGCATACTGAAAAGACGCAGAACACAGAAGGTTGTGCTATAAAAATCATTAGCATAGTCATCTAGGTAGTCCAGAACGCGCTCCCCACTGAGTCTCAAAGGGGAAAGCATTGCGTCAACTTCTCATTTTTCGTGAACTTACATGGAGCGTTACACCTTCGAACACGAATCTCAGGAAGCGCATGTGATAAAGGGGCTATCTGAATGTGAAAGTATATGTATCTTTCAGATCCACAGCTATAAACCAGTCCCCGGGTTGAATGTGCACAAGGATCTGTTTTATCGTGATCATTTTGAACGCGTGCTTAGCAAGTCTTTTACTCTCGTTACCAATTGAAGATACTCTTTACCGTTATGGAGGTATTTTGTCATGTCTAATGTATTAATTATGACATCAGAATGCAACCAAAGCACAGGATAGCAATAAGTAGATGGCTATAAGTAATTGTAAATTATACAAAATAAATGCCACGATCACTAGATTTTATACAGGTGTTACTATAATGATTTTGGTGATCAGATACCAAATTTTAATAATGTGGAAGTTACTTTAAAATAGTGGTCAAAAGTCAAGATTTTTTTATGTAGATAATTTTCAAAAAATGCCAGTTTATTAGAATTAGATGTCAGAATTAATCAGAATTAGAGATTAAACAACTATATTCATAATTCTTTTTAGTCTATTCAAATTGTATCTCTTTTAGATGATCCTCTGCTTTCTGCTGTATCATGCTGCGTCAGCTCATTCACACATCTCCAACTCCAAAGCAGATATCATGCAGCTCTGTGCTGGCAACTACCACTTTTGGGACAACTAGCTGATTCAGAGGTAGAGCCTGAAGAAAGAGGGGCACTTAAGGCACACTTATTTGGGTATTTTGGGGGTTTATTCTTTGCATTTTGGATCCATCTTACATTTATGTTTATTTGTCATATATTCTAGTTTTTTATTTTGATGTTGATTGGTAACGTATGCTGTGTCATGCTGCTGATGAGATGCTGTAGGCTGCATTGTGTAGTGTAGTGGTGGTGGTGTGGGGTGGGCAATGTTCAAATACATTTATTTATTTCCTTGAATACTACCCCAGACCAGAGCCTTTAATGATTTTGAGCCATGAATAAAATAGAATAGAATTGACATTTTTGTTTTTATCTTATCCTATCAATGAGTAGAATGAGTAAATTAAGGCTAATGCTAAATTTAGTTTAGGATTATGCTAAATAGCAGGCTTACCAAACTAAATGAATATAAATGTTATTTATTGTTGAGGGTTAACCCAAACTATGTTGCATCTTTATTTGAATAAATGGATGTTAAATTCTTTTAGATTGATGTGGAATATTTATTTAATATGTTAAGTGGTATTAAAATTCACATAGAGAAAAGAGATGTTATTTTTTATTATGACAAAATGTTATTATGTTTTTTTGTTAAATCTTATCATTTATCTTGGTAAGTTCTACATACACAAATGTAAATGATCTGAGAGGAAACCCAACATCTCCAGTTTCAAGGCTGATATGAAGATTTATTTTAAAACCTTACAAGGACTTTTAGGACTTTTACCAGAACTATGGACATTTACAAAGAATTTAATTCCTCCTCTTTATTTTGATTATACACATATACACTTTTCTGTTCTTTTTGTCTTTCTTTTTCCTCTTTAATATATGAATGTACTTTTCTTCAATATCTTTGAGATGAATGTTATCTTTAATGTTCATCATATAGCCCTATAATACCAGATGTTAAAAAAGTTATTAATGTCTTATTATGCTTTGGAATTATTAAGGGCATTATATGTGAAACATTTGTATCAGTTGTATTGTTATAACCTTGAGGGGGGAAACAAGGAAAGAGAAAAAACACAAGTGCTGAGTGTGTAATTTGGGCCAGGGCAGTGGATCCTCGCCAGCAGCTTGACGTGACGTCACGAGGTCTACATGATGTGACTGCGGCTCCTCTTCTCTGGCGGAGTTGAGCTTTTGTTTAGTCACAGTTCTGTTGGCCTGTGCCAAGGTAAGAAGGGTTATCGCTGTTCTCTCTGATATCTATTTTCATTTCTTGAACTATATTGACCATCCATGCTGGTTAAAGAAATATATTGTTTATTAATCTGTGATTATTTTTAACGGATGGTATTTGTAATATTATTTAGTGTTTTGTAAATTCCACGTGGCAGAGCATATATTTTCTGGATATTATATTGTATTTGAGGTTTATTTGGGGTTTTATTCTTTGCATTTTGGAGACATCTTACATTTATCTTTTTTTTTGTCATATGTTCTAGTTTATTTTTTAGTGAGTTCCATTTGATTAACAACTATATTATTTCCCTGGTAATGCTTTAATGTTTAATGAACCTTAATGTAATGTATTTACTATCATGAACCAACAATGAGCAATGCATTTGTTACATTTGTTAATGTTAGTTAATAACAAATACAGCTGTTCATTGTTTGTTCGTGTTAGTTAACAGTGCATTAACTAATGTTAACAAATGCAACCTTTGATTTTAATGTTTTAGTAAATGTTGAAATTAATATTAACTAAGATTAATAAATGCTGTAGAACTGCTCCAGACCAGAGTCAGAATGATTTTGTGGGAGCTATGAATTAATACAAATAAAAAATAAAAATAGAATTACCATTTTATTTGTCTTATCTTATCATTTTAATGAGTAGAATGAGTAAAATAAAGCTATTGCTAAATTTAATTTAGGCTTATGCTAAAATGCAGATATTTATCTATCGTTTTTTTTAAACCCACAGCTAAAGGAGAGGAGGCTCTTACTCTGACGCTTCCACTATCAACGTCTACGCAACTCGGAAAAGAGGCAACTTCCTCTGAATTAGGTAGGTCTAAGATGTTTTTTACTCTTTATATAGCAGTCGTTCATTATAAATTTTAAATGTAGAACATATAATACATATAAATGTATGAAATGTAGAGTATGCTATAACCACCAAATTTAGAAGTCTCTCTAAAAATAAGTGACCAAATGGTCCCTCAATATTTGATAATCTTAGACGCAGCTCTGTTTATTAGTTGGATGACACAAAGATTTAAACGTTTTTAGATTGCTCTGCCTCAACAGTCTCACGTCAATGTCAAAATGAGTGAGATGGCCAATAAGATAAAAGAAAGGGGCCTTACTGTTTAATGAAGACGAGTGTGAATTCCAGCGCACCGCATTAGTTTTACCGCTAAAAGAGTGTGTGGAAAGTAGCAGTGCGATATTGACAAAAATGATATCTCAATATTTTATCGATGACAATAATTAGATGATATTTTGCTGAGTGTGTTATTGTGCTGATAGCTGATAGCTGATAGCCGCGGAGGTCTGAAAGCTACTGAATTTAAATCAATGACTGGAGAGCTCAAACTGAATTGGATAAAATCATATTTAAGTAATGTTCAAGTGTATTTTTAAGTATACTTTACATAGTAAGTATACACATATCAATGTACTAGAAGTATTCTTCCATGTCTACTTTTTCAATACTGCTTGGGACTAAATTGGCCCACTTTTAGTATATATATATATAAGTGTAACAGTAGTAAACTTTAAGTGCACAACTAGTTCACAACTGTGTCTCTCATTTGTGCTGAATCTGTACTAGTACTAGTATATTAATTGTTTACAATTTTACTATTTTTTTTAGTTTATTAAAGTACATTTCAAACTCTCAGTAAAATACTAGTTTAGTGGTTTAATTTATTTTGTTTTCTTTAATTGAACTTAACATCATACTTACATGTTCCTATTTAGGTATTAATTTTTTTATACTTGAAATACACCTTTAACTGCACTTCAACTCTTTCCATTTTAAAAACATTTAATTATTGCCTCATGCATCCTTTTTATCAACACTTGAAAGTGGGTAACATTTTTAAAAACAATCAGAGAAAATCGCATTTTTGTCAAAGAATATATCCGGATGGGATTCAGAATGATCAAAAGACAGTTGGAGTAGATCGAGTCCATCAACACCCCCAAAGCTTCACAGTACTGTAGCTCGTTCTGGGTCGACATTTCATTCAGTAACGTTAAGCAGTTTTGATTTATATGCTGTTTAATGTTATGATCGTGTTATTTTACATTTGCGTTATCAATTTTCTATCACTTGTTTCGGCCTCTTCTTCTCCTCTATTTTGATCCGGAGATTCTGTACTCTTTAAGAAGATACGCAATAGCACCCCCTACTGTATAACAGTGAAAACGTGGATAGCCGGAAAATTCAGTCAGTGGCCCTCGGCCTCGTCCTGCTCGCCAAAGTCCTACATCTGAAAATGCATATCAGAGCAAAACCAAGCCTTGAGGTCAAAGGAACTGCCTGTAGGGCTCAGAGACAGGACGGTATCAAGACACAGATCTGGGAAAGCCTATAAAACAAATCTGCTATATTGAAGGTTCACAGAAGCATGTAGCCTCCTTAATCCTTAATGGAAGAATTTTGGAACAACCAGAACTCTTCCTAGAGCCTCCTGGGCAAACTGAGCAATCGATGGAGAAGGGCCTTGGTTAGAGTGGTGACCAAGAAGCTGATTGTAACTCTAGTTTAGCTCCATGATCATATATGGAGATGGGAAAAACTTACAAAAGGACAAACATCACTGCAACACTTCTGCAATCTGTGCTTTATGACAGAGTGACCAGAATCAAGCCTCTCCTTGGTGAGGACACATGAAACCCCACTTGCATAAAAGCACCTAAAGGACTCTCTCAGAATGTGAGAAACAATATTCTGTGGTCTGATGAACCTCAGTTCCAAGCATCATGTCTGGAGGAAACCAGGCACTGCGTGTCACCTGCACATTGACATCCCAAGAGTAAACACTGTTTTTCAGTAGCAGGGACTGGGCGACTCGTTAGAGTAAAAGGAATGCTCAACACATCAAAATATAGAGTTAGCCTCAATGGAAAACCTAGTCCAGAGCATTCAGACCCTTCGACTGGGAAGAAGGTTCACCTTCCATCAAGAAGACAATGCAAGAATGGCTTATGGACAGCTGTGTGAATGTCCTTAAGTAGCCTGGCCAGAGCCACGGTTTGAACCCAAACGAACATCTCTGGAGAAACCTGAAAAAGTCTGTCCACCAACAGTTCCAATCTAACCTGACAGAGCTTGAGAGGATCTGAGGAGAAGAATTGCAGAAAATTGCCAAATGCAGATGTGCAAAGCTTGTCACATCATACCCAAAAAGACTTGGCGCTGCAAAGGTGCTTTAACTAAGTACTTAATTAAGGGTTTGAATACTTGTGTAATGTACTTATTCCAGTTTTTCTTATTTAACAAATTTGCTAAATTGTCACAGATCTGTTTTTTTGCTTTGTCATTAGGGTGTATGGGGTGCAGATTTATGTGGAGGAAAAAAGTCATTTAAAGTAGTTTAACACGAGGCAGCAACATAACAAAATGTGGAAAAAAATGTAAGGGGTTTGAATACTTAAGCAAGGCACTGTATATCTCGTTCAAAAGACTGAGTACATGTATAGTCCAAAATATAGCATATTTAGACCTTTCTATCAGTATAAGTCAAGTAGGTGAAAGATATATCCTACGGATGCGCTGGGACGCATCATGAGTTCTGTTCCTGGCTTCATCTGTGTTTCGGGTCTTCCAACATCACACACCCTCACCCAGGTGACCCAGACGGGGGTGATCAAGCCCTGACTTACGTCCCAGCAGGGTTTGACCACTAATTACCCCTTTTTATCCACAGTAATCTTGAAGCTTTTTCTGCAGCCTCTGTCGCAAGTCTGATGGCTGCTCTTCTCTGGGGCCCACTCAACCTCAGCGCAGTGAATGCTCAGTAGAGAGAGCGGACAGCAAAGCCCTTGCATCCAACCTCCAGAGGGTACCCGTGAGCTCGCCAACCTCTCTCTTGGCACTGATCAATCAGATCTTTGTACCTGGAGCTTTTTCTTACAAATGCCTCTTCCATTCGATCTTCCCAGGGCATATTCAAGTCTATCAAAGCAAGCTGTTTCAAGATCTCCAATAGAATGATGATGTCAGGTTGCAAAGATGTTACTGTGATGTGTGCTGGGAATTTAAGCCATTTCTTCAAGCCAGAAAGACCAGAAAGAAGAAGTCCTGCTGGAGTTTTGTGCTGCAGTGTTGGCTGCGCTCCTATCTTAGCAAACAGTATTTCTTTCCTAGCTCAGTGATGGTACTTACTGCTTGCAATGGCCAGCGAGACACTCTCCGCTTCTGCCTTTAGAACCTGGTCATGCCGGCAGCTGTAACGGCCATCCCCAAGAGCCTTTGGGCAGCAGCTCAGGATGTGTTCTAGTGACCCTTTTCCATTGCAGAAGGAGCAGGAAGGAGTATCAACCTTTCCCCAGAGCTGGAGGTTAGATGGGCTTGGTAAGAATTTCATGCGCTGCGGCTCTGCTTGCCCGATGTCAGACCATGTGACCCTCTGTTCCATTACGCCTTCCCATCTCATCAATGCCCCTTGTTGCATCATGCCTGCCACCTTGCTAATGCAAACTTCCTCCGCTGTTGCCCCGTGGTTGGCTGTTGTTTGGCATTGGGGAACTGCCAAGCCCTTCTCTTCCACAAGCCACTGCTCCCACCACTGCCTTGTGCCTTAGCCTGCCCTCTGCTGCCTCCAGTTCCCTTGGGGCTCTGCAATTTCGGCAAGTACGGACCTCAATGCCAGTTGCTGATACTTTGGGGTAGCTGGAGTTTCTGTACCGCATTGCTTCTCTAGTGCAGGAAACCATGAACTCCTCTGTGATACTATTAAACAGGAGCTGTAGGGTGTGGCTCTTCCCATACAGAGCTGTTGTACTAAAGCTGCGTGTTAGACTGAGCCATCTGCAGAGATAGCTGTTACCTTTCCTCTCCATTAGCTCAACTGATGTAATCGGCACTTCGTATACCAACAGGGGCCATAAAATATGTGTCAGGATGCCATGCTGGTATATCCAGAACTTGAACTTTCCAGGCAGGCCATATTTATCAACCTTGTTAAGCCATGTCTCAAGCTCACAAATGGATGACTGGATAGCGACTGTATCTCGGAGCCTGTGGTCAAAGAGCTTTTTGAGACTCTTCACTGGCTTCTCACTAATAGATGGAATTGGGGTGCTCTCCAGTATCAAGCAGAATTTGTTTGTGACTTTACCTTTCTTCAGGAAAAGTGATCTTGATTTGGAATGCTTGAAGCTCAATCTTGCCCACTTGATAAGCCTCTCAAGACCTTGGAGGATCCATCTGGTACCCGGAACAGAAGATGTCGAGACTGTGAGATTGTCCATACAAGCTCTTATAGGTGGTTGTCGCACTCCAGACTTGGACAGCGGGCCTCTGCACTCTGCCTCAATAGCTTTGGCAACCATGTTTGTAGTAAGCGCAAAAAAGGATTACTGAAATTGTGCATCAAGTAATAATAACCTACTCAAGGTGATGCCAACTTGATGTTACAGACCCAGATGTGACTCTCAAACTGAAGTTGTTATAGTAGTCCAGGATAAAGTCTATGATCTTACTGGGGACATAGTGCCGGTTCAGTGCAGTCTCTACCAACTTGTGTTTTATGGGCCCATATGCATTGGCCAAGTCAAGCAACAGCACAACCAGGTCTTCATTATTCTCCCGTGCTTCTCTAATCCACTGGGTGATTATTCCAGTGTGCTCAAGACAGCCAGGCATCCCGGGAGTCCCTCCTTTCTGCATTGATGTATCAATGTAATCATTCTTAAGCAGAAAGTCAATCATTTGCCTGGATAGGGCACAGAAGAAAATTTTGCCCTCAACACTGAGCAGCAAAACGGACCTAAATTGCTTAATATTTGTGGAATTTTCTTCCTTAGGCATCCATACACCTTCAGCATGTCTCCACTGGCTTGCAATAATCCCCCTGTGCCATATCGTCCCCAAGAGATTCCAGAGTAAACGGAAGAGGTTGGCAATAAATTTCACCCGCTTCCTAGTTCTCTCCCTTCCCCGTCTCCTGTGCCACTCTGCTCTTCGTAAGGTATGTAGCTTCTTCCTAATAATGAAGCTCATTAAGCGGTGCCTTCTCCTCCTCCTCTGCAGTCTTTTAATGCTTTTTGAGAATGTGGAGTTCCTGTCACAGTTGATGAATCCTCTCTGCTCTCCGGTTCTTGGTATATGGAGTTTTGACGATTTTCTCATCCTCTTTAGTCAGGGCTTGAAGGCAACTGTCAGCATCACCCTTCCACATATTTGATGTTATGTGGGTAATATCTTCTCCAAACTGCTGCCACTCCCTATTCTTGCTGGTTGCTGTCCATTTCATTTGTACTTGTAGGTTTACTCTGCCTGAGGATGGAGCTTCTGGTGCCTGGAGGTTCTGGGCACTATAGGGTGATTCCAGGCCGGGGTCCTTCTGCATCTCACCGCGGGTCAGAACCTGTGTGTTGCACTATTGGCTCTTCGGGCATTTCATCCTGTCAGTATAAGTCAAGTATACTTAAGTGCAATTTTAAGTATATTCTGAGAAGTACATAAAGTGTATTTCTGAGAAGTATATAAAAAGTTGACTCAAAATATACATTTAAATGTTTTAGTTAAATAGAAGTATACTTAAAGCACACTTGAATAAACTTATTTTTTGTAAGGGACTAAAGTAACAGCTTTCATTTGGTGTGGAGATTGAATGTTTTTTTTTTTTTCTTTTTCTGTGTTGCAGGTTCAGGCAAGATGAACAGCATTATTCCCAAGAGCAAAACAAAAGGCACTGACATCTGTGGAGTGGGCAAATACTATTATATAATCCGTTCTGATCTTGGCTGCTACATGAAGATAGGTAGTATCAATAGAGGTTCAGACATCTCTATTTTCAGTCTGTACCTTGCCTGCAAAAATGGAGACCATTACCTTGGAGATGAAGATGGCTATTTTTACATCATCAAGGGCAATTCCTACCGCAGAGTCAAGAACCTGACGACGGACAGCGGTGCTGAAGTTCACAGCCTTCATCCCAACTGCCAGGGAGGAGACCATTACTTCTCAACTTCTGGCAAGTTTTTCATCATCTTCCAAGAAAGGGGCACTTACCGAGAAACAACAAACATGAATACAGACTCAGATGCTGAAGAATACAAGCTCCATCCCAACTGCAGAAACGGCCTCTATTACTGGGGCCTGTCAAACGACTGCTTCTTCCTCAAGCCAGCCTCAGAGTGGGGAGTTGAGTACTACAAAGGTACCGACCTCAGCAACGATGAGTGCGTTGGTGTCTATTCTGTTCATTCTGAGGTTCTTAACTTCCTTCCTGGTGGACTGACAGTAACTATAGGCCCATCATTTGTCAATTGGGAGAATATGAAAACTATAACTAATGACAGCAATACACCAGTGACATGGCAACAGAAAATCAATAAAAAGGCTGGATACGATAAGGAGATGATGTCCCAGATCACACACAACTGGAAAATAGCCACATCATCCTTGATTGAATCTGGAGAACATGCAAAGTTAATTTTGAAGTTGCACCTCTTCTTTTTTGGAGATTCACATGCCAACACTAAAAACGAAAGCTGTAATGAAATGATTGAAGTGGAAGAACAACTCACATTTGAGCTGAAGCCGAACAAGTCTTTATATCTGTGGCAGTAAAAAATAGGTCTCGGTCAAGAACCAGTGCTGTTCTGCCGTGATTTAAAGATTACAGATGATCCAAACCCTCCAACTGAAGTCCCGCTGCTACCCGCACAATCATGAAAACATATCAGGATGATTTAACTCCAAGAATAATCAAGTGCTACAGTTAAATACCTGATAACTTCTCAAGCAATTATTTAAAGATCTGCATGCATTGCTTAAAATGAGGCTTGAAGTGTTATATAGCATAATATAGCAGAGAGATTTTTCAGTTACAGTCAATGTAACTACACATCACAATACTATTCTCATTATGGTATTATTGAAACTTTATCTTTATGATTAAAAGAAACAGACAGAATCTGACTTTAAATCTTATGAAATTTCTTCTTAAAATCACACACATGCAACCCAACTACAGATCTTTCAATATGGTGGCTTAATCAGGCTTTGGGAAAGTTAGGCTAGAATAAATTGCATGCTTAGTCTATATTATTGTAGATGTAGTCATAGATGTTGTCATAGTTAATTGAAGTCTACTAATGTGTTTGATTCACAAGTATAAAAAGCACTGCATTCTGTACTCATGCATTTGGCGTATACATGTAGGCTAATTAAAAGCTGTTTGTTTTTTACATATTTTCCACATGTTTTACTTTATAGCATATACCATTTGGATTTTGCTTTTAATAAAGCTGGAACTGCTTTTAAAGTCTTGGTGTTTTCATTGCCAATCTGTTTCTTTAAAACCCTTATGTGGTCTTCAGGGTCTTTTTGACCCCAAATGACTAAAAACTATAATAAAAAAAATATCTTTGTCCAAATGGACACTTGTACTGACACTTTGTACAGTTGTCAACACTTTCCAAAACTACACAAAAAAATTTGAGATGATATTTGTTTTTATGTTAGTGTGAAAAAAAGTCACTCTCAGGACCGAGACCCCGTTTAGAAAATGGACAAAATTCATCCCCAAAACCAGAAACAACGCAGAACACACATAGACAGAAATGAAGTGGCACACTTTCAACAATACAAAAGACATCCACAATGCAAAATGATCATGCTGTCTCACACACACACATTTGGACAATACATTTGTGAGACTATAAAAACTGCTCTCTTATAATTTGTCAAATAAAATAATCCAAAATGCAGAACCACCACAAAAATAAATTGGTGACGCTGACACATCGACAATGTGCACACACACACACACACACAGAGAGAGAGAGAGAGAGAGAGAGAGAGAGGGCCCTATTTTAAAGATCTGAAAAGCAAGTATCAAACAAAATCAAAGTAACTTAATGACCGGATCCCGACGCAAAACTAAAAGGGGTTGGTCTGAAGTTGCTTCATTATACATAGGTGTGGTTTGGGCGTAACGTGAAATAAACCAATCAGAGCGTCATCTCACATACTCTTTAAGAGCAGGCGCCCTTGTTCCATGGCGGATTGCTATTATAACGGCGGATTTGCCAGGCGCGGTTCACAGCCGAGGAGACCGACCTTCTCGTCAGGGCCGTAGAAGACAGAGAAGTGGCGTTGAATGGGGATTGGAGAAACCCACCCAAATTAACTTCGGTTAAACAGGTGTATTATAATTTGGGTAAATGTGTAAGCTAGATTTATGCCTATTTTTTCACATCTTCATGGACACCACAATGATTTCCCTCGTGTGGAATATTTTTCCTTGTAAGTATGTATGGCTTGCTAAATTGGAACTGTTGCGTCTGTGTAGAGTAGAGAAGCAAAGTGTATGTGTGTTGTGCACACGCTACATAATGGCCAAGCATGCGCCCTTAAAATAGCATCTGAATAACGTTTGCACGGGAACACGCCTCCTCTTTTCGCTGAACCGCCCCGGGAGCGCAAGTTCATTCCCTGATTTACCGGCGTGCGTCTGTGGAGGGAAAAGTCTACTGTGCGTCTGGGGCAAAATAGGAATGATACATGCGTCGTTGTACAAAGTAAATTGCGCTGGGTGCAAGATCAGAATCAGAAACAGAATCAGAATCAATTTATTGCCAAGTAGTGTTGTGCACATACAAGGAATTTGCTTTGGTAATAAGGTGTTACCGAGGCAGCTATAATAAGCGCCAACTTGAGAAAAATACAGCATGACATGAGGAAAGGTGAGGAGAAAAAAAAGGCAACCCCCAGACTATGCTCCTGTAAGGAGAACAGTCTGGGAACAGGGAAAAAAACACCTCAGCAACATTAGCTCATAAACAGTACAAACAAGACATTGCAACACGGTTGGGAGTGGGGGATGGAAGTAGTCCAGCCCAGGCAAGCAGCATCCGGTCCTGCACCCATTATGGTGCTGGTCACAGACCCGCCTGTCAGACTGGGGGTACGAAGCGGCGAAGGCGTGGGATGGGGTGTGGGCCAGGTGCATATCTGTGTATGTGTAAGTTCATGTATGTGTAGGCCTGGAGAGAGTCGCTAAGCCAGCACCATAATCTAGGAGCCTCAGTCCGCAGGATTGTCATAGCGATACACAGCAAGTTGCCATGGAGACAACCTTGATCATGTCCCAGACAGAGTCAACAATCACCAGGTGTCTGAGGAGTCGGGGAAGGAATGCAAGAGCGGCTCGCTGCAGTGCTCTTCCGGGGGAGTTGTTGTTCCAGCAGCGGCCTTGGCCAAGGCCAGTGCTGGTAGTGGGGTGCCAAAACAGATACGATTGGGATTGTTTGGTCTTGGGGCGAGTAGCCGCATTCAATTTATACAGGCTATTCTCCTGGTCCATTTTGGTCTCTGAAACGATCCATTTGCCTTTGCAAAACTGTGAGCTTCTCCATGATGTTATCCATATTGTGGTTCATAGACCCAGTCTGAGTGCTGACAGCTCTGCCCACCGCTTCAATCCTCATGGGCAGCCTTGCGGGGCTTTTGACAGCTGTCACCGTCTGCTTAGTTCCTCGATAAACCAGGGCAATGCCTAATCCAATCAGCAGAAGACCTGTTATCATGGTGCCGAATAGGTAGATATCTTCAATGTCCTCCACGGAAAGAGCCGCCAGACACACGACCCGCCACCTCTCCCACGAGTCCATCGTGTAGCCAGCTGCGAATGTCCCGGCAGGGCAGTCAGGTTCCCCCGAACCCAAGCTTCTCGTCGAGAAGATGGTGTCAATTGTGTTGAGAGACCAGTTGATCAAATCCATAATTTCTTGGTTTTGGAGAGCAGTGTAGCAAGAGTCTCTCAAAGTACAAGACAGTAGATGTGACGAGAGAAACAAAGCAGGAGAGGTAAGGGGAGGGAGAGGGAGATAAAATTCGACCGCCTCGTTGAGAGCCAAGAGGGTACCATAAGATAGGGGCCATAGTGTCACAGTCACCAGCTCAGTCATCAACTCTGTTACCTGTCAGCACTACACTTCCCAGCATCCCTCCTGGTCCGCACCTGCACTCAGTCAGCCATCACCACACCAGCTGCAGATCATCAGCAATCACCTGAGTACTGACTCGCTGCACCTGCACTCCCTCATTAGCACACCCTTTATATGCCCCGTTCACCCATCCCCGTAGGTCTGGTCTCGTCCATGTTACTACGACAAACAGACTCCTTACCCGAACACTCACCTGAGATCGTCTCCCATCTGTCTTCAACCCGCCGTCAAGATCCAGTTCCCCTGTCTTCACTCGTCTTCATCACCTGTATGGAAACCCCCTTCAGTCTCCGTCTGCATCATTCAGTCACCATTCACTCTCCATTGCCTCGTTCCCGCTACTGCTTCACCACTCTGCTTCAATAAAGACTGTTTAACACTTACCTCCTGTCTGTACCCTTCTGTGTGTATGTGTGACAGAGAGAGAGATGAAAGGATGAGACAAAAACGATTTAGCACAGACACAGTTCAAATATCGAGATCAAAGACTTTATGTTTTTATTGTTATAATTGTGATTTAATAAAATTTGGATATAAATCCAACTGAAAATAAATTGTGAAAAGATGTCTTTCAGTTAGTCAAATAGCAAATAGTGGAGCTCAGCTGCCATCTACTGGTTAAAGTGATGAATCTTTACTTTTAAAACGGCATTTTCCAAAAGGCAATGGGCAAAAATCTTACAGTAAACCATGTCAAATTATCCATGTTATCCCCATGAATGAAAGTTAGAATTGTGGGTCTTTTATGAAGTGGATTTTGTTTAAAAACCTATTCAAAAATATTTATTTATATACATTTTAAAAAATATCATAAATCCTCCAAAAACATTAATAAACAGAGAAATAAATTTGTTTAAAGAAAAAAAAAAATTTGTTGCCTGAGGTCTCTGAAGACCCCAAGACTACACCCCAAACGAAGACCGCAAAAAAAATTGTTGTGTAGGTTTGACTCCAGATAGTGCGCACACGTCTGTTTGATGCGTGATGTTTTTTTAGGAATATGCAGAAGATGCTGGAAAACCAAAGAGTTGCAGGACCTGCAGGATTTTTCTGAAGAATGTTTCTCAGTATAACTGCTCAGGAACAAGTAGGGAGATTAGTGTAAATTCAAAAATTATAATACTAAAAAATTACTGTTTAATGCTTTTTTTTTTTTTGTATTCATTTTCTTTATTCATTTTCATAATAATTTCATAATGTATTTTATGAAGTCAGAGTATGTTTGTACATGTGTGCTGAGGAGGGTAGCTGGAAAATTATATATTCTGCTTAGAGGTATGTGTGCAATGCAGTGATCACTGAGCAGAGATGTTCCAATAACGATGATACTTTAAATGAAGTTCCTAAACGTAAGTTAGGGAGGAGTGAGCCAATCTAATCTTTCAATCAACAGCCTGAGTATATAAGCAGCCGCTTACCTCTCCCTAGCATCAGCTGTTCCAGTATCCCTCCACCTCCCCAAACTCCACCTTCATCTTAGGTACCTCACCCTTTAATTAACAGGTCCTACATTTAGCCACTGGGGGGTATATCAGAGCTGGAGTTGAAGCTGCTTCATCGAGCCCCTCTCCAGTGCACAGCAAGCCGAATAAGTTTAACCTAATATCTTAAAGATTTTATGGGCAAACAAACTCGTTAAATGTATGCAGTTGGCATGCTCTTTGCAAGAAAAGGAATGTTTCAAATGATGAAAATGTACCATTTGTATACCACTAATGTATACACAGAGGAATAGTGGATTGTGCCACGTGTAAGCATGAGGTATACATTCCATCTTTAAACATAAGCAACATGTTTTGCTACTTTACAGGAAGTTGTAAGTCTCTCTGTGATGTATATAAGCTCAATCCTTACTGTACCATCTCAGAAAAACGTCTCAGGTTACTACTGTAACCATAGTTCCCTGAGAAAGGGAACGAGACGATGCGTCACTTGACGCTTTGGGAACGCCCCCAGCGTGCATGCGTCTGAGCATCAATGTCAACTAGTCCAATGGAAAGAATGAGCGTCACGGGCGGGTGACGTCATGACCAGGAAGGGATAAAGGCTCACCCGGTGAAACGCGGCATTAGCTTCAAAAAGTCGAAGCAAGCCGATCACAGGGATGCAGGAAGTATGGCAGGGTGACGCATCGTCTCGTTCCCTTTCTCAGGGAACTATGGTTACAGTAGTAACCTGAGACGTTCCCTTTCGAGGGAACTCGCGATGCGTCACTTGACGCTTTGGGAACGAGAATACCCAAAACGCCAGAATTCCAAGTGCCTGAGTGTCAGTCTGTTGGAACTAAGCACTAAGCACCTGAGAACCTGGGCTAGCATCCAGGTCCAAACTGTAAAACCTGACGAATGTGAGCGGTGAGGACCAGCCTGCCGCATCACAAACGTCTTGGAGGGAAACCCCAAATAACAAGGCTTTAGAGGCCGCCATACCCCTCGTTGAGTGAGCTCTGACCACCAAGGGACACGGATGGTCAGAGTACTCGTATGCAAGTGAAATAGCCTCGACTATCCACTTGCTAACCGTCTGTTTAGAAGCAGGAAGACCCTTCTTAGGTGATCCAAAGCAAATAAATAACTGGTCGGACTTCCTCATAGAAGATGTCCGATGAACATAAGTATCCAGTGCTCGCACTGGACACAAGAGGTTCAGCCTTTCCTGGTCCGCAGATGTAAAAGGAGGAGGACAGAAAGCCTGCAGCACGATAGGCCTCGGAATCAAGGTCGGCACCTTAGGGACGTATCCCTGTTTTGGATATAAGAATGCCTTGACCATCCCCGGTGCAAACTCAAGGCAAGTGGGGGAAACCGAAAGGGCCTGAAGGTCTCCAACTCTCTTAAGGGACGAAATAGCTAGCAGAAAGATAGTCTTAAGGGTAAGAAATTTCTCTGAAACCGAATCTAAGGGCTCGAATGGAGCCCTAGACAGGCCTTCTAGTACTATTGCCAAATCCCAAGCTGGCACCCTAGTGCGAGTTGCAGGCCTCAGCCTCAATGTGCCACGAAGGAAACGTGTAATCAGGGGGTCTCGACCCAACGATGTACCCCCAACCAGGGCGTGGTAAGCCGCAATGGCCACCACGTAAACCTTAAGTGTGGAAGGACATAAACCTGACGTAAAGCGCTCCTGCAAGAACTCGAGTACTGTGTTCACAGAACAGTTAACCGGATCCCACTGATGTCGGTGACACCATACAGAAAAAACTTTCCATTTCAGCGCATATAGTTTCCTAGTAGCTGGAGCTCTGGAGCTTAGGATGGTCTCAGCAGCCTCAGCTGAGAGACCACTCTCTATGAGTTGGGCCCTCTCAGAGGCCAAACCCACAGGTTCCAAATCTCTGGTCGAGGGTGAAATATTGTGCCCCCGGCCTGAGACAGAAGGTCTCTCCTGATCGGGATCTCCAAGGGAGGACCGTCTAAGAGATGGATCAGGTCCGCAAACCAGATCCGACTCGGCCAGCGTGGTGCTACAAGCAGTAGGCTTATTCCGTACTGGCGGACTCGTTCCAGAACTCCTGGGAGCAGAGCAACAGGGGGAAATGCGTACAGACGTAGCCTCGGCCACGTCTGCACCATAGCATCCAGCCCCAGGGGGGCTGGGTGAGTAAGGGAGAACCAAAGTGGACAGTGCGTCGTGTGCTGAGACGCAAACAGATCCACCTCTGCTTGGCCGTAAAACTCCCAAATTTTCTCCACCGCCTCGGGGTGGAGTCTCCAGTCCCCTGGCCTCAGCTCCTGCCTCGACAGGATGTCTGCCCCCACATTCTGGTCCCCAGGAATATACACTGCCCTCAGGGAGAGTACCTTCCCCAGAGACCACAGGAGGATCTGGTGCGCCAGTTTGCAGAGCGGACGCGACCGCAGACCCCCCTGACGGTTCAGATAAGAGACCACTGATGTGTTGTCTGTTCGTACAAGCACATGATGGCCCCTCAGGTCTGGGAGAAACTGTCTCAACGCATTGAAGACAGCCATCATCTCCAGGCAATTGATGTGCCACGAAAGATGATGACTTTTCCACAGACCCTGAACCGAGCGGCCTTCCATTACCGCTCCCCAGCCGGTGAGGGAAGCATCTGTCGAGATCGTAACACGATGGCAAAGAGCTCCCAATACCGGACCCTGGGTTAAGAACCAATGTTTCCTCCATATAATTAAGGCACGAAGGCACCGCCGCGTGACCTTGATCATACGAAGTGGGTTTCCCCTCGGGGAGAACCCTCTGGTCCTTAGCCACCACTGTAAAGGTCTCATGTACAGCAGGCCAAAAGGAATCATATTGGACGCTGCCGCCAAGAGACCCAACAGTCTCTCGAACTGTTTCACAGTGCGTGACTGGCCTAGCTTTAGCTCTTTGGTGGCTGTCAGGATAGCAGCTACACGAACGGGCGATAGAGTGGCCCGCATCGTCACTGAATCCCATACCACACCAAGGAAAGTGGTTCTCTGTACTGGAGAAAGAACACTCTTCTTGGCGTTGAGCCTCAACCCCAACATCTGCATATGAGCGAGAACGACACCTCGGTGCCGAACCGCCAACTGCTCTGATTCCGCCAGAATCAGCCAGTCGTCGATGTAGTTCAGAATACGTATGGCCCTGAAGCCTGAGAGGGGCTAGAGCTGCATCCACGCATTTCGTGAACGTGCGGGGTGATAAAGCTAGACCGAAAGGAAGAACCCGATATTGGTCTTCTTTGCCCCCGAAAGAAAACCTTAGGAACTTCCTGTGCTGAGGGAGGATGGAGATATGGAAGTAGGCGTCCTTCAGATCTATCGTGACAAACCAGTCCTCGGATCTGATTTGAGTCACGATCTGTTTGAGTGTCAGCATCTTGAACTTGAGTTTCTGTACTGAACGATTCAACAGACGAAGATCTAAAATGGGACGCAACCCCCCATCCTTTTTTGGAACAATGAAATAACGGCTGTAAAAACCGACTCTCTGTCGGGTGAGTACACCTGTTCTATAGCTTCCTTTGCTAACAGGGCCTTTACCTCTTGCTCCATTACCAGAGCCTGCTCGGGATGCACCACTGTGGGCAGCACCCCGTTGTAACGAGGAGGACGAGAACCAAACTGGATTCTGTAACCTTTCTCTACAATCTGCAGGACCCAACGAGAAATATTCGGCAGAAGCTTCCACGCTGCCAGAAAATTTACTAAGGGAACCAGCCTCTCGAGGCTGGTCTCTGGTGTTATCGAGACGGCTAATTCCGGAGCCTGAAACATAATGGCAGGAACTACCTGAACTGGCCGCTCTAAGGCCCCCCTCAGAGGGCGCGAAACCGATGCTGTGCCGCAGCATAGCATCAGCGACTCGCTGGAGACCGCTGCGCCCTGAAGCACCGAGGGTGGCAGGGTTGGCAGAACGGTCTCGTGAGGACCCCGAAATGGAACGGGCACCGTATAATGAGGTGTACACCGCTCCACTTCGGTCGGGGCTGTCCTCACAGGCCTGATGCATGAACATCAGGACCTTTTTTTTTTTTTGAACCGAAGTCTTCTTCGCCTGAAGAACGGTCCTCAGATCCGGCTTCGACTTAGAAGACTTCGGTTGAGAGGGTTGCGTCCGTCTCCAGTCTCTACGTGGAGGCTGGACCCGGCGAGGGATAAACTTTTAAAAAACGTCAGCTTGTTTCTTTGACTCCTGAAATCTCTCGACGACCGCGTGGACTGCGTCGCCGAAGAGACCAGAAGGTTCAAGCGGAGCATCTAATAAAAAAGCTCGATTTTTTTTTTTAATTTCAGACAGATTTAACCATAAATGTCTCTCAGTAGCTACCAAGGCTGCCATAGACCGCCCAATTGCGAAAGAAGTTCACGAATATCGTCATGACTGACTCCCTCACTACTATCCAGATCCCCCAGCAGGTCAGCTTGATAAGCCTGGAGCACTGCCATAGTATGCAGACATGCTCCAGCTTGACCTGCTGCCGTATAAGCTTTGCCCACTAACACCGAAGTGGCTTTGAGCGGTCTAGTGGGCAAAGCCGAGGCTTTCAGAGACGATGCGGGACCAGGGGAAAGATAACTGGCTAAATTCTCTTCCGCCTGGGGCATCGCCTCATAACCATACTCTTTCAGCCCTCTTATTCTCGAATAAGTGTTAACTTGAGGGCTGAAAAGACGTGATGAGTAAGGTTTATTCCACGATTTAGATATTTCATTGTGCAAATCGGGAAAAAATGGAAGCCCCGCGTGGTGGAGATAATGTGGTGGAAGATAAAAAGCGCTCATCTAATTTGCTTTTAGGACGAGCGCCCTTCTTCTCAGATGGCCATTTAATATTTAATTTCTCTACAGCCCGCGACATAACATCCACCAGCTCATCATATGCTGGGGAAATAAATTGTGAATCTCTTTCCCCCATTTGTGTGCTTTCACTCTCCAAACTCATCGCATCAACCTCCTCGGAGGAAGAGCAATAAAGTAATGGAGGGCTCTCTCCCCGGGCGGAAGAAACCGCAGAGCGTGCTTCCGACACCGGGGGGAGAGCACTGGATCTCTCGGGTAAGGAAGGAGAAAGAGCCCTCGGACCCGTCTCCAACCCCTCCGAAAGTTCCTTTTGCGATCCCCAGGAATGCATTCTCCGCGCTGCCTCAGCAGACGCGGGTCCTGATTCCTGCGGATCGCGAGCCTGCCCACTCTCTTTATCAAAGAGTGACAGGCGAGAGCGGAGCATGCGAAGCGGTAACATCTCACAATGCTGGCACTCAGCCCCCTCGAAGGCTGAGACCGCATGCTCCACTCCCAAACAAACGACACAAAGCTCGTGTGTGTCCCCACCCGTTAAATAACGCGGGCAGGGAGAAGCACACTGTTTGTACACTTGTTTAGTTTCCATCCTTTTCCGCAATAGACAACAGTAAATAGACAGAGACAAAATGACACAGATCGCTTGCTGAGACACAGAAGCTAATGCCGCGTTTCACCGGGTGAGCCTTTATCCCTTCCTGGTCATGACGTCACCCGCCCGTGACGCTCATTCTTTCCATTGGACTAGTTGACATTGATGCTCAGACGCATGCACGCTGGGGGCGTTCCCAAAGCGTCAAGTGACGCATCGCGAGTTCCCTCGAAAGGGAACATAAAGGCATGATGGGGCGAGAGGAAGGAGAAACATAGAGATGAGGGGGTGAGGGAGGAGAAACCCAGAGAAACCATTACAGCTAGCATGATGGAGTGAGGACCAGCCCAGCCCGCCCTGAGAAACCAATCATCCAACCGAGACGGTTCGGGACACGGTGGAGGATTCCACACGAGCGGCCCTTTTTAGCATAGCTGCCATCTCTGGATCTGGCTCGGGCAGCCCTGGTCTCCCAGAGGGAGGCCGTGGAGCCGAGTCGTCATCTCCAGACCCCAGCTCACCCTCCGATGCTGTGATGGACATCCTGTCCTCTGGAGGGGCCCTGAACGAAACCGCTGGTTGGTCCGCTACAGAGGGACTGCTGAGGCAGCTTTTGTGGATGAGCCATGTTCTCACTGCGGGAACATGAGCATTGCGGTGCTAAGATCAAGACTCGCCTTCGTCCGCTAAGGTGGAGTCCCCATTCCCATGCCCCGCGCTAGTGTTTCTTTTGGGCCAACTTCCCAGAAGAAGGCTGGAGTGCCGCATGAGATGGGTGATCCGAGGACCACAGTGAGGGGTTCCTCGCTCGGCAAATCCCCGTGGGTCCCTCACTCCTCCATCACACCGCAGCAGGTGGAGCTCCCAGATGAGCGCGCTGCCCAGGTGAAAAAGACGTAGTATTAAATGTATTAAAAATATACTTCAAATTCAAATAGTATGTTTATAATGCATTTGTATTCCCAACATGCTTATTTGAAGTGCATTAAAAATACATTGAATTACATTTTAATATATTTCTAAAAAGTATTCTATAAGTACATTGGTAATAAATTTATGCTTAATTATACTTTTAAGAAATATGCTAAACACAAGCATAATTTTAATATATTTCTAAGAAATGCACTATAAGTACATTGGTAATAAATATATGCTTAATCCTCAGACGGTCCTTGGTCATTTCTGACCGAAACATTTTCTGTTTTGAATTTCTAAAAATCACAGCTTCATCGGAATGTTATGAAACTTGGTGACTTTTATGGAATTATGTATGTGAATACGAAAAAAATTTGAGGTCATGATCCGAGCATGCTAAGTGGTCGTAAAAAAAATAGTGACGATTTTGGTCTTCGGTCAAAAATGACCGACCCATAGGAAATGAATCTACAATCTACAAATCGGCCACAATGCTAAAAAAAATTACACAGCAGTAAAGGGGTGACACTCTACAACATCAAGAGTGCAAAACAGACACACCCACACACACACACACACATACAAACACACTTTTATACACATACACACCAATAAATTTTGATTACAAAAAATCTGTTTTGAATTTTTAAAAATCACAGCTTCATCGTAATGTTATGAAACTTGGTGACTTTTATGGCATTGGGTCGTAAAAAAATTTTTTTTGTCACACTTGTGGTCTTCGATCAAAAATGACCCCCGTAGGAAATGAATGGGAAATTGACAAAACACAAAAATTCACCCAATTTTTCTTTTTTACATATGTATTCAAATACACCGAGAAAAAAGAAAGAAAAAAGAAAGAAAAAAGTAAATGTGTCCATAAACAGCTGGGGAATTCACATGCCTGAATTCCATAGAGAGCTGTAGATGCCATCTAGTGGTTACACCATGGTCCTACTCTTTATCTCCATACTCCCACCGGATGGTGCTAATCTGCTTAAAACATTTTTTTTGAAGGCCTAGACTCTATATTACAGTTTTTTATGATTGTTTACACACTAAAATAAAGATTTCCACACAATTTGCAAAATTCTACTCTAATGAGCAAAACACCTCCACAGATTTGCACAACATTACACACAGTGATTTGTAAAACTCTACACACATTTTCACACCTTAGACACAGATAAGGATTGTGAGGTTACTTCCTTGTCATTTTCAAAGCCCCGGTTTGCCAATGACCACACTAATGAACGAATTGGATAATCACATCCACCAGGTGTGGAAGCACACATGTGCTAATTTGAAAACGCAGCACTCAGGTGTGCTATAAAAGGCAGCAGGCGAGTACACGTGTCTTCAACAAAAATGGAAGGAGTTAGAAGAAGAAGAAGAGTAACATAAAGAAAAACATAACGTTACATGTCTGCAGATGAAAAGTATTAAATATCTAAAAAAACACAACGTCAAAAAAGGCACAAAAAAAAACACATTATAGCAAACGTTAATCTCTATAACCACTGTAAGCTGAAAATAAAGTAGACTACATCTCCGTTAATGTAATCTACATTAAATTAAAGCTAAACTTATGTGGGAGAAAATAGCAAAAAACGTTTTAGCTCGTTACTGATGTTAATGTATGTCTCAGTCAAAAAAATTGTCTGTACCATTCAGAGACATGTTGATGTAGACGTCCTTCAATTGACTGTTGTTCCTCTTCCGTTTCCAGCTCTGGTTCAGAGTCTGGCTCAAACATATACGGTTGAATCCCGTAGGTCGCGGCCAGGTCGGGTTCATTGACAACTTGCGCCATGATCTCTTTTTGGAATGATATGCTGAAGTTACCTGCGGTGTCAAGCCCCCTCCTTCCTGCCACCAATCAACGCGCCCCTCATTTGCATTATTAAAATGACCGTCCACGACAGCCAAAACCTCGCATCAGATCTCGCGAGACAATAATGCATTCAGAAATAAGGGTCAAACGAGCTCTGTGTTAATTTTTTTTCCAATTTGTCTTTTTTAGAAGGGCATGAAATGACTATAATAGAGCGTGGGTATCAAAGTTAATACTACATTATGACTCCTTTAAAGAGGGGGCGAAATGCTATTTCATGCATAGTGAGTTTTTTACACTGTTAAAGAGTTGGATTCCCATGCTAAACATGGACAAAGTTTCACAAATTAAGTTGTACGTCTGATTGAGTATTTCTGTTCTCAAAATAATATGGAGCGAATTATGTGCCAAAACCTCACACACACACAAAACGTGTTTTACTCACACCCAATGATTCACAAACAAACTCAATGTGGTTTGTAAATACAAAACATCACTCACAAACTAATGCATATTGTTCTGCAAATAAAAAACGTACCTATCAAACAAATACAGTATGTTTTACATATACATAGAAACGTATTTCTTCAATGACAAAAATATCATCCAAGTACAAACTAAAATCTTTCATGTACAAAACAAAATTTTACAAGTACAAAACAAAATTCTACAAGTAGGAAAAACTGTAATGTGACTTTTGACACTATTTTTCCGCGTCCAGGCAGATTTTCTCACAAATGCAGTTGAGCAACTTCCTCTTCTAGAACAGTAGATGGCGCTAAGATAGCGGATCAATGTCGCGCTAGTCTCTCGGGAGAAACACTGATGTGAAACGCGTGCTTGCCTTTGCCCATGGGAAAATGAGCGGTGAACAGGGGTGTTTCTGTCTTACTTTATCTATAATTTACCTTATTGAGGTTTTGGTAAATGTTAGAAATCCACATTAGCACTTAGTAGCACTCCACTCTAGGATAAGGGAATCTATAAACTGAAAGCTCTGCCATCATGTTGCTTTTTACATTTTTGTAAAAACGTTTCATTTACTGAATGAGTCTATTTCTTTCGTTCTCTATGAATTAATGAGAACATTTAATTTAATTGAAAGGGTCCCACTTATTCATTAATTTAGTTGGAATTCAGTCAGCGTAACTGTTAATGTAATAAAATAATGAATGAACAAAACAAACAATATACAATTGTTTCTTAACTTCCCTGTGGCGTATTGCCCAAACTATTATTTTGGACAGACAAATGAAACCCTCCTTTCAATTAAATTAAATGTTCTCATTAATTTATGGAGAACGAAAGAAATAGATTCGTTCAGTGTACATAATCACTAATTTAGTAATTTCACACGCGTCTTATGTAGATTTTTTTTTTTTTTTTAAAGCAACATATGATAGAGCTTTCAGCTTAGATTCCCCTATCCTAGAGAGAGTGAAGTGCTACTAGCAGTAATATGGATTTTTGTCTAGATGTAATAAACATTTTGCAAAAGAAAACCTCAATAAGGTTAATTAGATAAAGTAAGACAGAAACACACCTGTTCACCGCTAATTTTCCTCAGCTGTAGGCAGTGTTCTATTTCGTTACAGAATACATGCCCAAAAATGTAATTTGTAACGTATTCCATTGTAACGTATTGTTTGTTTTGTTCATTCATTATTTTATTACATTAACAGTTACGCTGACTGAATTCCAACTAAATTAATGAATAAGTGGGACCCTTTCAATTAAATGAAATGTTCTCATTAATTCATAGAGAACGAAAGAAATAGACTCATTCAGTAAATGAAACGTTTTTACAAAAATGTAAAAAGCAACATGATGGCAGAGCTTTCAGTTTATAGATTCCCTTATCCTAGAGTGGAGTGCTACTAAGTGCTAATGTGGATTTCTGTCAATAAACATTTACCAAAACCTCAATAAGGTAAATTATAGATAAAGTAAGACAGAAACACACCTGTTCACCGCTCATTTTCCCATGGGCAAAGGCAAGCACGCGTTTCACATCAGTGTTTCTCCCGATAGACTAGCGCGAAATTGATCCGCTATCTTAGCGCCATCTACTGTTCTAGAAGAGGAAGTTGCTCAACTGCATTTGTGAGAAAATCTGCCTGGACGCGGAAAAATAGTGTCAAAAGTCACATTACAGTTTTTCCTACTTGTAGAATTTTGCTTTGTACTTGTAGAATTTTGTTTTGTACTTGTAGAATTTTGTTTTGTACTTGTAGAATTTTGTTTTGTACTTGAAGGTTTTTGTTTTGTACATGAAAGATTTTAGTTTGTACTTGGATGATATTTTTGTCATTGAAGAAATACGTTTCTATGTATATGTAAAACATACTGTATTTGTTTGATAGGTACGTTTTTTATTTGCAGAACAATATGCATTAGTTTGTGAGTGATGTTTTGTATTTACAAACCACATTGAGTTTGTTTGTGAATCATTGGGTGTGAGTAAAACACGTTTTGTGTGTGTGTGAGGTTTTGGCACATAATTCGCTCCATACTCGTTCTTCGTACGTTGCTTAAAACATCCGAGATCAAATGAGACATCTAAGGCTCAGTACCAATTCTCACTTGAGCCCTAAGGCCTTCCTGGAAGTGGACACTTGTTGAAAGTGCACTTAGCGGAGTAAAGGCGCAAGGGCCCGAAGCTGTGAAGAGCAGAATTGGGACAGTTTTGCACACGTCACTTCTGGTTGTGTTCAGGAGAGCAAACACCATTCATTTGGCTAATGTGTGTGCTGCTTATAATAGCTGTAACATGACACAATCCTTTGAATGAAAAAAATAATATCTTTTTTTTACTCTTAGCTACCAACCTTTCTGTTAATGTTGTTGTGAATTCTCTCCCTTTAAGTGTTAAGTTGACTGTGTGTGACGTTTTAAGTTGCGTTGTACGCAAATAACGTAGCGCAGCGTTCTCAGTACGCACGGACTCAGTGTAATTGCCTATTCACTAAGCTACTTAAGTTGAGCGATCATATCGCGTGAACACATTCACATGTTCAGTGTTTATGTGCAAGATAAAGTTTGTGACAAAGTAAGTTTTCCTTCTAAGTATATTGTTAAAAACGCAGATTGTTACACCGTACCCAACTGCGCTAAGTTAGACTATGTTTGTGATGTAGTTGATGTTTAGCGATCTTTCTAAGTGTAATTTGATCCTGCTTAATGAGCGGATTAGCCCGCTAGCATCGCGGCTCGTATTGTTCATGTTTAGTTATTACCTTTAAGTGCATTTCTCCGTGGTATAATATCCTTCACTGGTTGTAAATTATTACTGCCTGTATTAATAAGACTGTTTCAGTGCACTATGCAGTTTGTTATTGCAGACTCATACTAATATATTTCTACATTTATATTTCATGTATCAGTGCACTTTACAGATATGTTTATATTTGGCTTTGCAATCTCTTAAGTTGTTAAATATATGTTTAGGCAGTGAGTATTTATCTCTGTTATATTATTTATTTCAGAAACTACCTCAAGTACACTATTATGTGTATGGTCACTCTTGTGCAATAAACAGCTAAACTCTATCTGATGACTCCGACTCCCTGACCAGAGTTCTGCAGCGGTCAATAATATAATCCACCAGTTTTCAGTGGGGCAATCCCCAACAAATGGTCCTTCGAGCCGGATCTATTGACTACTGCAGTGATGTCATCGGAAGAGCGATCAACCTCTCTCCCTCCTGCTGAGACGTCAGACAGACCCTCACGGCATCGTCGCACACCCAAGCATCTGGAGGAGTATCTCCTTGACTACAGCCATCACCGACCCGCTCTTTCCTCCCCACCTACAGCAGAGGTGCCAGCGGAGCAGAGAGGAGCAGCAGCCGCAGTGGGCATAATTAGTCAATCACGACCAGCCTCCAGCCAGGGTGAGCATCCAGTCACAAGCTCCACAGACTTATTAAGTATGAGTTCACTGAGGGAATTAATGAAGTCTATCTCTGAGAAGGAAAGAGATGAGGCTGCTGATATGGCTGCGCTTCAGAGCAAACTCAAGCAGTATGAAAAACGACAGCATCGGCGTCAGGAGCTGATGAAACATATCACATCATTCCTGAGGGAAGAAGGGGATGAAGAGGTGCAAAGTGTAAAGCCCGCCACACCACTGACGAGATCACCTCCAGAAAACTCACCTCATCCGACCCCTTTATCAAGTCATTCCTCCTATTCATCACAGTCACCTGACATTGAGTTACATACCGAAGAACAAAGACATGTGAGTGCCACACAAATAAATGTAAGCACACCTACTGCAGAGGCAGAGCACTTTAACCCTGGGTTTGTACCAATACAGCCAGTCACTTCACTCCCTTTGTACTCGCCAATGTCGTCTGGTACGTTACCTGTCGCCGTGGGCCAACACCAACATGCTACAAGAGCAGACACTTTGCCACTACTGCTTAATACACAGTTTTGCCCTTATGACGATGCTGGATCTGCCTTTCAGCCTCAGGTGCAGCCACAGCTAGTAGCTCCCACGCCAACCTACCAGCATCCCAGAGTGCCTTACATCTATACATCAGTGGCACCTTCTCCACGACAACCTGACACGGCTCCACTTGCATCCAGTTTTTCAGTTCCTCACTATTCATAGATGCCAACTACGTCACTAGAAATAGAACGCCGCCATATTGACGACCGATCTCGCCCGGTGGCCGCCCAAACTGCCCATTTGAATGAGAGAGAAAGAGAGATACATGGATACAATTTTAATTTTAGGCTCCGATCCTTATTTGTTACCCCCAGTTTTCTTTTGTCCTTTATTATCTGCCCCAGACTTGCCCCAATTTGCCTTCCATGATATATATATATATTTATCTTGTGCATAACCCCTCCCCATGGATCGCGAAGGCTTTCAGAGTAACTTACAGACGCGTATCAGCTGTTGCTGGATGGGTAAAAGACGTAAAAGTGCGGCACCTGGCCACCAAGGATTTATATTTAATTAATGGAAATGTTGGTATTATAAAAAAAAATTCAAATGTATGATTTTGGTGGTAGTTTGCTCTGACTAGGTAGCTAGTTGTTAGGTAGTTAAGTCTCAGCTGGTAGCTTGCCAGTTGTTAGCCACGGCTCGCGGCTAGCTGTCATTAATCTGGATTAGGCCTGTCGCGATAGTCAATAAATCAATTAATCGCACGATAAAAAAAATATGATCGATAATTTTTCCGGCCGCGATAATTTCCATTTGCATTGTTCTCCTCGTCTCTCTCTCTACCAAAGAGACTGGATGACAACTCTGTTTAAGACATGACTGACATATTTTACGTGAATACTCTCCAAAACGGACATTTAAACATGATGTTGTGTGTATTTGTCCATTCAGACACAAAACAGCTCAATTCATTACTCGCGCGCTGTATATAGGGCTCTATGGCTGGACGCTTCGGGTCGGGTGTGTGCGCACAGAAAGATGAGACATGATACAATATGAGAAATACAATGAGAGACATTTCTTCTATCCTTTTCTTTTTGTATAGAATAAAATACCAGTTCGGCGTTCCTCTTTCGGCTGTTGTTGCAGCCAACTGCACAACATGTTGCAGGCATTACTGAGACCGTCGGTCGTCAAGATGGCGGCGTAAAGCTACAGTGACGTCATGTGAACCGAAAGAATACTACAATGCCTCCAGTAGTGTCAGTGCCTCAAACCCAGCACAGTGCTTCAGTTCCTGCCATGAACATTCCTGCTCTCGCAGGCACTTCTCTACATCCATTGAGCCAGCCACTGAAGCGACCAGAATACTTGGTGCCTCACCGTCCTTTGCATGCTGCCCCCCAGCCAAAGATTCCTGATTTTGTAAATGACAACGAAAGGGAATTCGCTAACCTGAAGTTAGCATTGGACAATATTCTTGAACCTCATGCAGAGCTAGATGAGAAATACAAGTACCACATCTTGCTGGAACACCTTAAACTGCCTGAGGCACAAATGATTGGCCAGTCGTGCCGCCATCATCCATACCCGTACTCTGCAGCTATGCAAGCTCTTCAGTTACAATATGGCCAACCCCATCAGCTAGCGCAGAGTGAAATAGCAGCAATCCTCACAGCACCAGAGGTGAAACCAAACGATGCTTGCAGTTTCCAGAGTTTCGCTCTCCGTGTCCACCTCTTAGTGAGCATGCTGTTATCGTTGGAGGGACCCAGAGGGATGGAGTTGAACTGCTGCTCGCATGTGGATCGTTTGGTTAGTAAGCTGCCAAAGTATTTGCGAGATGGTTTCATAGAGTTTCTCCAGCTACAAGGGAAGCTCAACTCCCCCAGTATTAACCCGTACAACCTACAAGACTTTGCAGGGTGGCTCCACGTCAAAGCTCAGCAACAGAGATTGTCCAGTAGGTTAGTGCAACGCTACCAGTATGAAAGGGATCCCAGCGGTTCAAAGGAGAAGAGTGCAGCTAAACCAAAAAGCCAAAGTACAGCCTTGTATCATGGTGCAGCACCCATTGAGGATAAAGCATCTCACAGTCCTAAGGTGTCTTGGAAGAAGACCCCCCTCAAAGTCAACTGCCTTTTCTGTGGCAGCAAAGACCACTACATCACTCGATGCAGCAGTATTAAAGAACAGTCAGTGGCTGATCTTTGTAAGTGGATTTCAGAGGGGACCCGCTGCTGGAAATGTGCCCGTTCCCATGCGCCTGAGACCTGTAATCTGAAGAAACCCTGCAGTGACTGTGGTGGTATTCACCTTCAAGTTCTTCATGGCGTGGCCCGAAGGCATGCAACCGATACATCATCAGCTACCTCGGGGAGCCGCATCTACCTCCTGCCATCCTTTGCATCAGGCAGAGTCCTTCTGAAAGTTGTGCCTGTGCTGTTGCACCACAAATCAAAGACAATAGAGACTTATGCTATATTAGATGACGGAGCACAGCGCACCATGATCCTACCTACTGCTGTCCAGCAGCTCCAGCTTAAGGGTGAACCTGAGACTCTAGCCCTTCGCACAGTCCGTCCAGACACTACTCACCTCAATGGCTCAAAAGTCACCTTTGATATCTCTCCAAGAGGTAACCCAGAGAAACGCTATCAAGTGTTTGGAGCATTCACAGCTTCTGGCATTGATCTGGTGGAACAGTCATACCCAGTTCAGACTCTTCAGAGACGGTATGCACATCTAAGAGGAGTTCCGTTACAGCCATTTCACAAGGTACGTCTATTGGTGCTCATAGGTTCAGACCAAGTTCACCTTATTACTGCTAAGGAGCCTATTCGTCAAGGCACCAAAGGGGGACCCGTGGCAGTTTGTACAGCTCTCGGCTGGGCACTTCAAGGGGCGGAAATGAGTACCACAGGCCAAGAACCAGTGCAGCAATGTTTCTTCATCTCCACTGACCACCCAGACGATCTTCTCTACAGAAATGTGGAGAGGTTATGGCAACTGGATGTGCTGCCGTTTCGTAACGAGAAACTGGTTGTCCGGTCTAGGCAAGACAAAGAGGCTATGAAGTTGCTTGAGTCTCAAACGCAGCGAGTCAATGTCAAGGGAGTACAGCGTTACGCCACCCCTCTTCTGTGGAACCCAAGTGCTCCAGAACTTAAGGGGTCCATGCAATCTGTCCTTGCAAATCTGAGGAGCACTGAAAGGAGACTCCAGAAGGACCCTGAAAAGGCTTCGATCTATTCAGGAGAGATTGCCAAACTCATCGAGGCAGGTTACGTAGTCAAGCTCAACCAAATGGAAGCGACACAAACAGAGGCATGGTACCTGCCCCATCATCTCGTGAGTCATAACAATAAGCAACGACTGGTGTTTGACTGTTCTTTCAGATACCATGGCCTGTCCTTGAACGATCAGCTCCTCCCAGGTCCTACACTTGGACCATCGCTGTTTGGAGTACTCCTGAGATTCAGACAGCATCCTGTAGCAGTAAGCTCAGATATCAAGGGCATGTTTCATCAGGTCCGTCTATTGCCGAAAGACAGGCCGTTTCTCCGTTTCATTTGGAGAGATCTGCAGAGTGAAAACCCTCCAGATGTATACGAGTGGCAGGTTCTGCCATTCGGCACAACAAGCAGTCCATGCTGTGCCATCTTTGCTCTGCAACACCATACTTGCAATTCCGAAGCCAAATATCCAGGGCTACAACAGCTAGTCCACCAAAGCTTCTACGTGGATAACTGTCTGACAAGCTTCCCTACCATCCCAGCAGCCAAGCAAACTGTGGATCAGTTACGCAGCATGTTAGCAGAAGGAGGGTTCGACCTCAGACAGTGGGCTAGCAGTCATCCAGTGGTGGTAGCTCATCTTCCGACGGAAGCCCGGTCATCAGCCACAGAGCAGTGGTTAGTGCAAAGCCGCGCTGAGCTTATGGAGCCCACATTAGGCCTCAGGTGGAATTGTGCAGCTGATACCCTTGCTTACCATTATCGGCTCATTGAGCATGCAGAACTGACGATGAGAGCTGCTTACCAGGTGTTAGCTTCCCAATATGATCCACTGGGGTTCATACTACCATTTACCACCAGAGCAAAGGTGATCATCCAACAGTTGTGGGCTAAAAAGAGAGACTGGGATGACCCAGATCTACCACCAAACCTTCAGACCGCCTGGACCAACTGGGAAAGCGAGCTTAAACAACTCATTGCAGTTTCCATTCCTCGCTGTTACACACCAGCCTCCACAACTGCAGCAGAACAGTACAGATCCCTTCATGTGTTCTGCGACGCCTCTGAAAGAGCGTACGGGGCAGTAGCATATTTGGCCGTTCGAACCAGCAGTGACATTCATGTTTCCTTCATAATGGCCAGATCACGGGTTGCTCCTAAGAGGCAGCAGTCTGTACCTCGCCTGGAGCTTTGCGCTGCCTTAGCTGGAGCTCAGCTGGCCAAACTGGTGAGGGATGAGCTGACACTCTCCATCAATCAGACAATTCTGTGGACAGACTCCATGACTGTGCTAGAGTGGATTCAGTCAGACTCCTGCCGGTACAAGGTGTTTGTTAGGACAAGAGTCACCGAGATCCAAGAATTAACCGACCACAGCTCATGGAGGTATGTTAATACGCAGGATAACCCCGCTGATGACATAACGAGAGATAAAACCCTCCAAAGTTTGGCCGAGCCCAGTCGATGGAGTCAAGGGCCTCCATTCTTGAAACAGAGCCCAGAGCACTGGCCTAAAAGACCTGAAATTGCACAGTCAGAAGTAGTATCCGAATTGAAAGGCCTAACCTGCTACTCCGTAATGGCGGTTGAAACAGAGTCCAACCTCCCCGATGTTACGCAATTCAAGACCTGGCGAGAGTTAGTGGGGGCAACTCTACAAGCCTGTCAAGGGGCGGCCTCATCGAACAGTGTGATTGTTTTGTGGCTCGGGTTAAATTAATCACTGTGGTACGTCTGGTCAGGACGCAATGAAGATGCACATAGGGTTCGTTGAGGATTTATTGGGTGTACTTGTGTGTGTGTGTGGTTCTATAAGACAAATAAAAAACAATATATCAATATTTAACATACATACAATAATTGGTGATCAATAACAAAGATATTTCAATAGTTACAAAGGCATTAGAACATATCCAGAAGTCATATTATTCACTTTTGCCATCTTATCTAACTTTAGTCAGACTGGGGTTCGAACCCGTGGCCGTTGCGTCAATAACGGCACGTCGACAGCGCGTGCAAATCTGAATGACGAAGCACTTTCTTAGCATACTCGACAATATCAACGAATAATATACATTTACCCAAAGAAAACTATTACAATAATGCTTGATATAAAGGACAAGAGCATACTGTGAACAATTATGACCATGCAATCAGCTAATATGCAGGTCGATCAGCCGTACAGACAACTTTAATTAAGCCTATTTAACCTAACAAACAGAACTATGTAGATAACCCATAAACAATAATAAATAAGATTGATAAACATAGAAACTTACTTGTAGATGCACGCACACGATTATTAAACACCACTTAGTGAAATGAGGCGAACTCTCGTGCGCTCCACAGTCCACACTCTACAGAGTCATAACAACAACTAACGCACTTCCGTTCCGAGTATATTCCAATTACTCCGCAATACCACAAGGGGGCATTAACAGTCCATAGTCATTGAATATGTCAACTCTCAATAAGAAAACCCTACTAATATAAATCTATTACTTGAAGTGCTAAATACAAGGCAGTTTGTAACAGCCGCCCCCAAATTTGCCCTGTCAAATTTGCTTATTTAGAAGGGCTTGAAATTACATCTGTGTCTGGGAGTGCTGGTAGTTTGATGAGGCGCACTACAGGTCTGATATATGTTCTGTCTTTAATTTTCACCTCCGCTGTTCTGATTCGTCCGTCAGTCCCGGGGAAAACATTAGTGATCATTCCTACAGGCCAGAGTGCTCTGGGTAACTGTGGGTCCACAATCATAACAATAGTGTCCAACTGCAACTGATCTTTGTCCCTCTGCCATTTAGCACGGGTTTGTAGGTTGGGCAGGTAGTTCTTTGTGAAGTGTATCCAGAACTGGTCCGCCAGTACTTGAGAGTGTCTCTATCTTCGGCGGCTTAAGAGTTCTGCTTCATGATAAACTGTCTGTGGGAGTGATGGATCGAGCCGCCCCATGAGAAGAAGATTTGGAGTCACCGGGTTGGGGTCAGCAATATCTGTGGAAATGTAACCCAGGGGTTTAGAATTCAGAATTCCTTCAATTTCAGTGAGAACCGTGTTCAGGACCTCCTCAGTCGTACTCTGCCCTTGTAAAGTGGCATACAGTGCAGACTTAATGGATCTGATCTCACGTTCCCAAACACCTCCAAAATGGGGGCTACTGGGAGGATTAAATCTGAATTGTATTTGCTGTTTGGCCAGCTCCATCTGCAGGGTAGGACCCAATGATTTGAATGACTCTTGAAGCTCTCTTTCACCACCTTTAAAGTTTGTGCCTTGATCTGATAGCAATTCTGAAGGTTTTCCTCTGCGTGATGTAAAGCGTCTTAGAGCCATCAGGAATGAGTCAGTATCAAGGCTGCTTAAAAGGTCGATGTGGACAGCACGAGTAGTCAGACATTTAAACAAGATGCCCCAACGTTTCTCACATCGTCTACCTATTTTAACTGTAAATGGCCCAAAACAGTCCATTCCAGTCGAGAAGAATGGGGGTTTGAATATTTGCAGTCTGGCCTGAGGGAGGTCTGCCATCTGAGGCACAGTCGGTTTAGCTCTCCACCTTTGACAGTCAGGGCAGGAGTATTGCTGCCGTTTAACGGCTTCTCTACCGCGTAAAATCCAATATTTACGGCGGATCTCTGCAAAGACTCGTTCAGAACCAGGGTGATGAAGCTCTTTATCCATGTCATGAATGAGTAGTTGGGTTATTTTGTGGGATGGATCTAGAACAACTGGGTGGATAACATCTGCATCCAGTTGTTGACTGCGGCGAAGTCGCCCACCAACTCGAATGAGGCCCACTGTGTGGTCATACTCAGGTGCCAAAGTTATTAGGCGGCTAGAATAAGGTACTGGTTTACCTGCCACTAGACAGTGGAAATCCTCAGGGAAGCTATCATATTGAACTTTCCTTAGAATGTCTCTTTCTGCTAATTGATGATCCTCAGCTGAGGGATCCCCTTCTTTACCAGCCGCCCCATGGCGTAGAAGTGCTGCAGCTTCGACTAAAGCTTTAAAACTGCTGAACTGTTGTGGGTCAGGCAAGGACTGAACTTCAGCAACTGTTACGTGACTACAGAAAGTAGGCTTCTTCAGTTCAGCAGGATTGTCAGATGTACTTATGTTGGGGATAATCGGCCAGCAGCAGGGTGAGTGCAGAAGATATTCAGGTCCATGTCTCCATAATTTGTCTGTGGATAGTTCTTTTAGAGTCTTCCCACGAGTGATGTAGTCAGCTGGATTATTGATGGACTCCACATACCGCCATGTGTGAGCACTTGTGAGTTCTTGTATTTCGGCAATTCTGGTTCCCACAAATACTTTATAGCGACAGGACTCTGACTGAAGCCATGTCAGGACTGTAGTTGAGTCAGTCCAGAGTACAAAGGATTCAATGTTCAGGGTGAGCTCTTTAGCTAATAATGAAACTAACTGTGCACCAGTTAGAGCTGCACACAGTTCCAATCTAGGCACAGATAACTGGCGTTTAGGGGCTACTCTCGACCTGGCTGTGAGGAAAGCTACCTCAACACTTCCCCTTGCATCCTCGGTGCGCAAGTATGCTACGGATCCATAGGCCCGTTCAGAGGCATCACTGAAGATATGTACTTGTCGATTACAATTAAGGGAGTCCATCTGGGAACTAACATAGCAGCGGGGTAACTTGATTTGAGTTAGATGTGGCAGTTCTCTTTGCCAATCATGCCATGTTTCCAGAATGTCGTTTGGGAGTAGTGGGTCATCCCATTCTCTCTGTTTCGCCCACAGACTCTGTATAAGTATCTTGGCCCGAGTGATATAGGGAACAAGGAACCCAAGAGGGTCGTACTGGCTCGCTACCACCTTGTATATATTTCTCATTGTGGTGGTTGAACAGTCAGCAAGGCGGCTTTGGTATCCAAGCGTATCTGATTGACACATCCAACGTAGTCCTAAAACAGGTTCTTGAGGATCTGATGCGGTTTGGTTAAGCCAAAGCTCACTGCTTTCAGATCTGGCCTCCTTTGGCAGATGATTAATGACATTAGGTGAATTGCAAGCCCATTGTCGTAATTCAAATCCTCCTTCTGCTAACAGATTCCTCAGTGTATTCACTAGCCCCTTAGCCTCCTCAGATGTAGCAACACTCTGTAGACAGTTATCTACATAGAAACATCTTTCGATGGAGTGTCGAACTTTGTCTCCTGGCTCACTGTGGTCAATTACGTGCTTCTGTAGTGCATATGTGGCACAGCACGGACTACACGTCGTTCCAAATGGGAGCACTTGCCACTCGTAGATGCTTGGGAGTTCCTCTCTATTCTGATCACGCCATAAGAATCGGAGGAGGGGCTTGTCCTCTGGTAGTAATCTTACTTGATGGAACATGCCCTTTATATCACTACTAAAGGCTACTGCATGCTCCCGGAACCGTAGCAGTACCCCGAGCAAGGAGGGTCCAAGAGTTGGTCCAGGCAGAAGCAAATCATTCAGGTTTTCGCCTCTGTATGAGAAAGAACAATTGAAAACAACTCTGTTTTTCTCATTATGCCTCACCATGTGGTGGGGGATGAACCATGATTCTTCTTCCCCAGTCGGATTCTGCTCTGGTATTGCAACCACATAGCCTGCCTGTACCAGTCTCTGAATTTCGGCTCTGTAAGCCTCTGACTTCACAGGATCCCTAGCCAGGCGATTCTCTGTGCTGCGAAGATTAGGCATTACAGATTGCTTGGTGGCATGTAATTTTGGCATATTCTTAATTCTTAAGAGGGGCGTAGCATAGCGTTGGATCCCATTTATATCAATTCGGGTTGTCTTTGCATCTAGCAGGTCGATGGCGGCTTGATCTTGTTTGGATCTGGTGGCAAGTTTCTCACTCCTGTAGGGCAGTACATCGAGTTGCCACAGTTTCTCAACATGTCTGAACAGCGCATTGGAAGGGGAGCAAGTAGATATGTTGAGACATTGTTGGGTGAGAAGTGGATGTCGCAAAAGCTTAGCAGGCCCTTGGACTGTCCAGCCTACTAATCTCGTTTTCACTGCTGCTGGTCCACCAGAAGGACCCAAGCGTACAGGCTCGATCGGGGTAACTAAATGGGGATAGTCAGAGCCGATTAAGAGGAGGGGCCGAACACTGTCATAGGAAGGAATTGGCAATCCTCTGAGGTGTCTGTATTTATTCTGTAAGGTTGTAGCTGGACACGTGTGTTCGGCTAGCCCCAATTGGTCTGCAGTAAACGCCCTGTGTATCTTAAACACTTGTTGAGGCTGACAGGCAGGAGAGATGGTGAAGGACACTGAAGTACCATGTATGACTCTCATGTCCTGTCTAACAGTTCTCAGAGCAAGGTCTTCTGGTTTGCCATGTAACTTCAGTTTCTGAGCGGCTGCTTGTAAAAGGATGGTGCATTCTGAGCCATCATCCAAAATGGCAAATGTCTCAAGGGCATGTTCTCCATTCCGTAGGATTACCTTTGTGACCTTTAACAGGACCTGACTGCAGCCTAATGTTCGGTCTAGGTACAGGACCTCATTGGTGTTGTTGACAAGACAAGTGTTTTCATTGACTGATCTCTCATTCAACTCATGAAGTGCCTCAAGATGTTTGCCCTTACATACCTTACAGATGATTTTCAAACGGCACTGCGCTGCCTGATGAGCTCGACCACAACGCCAGCATCTCTTATTAGTTTTCACCCAGTTTGTTTTCTGTTCTTTGGTGAGCTGGCTGAAATTATGACACTGATTCAAATAATGCTGATTATTTGTGCAGTAGGGGCAGAACATTTTTGGTTTGTCCTGAGTTTTAGCCACACTCAAATTGGATTCTGGTGTAGATGTGGTATTGACAGCAGGCTCTGCACTGTGGAATATAGCCGTTGTCTTGGTGGACTTGAAGTCTCTGCGTCTATCTCTTTTCTGAGTAGCTTGCTCCTTTCTGTCACCGCCATACAACTCGAAACCACTTTCCTGGATTTTCAGCTCGTATTCAAGCCAGTCTGCAAAGTGTAAAAGAGTAGGAATGTGAACATTTAAGGGGTACATGTACCTTTTGAACTCAGCTCGCAAGTCGTGGGGCAGCTTCGACAACAGTCTGGTTACATGTGAACCGCACTGGAGCTCAACACTGCCGCTATCCCCCAGTTGGTCCAGCATGCCTACTAATGCTCTGACTTTCAATGCAAACCTTTTGAATCCACTGGCATCATGACTATGGATAGTGGGGTCTTCCATTAAATCAGCAATCCGCCGCAAGGCTAATTGATGAGGTTGCCCATATTGCTCAGCAAGAGTTGCCATGGTATCTGAATAGGGCCTACTGGAATTGATATAAGAGTCTGCGATGAGAAGAGCGTCCTCAAACTTCAAGTGTTCTAAAAGAATTTGATATTTAAATCTCTCCGTCACATCCTCAGGTAGAAGATTGTCTAATGAGACCTTCAATCGTGCAAATTCTCGTGGGTCTCCCTTGGTGAAGTCAGGGATTGTGGGTGTAGGGCCGCGGTATACCTTCTCTTGCTGAGTGTGGTCAGGATGCCGTCCTGTATCTCTATAGAATGGCATGCTGGCAGTAGGTGCTGTTTGGGGATGTCTGGGCGGTGGATAGTTATGCGTCCTATGTGGTGGAGTCATCCCCATAGGGTACCTCTCGGGTTCATAGTACTCAGGTGTTGATGCGCAGGAGGGAAATTTACCTCTATTCCCTAATTTCCGCATGCTAGTGGATATTTCATCCACCAAATCTGATATGTTGTGTCTAGGAGGTGGTGGTGGTATATCCACTGTGGAGGGAAGGATCTCTTCATCCACTACAGGAGGAGGTGGTAGTGGCCAGTCTTCATCTTCTGTTAAAGGGGCTCGCCTTAATGGTAAACGGGCTCTGTCATGTGGCAAAAGCACTGCCTTTTGGTGGGTTGAGTAGACTGGATTAATGACCATTTGCTTTTGCATATCTATCACTGTAGATTGAAGTTGTTGATTTTCTCGTTTAAGCTGCTGCATCATTTTCAAAATCTCAGATACATCCTCTGGTGTAACTGATTGCGATACAGGTGGGCTTTCATATCTTGTTCCAGTGGATAGTGAACGACGTGTGGCTCTCCATTCTGCCGACATGGCCTCGTCGCTTGTTGACTGATACGTAAGAGGGGTCTTCTCGGCTACCCTTTCAGTGTAACTTGCCTGTAACTCTCTGGGATGGATTAATGTATGAGCAGCTGGAATATGTTGGTCATAATGCGGGAGAGAAACCTCATAATCCTCCAACCAAGTTGGAGGCTGTGTTCGCCTCTTAGGACGCACGTCAGCAGGGCGTCCTTCTCCGTCTGTTTTGTCTGAGAACATCTCCAACACATCCACAGCAATTACCGAATCCGGCTCGAAGGACCAATTTGTTTTGTGGCTCGGGTTAAATTAATCACTGTGGTACGTCTGGTCAGGACGCAATGAAGATGCACATAGGGTTCGTTGAGGATTTATTGGGTGTACTTGTGTGTGTGTGTGGTTCTATAAGACAAATAAAAAACAATATATCAATATTTAACATACATACAATAATTGGTGATCAATAACAAAGATATTTCAATAGTTACAAAGGCATTAGAACATATCCAGAAGTCATATTATTCACTTTTGCCATCTTATCTAACTTTAGTCAGACTGGGGTTCGAACCCGTGGCCGTTGCGTCAATAACGGCACGTCGACAGCGCGTGCAAATCTGAATGACGAAGCACTTTCTTAGCATACTCGACAATATCAACGAATAATATACATTTACCCAAAGAAAACTATTACAATAATGCTTGATATAAAGGACAAGAGCATACTGTGAACAATTATGACCATGCAATCAGCTAATATGCAGGTCGATCAGCCGTACAGACAACTTTAATTAAGCCTATTTAACCTAACAAACAGAACTATGTAGATAACCCATAAACAATAATAAATAAGATTGATAAACATAGAAACTTACTTGTAGATGCACGCACACGATTATTAAACACCACTTAGTGAAATGAGGCGAACTCTCGTGCGCTCCACAGTCCACACTCTACAGAGTCATAACAACAACTAACGCACTTCCGTTCCGAGTATATTCCAATTACTCCGCAATACCACAAGGGGGCATTAACAGTCCATAGTCATTGAATATGTCAACTCTCAATAAGAAAACCCTACTAATATAAATCTATTACTTGAAGTGCTAAATACAAGGCAGTTTGTAACAGTGATAATGACTAACAGAGAGGCGGAAGCTGTCCTGCTGAGGGCATGTCAAGCTCAGAGCTTTCCGGAAGAGGTGGCTGCCCTTCAGGCACAGATATTGATTCCCGTGCACAGTCGATTAGTCAACCTCGCTCCAGAGTGGGACCCCCTGACCAACATGATACGAGTTGGGGGGCGTCTAAGGAGGCTTGCAAACTCAGACCCAGAACAAATCCACCCCATTGTACTGGACCCAAGACACGCAGTAACAAAGCTCCTTATTCAAGAATTTGATGAGCGTCTGTTACATCCGGGAGCTGAAAGAGTCTACGCTGAGATACGGAGGCAGTACTGGATTCTCAGAGGACGCCAGGCTATCAAGCACCATCAACTTCATTATCAGTCCTGTCAGCGCTGGAGAGCGCAGCCAAAGGTACCTCAAATGGCAGATTTGCCACCAGAACGCCTCCGTCTACTCTGTCCACCTTTTTATTCAACGGGTGTTGACTGCTTTGGCCCATACCTGGTCAAAATAGGAAGGCGGAATGAGAAACGCTGGGGCCTTATCTTCAAATGTCTCACAACCAGAGCAGTTCACATCGAGCTTCTTAATTCGATGGATGTTGATGCCTTCCTTCTAGCACTCCGCCGGCTCATAGCCAGAAGAGGTCAACCCCGTGAGATCCGTTCAGATTGTGGCACTAACTTCCGCGGGGCAGAAAGAGAGCTGCGGGAAGCCTTCTTTAGCATGGAGTCAGAACTCCAAATCCGTCTTGCAGACCACCAAATTGACTTCAAGTTCAACCCGCCCAGCGCTCCACATTTCGGCGGAATATGGGAGCGTGAGGTCCGCTCTATAAAAAATGCTTTCCAGGTAGCCGTTGGTAACCAAGCAGTCACAGAGGATGTTCTGTCCACAATCCTAGTGGAAGTGGAGGGGATTCTCAATTCGAAACCTCTGGGATATGCCTCAACAGATGTCGCCGACATCGATCCAATTACTCCTAACCTTCTCCTTATGGGGCGGCGGGATGCATCTCTCCCTCAGGTGGCATATGCTCCAGGAGATATGGGGCGGCGGAGGTGGCGTCACTGTCAAAACATGGCGGACCAATTCTGGTTACAGTTCACCAGAAACTACTTGCCTACGCTTCAGACCAGGCAGAAGTGGCATAAAGCTTCAGAAAACCTGGAGGTCGACTCCGTTGTACTGATTGTGGATCCGCAACTCCCAAGAGCTCAGTGGCCCATAGGCAGAGTTCGGAAGACATTGCCAGGCAGTGACGGATGTGTGCGAACTGTTGAAGTTGTCATTGACGGTAAAGTTTACATTAGACCAGTTGCGCGCTTGATACAGTTGCCTGCTCTAGAAGGTAACACTAAAGACAGTTAGAGAATTCTCTTGATAACCCATTTGCTGCTCAATTGTGGGGGCGGCTGTTGTGAATTCTCTCCCTTTAAGTGTTAAGTTGACTGTGTGTGACGTTTTAAGTTGCGTTGTATGCAAATAACGTAGCGCAGCGTTCTCAGTACGCACGGACTCAGTGTAATTGCCTATTCACTAAGCTACTTAAGTTGAGCGATCATATCGCGTGAACACATTCACATGTTCAGTGTTTATGTGCAAGATAAAGTTTGTGACAAAGTAAGTTTTCCTTCTAAGTATATTGTTAAAAACGCAGATTGTTACACTGTATCCCAACTGCACTAAGTTAGACCATGTTTGTGATGTAGTTGATGTTTAGCGATCTTTCTAAGTGTAATTTGATCCTGCTTAACGAGCGGATTAGCCCGCTAGCATTGCGGCTCGTATTGTTCATGTTTAGTTATTACCTTTAAGTGCATTTCTCCGTGGTATAATATCCTTCACTGGTTGTAAATTATTACTGCCTGTATTAATAAGACTGTTTCAGTGCACTATGCAGTTTGTTATTGCAGACTCATACTAATATATTTCTACATTTATATTTCATGTATCAGTGCACTTTACAGATATGTTTATATTTGGCTTTGCAATCTCTTAAGTTGTTGAATATGTTTAGGCAGTGAGTATTTATCTCTGTTATATTATTTATTTTAGAAACTACCTCAAGTACACTATTATGTGTATGGTCACTCTTGTGCAATAAACAGCTAAACTCTATCTGATGACTCCGACTCCCTGACCAGAGTTCTGCAGCGGTCAATAATATAATCCACCAGTTTTCAGTGGGGCAATCCCCAACAAATGTTATTAATATTAAAACAGTTTTTGGCTAAGATAAATTGTGATTGGGGTTTACCTGAGCTTATACTGCCTTACCGTATTCACAGCGATTCGAAATGCAATTTTAATTATGTTATTATGGAAATTGATATATGAAATTCTTCCCATCCCATACATGAAAAAATACATGACGTGTTGGTGATTTATTATATATAGGCTAAGGCTATATATTAAAAGTCTTACATAGGCTATATGAAATAAAATGACACAACCCTGTCTCTTTTTGTTAAATTTCAGTTTTATTGATCAATAATAGCCATTATTAAATTATAAGTTGCCTAAAAAGTATAAGAATCTATATAAGTCAAGAAATAAAGCAAGTTAAAAGATTCAGTCAAACATAAGTCACCAGGCTAACGTTACAACGTACAGTTAAATAGCATAATATATAAAGTTATGAAACTTCACTTTGCCCTCAGCCAAAACGATTTGCCAGGGAACAAATCATACATTAATGAGACCAAAGATCGCCCGTTAGATATACACAAGCCGATTTATAGCTCATGTTTAACCACTAGACACAGAGCCCGCTGGAAACGTCAGAATGACTAGCCGAGGTAAGGCTGTTCCAGGCGGGGTACATGAGCGCTGTGCGCCCGCTGATCCCTGGAACTCCGAAAAAGTCAGATCAAAATTTTAAATAGGCGCTATCTTTATAAACAAACCACAGATTTGAGCTTTAAACAACTATATTCTCGACTGAAAAACTCTTAAAACTACATTTCGTGACACAATAACACTAATATTTTTAAATTTCGCAGCCTTGAAAAACACTTCACCATACCGGCTTCCTTTATCTTCAGAGTTTCTCCCCCATTGGTTAGCTGTTCGGAACGTCACAACACTACAAGGATTCTGGGTAATATCCCACAGCAAAGTGAGGTCTGATGCGCACTTGCGAAAGGGGTGCATTAAGTGCCCTTATGGTCACCCCTGGAGAACACATTAGAGGATCGGGACAACCTACGGTCTTGCACCCCTTAGCGAGAACGCGCATTGAGGGGCACAAGGGCGCAAGTGCGGATATTGGGACAGGGCATAAGATGATATCATCATGCTATTCATGATCCGGCTAATTGGGTTCTTCGAGCACACCTGTTGTTTATGATTAGTATCGCTCAGTGGCGTAGCAAGTCAGTCCTGGGCCCATATGCAAAATAAAATGGTAGGGCCCCCCCTAACCCCGCCCCCCAAGTACATTGAAAATCAGTGTTGTGCAAGTTACTTCCAAACTGTAATGCATTATCTATTACTTGTTACTGTTATTTAAAAGTAATTCATAACCTTACAATATTATTGTCTCAGAATTGTAATGCGTTACATTACTCCTGTATTACTTTTGAGTTACTTTTTCACCAAAATAACTATTCAGAACTAGAACTTAACGTTCTAAAAACGGCTGTAACGAAATGCGATATGAAACCGAAATCGCGACACTCAGATCCACGAACCTGCAGAATCGCGACACACCCCTTCCAACTCCCAGCGTTATCCTTACCGTCCAGATCCAATGCTACCACATCTTTAAATTACTATTAATATTATTTGAGGTTAAAATTATAAAATACGTAGACTTACACCACAAAACTAGTTGAGGATAAATTATTTAAAATTGGGGAATTCCAGCGTTATGGACATGACATTTGCAGTCAAAACTTGAAATATAAATTCTCAGAAAAGCATTAATAGCCTTCCAATATATTGAAACATCTGTTTATCCATGCTACTCCCTTAAAGGAGTCCAGACATTAGAAAAATATCAGTCTACACATTTCATATTTAATATGAAATAGGCATGAATGCGTGACAAAAAATCTTTAACTTTTAGGAGGCAAAATATATTTTTTGTAATATATACACAGAACATAAAATATTCATTTTATTTTATTTTTCATGTTCGCATATATGAGGAAAAAACAATGTTACAGACGTGACAGTTCTCCGTTATACGGACGCGAGCGCTCTGAACTGGCACTTAAAGACTGCTTTAAAACTTTCACAGACCTCAAACAGAAAAGCACAAAGCCTTTATTTAAAGTGAATTTCGTTTTGAATTAATTGTATCTTGATTTTAATCAATGTTTCATCAACCAATTGCCTGGATTTAATAAATAATAGTAAGTAAAAGCAGACAATTATAGATAGCTAATCACGGCGCCGGCGCGAAAACTGGAGCGCGTCTCATAAATATACCGAAACTCAGCGTATAAGCATACGCTACTCCACAGACCTGAAACATATATCTATATTGAAATGTCAACTTGTAAACAGAGCAAATTCAAAACGAAACTAAACAGATTGCTCTCTGCTTATGAAAGGAAATGTGCATTTCTCTCTGGCTGGCGCATTCACTAGATCGCGAGTCAGCATCGTCAACTTCATCTTTATTAATAAACAATTAAATGTATCCTCCTTGCTATATTTGACATATTCATAATCATTGCTTTTGCCGGTTCTTTGTGGCCTCGTTTACACTGTCAGTGAAATGTGACCCAATTCCGATTTTTTGCTCATATGTGACACAGATCGGATGTGTTCTATGACAGTGTAAACAGGAACAAAACGCATGCATTCGGATATTTCCAGATCGGTTTCAGGCCTCATTCATATGTGGAAATAAATCGGATATGTGCCAATGCGACTGTCATGTAAACAGTTAGATCGGATTTTCTGAGGCATTAGGCGACTTCTCCGCGGTTTAATGACGAAAGAAACCCACGACGCGCTTCTGCAAAGGGATGGATGATCGACGAAACGTATCATCGTAGGAGAGGAATGTGGACAGGGGCACGGGAAGTGTTTTCACAGGATTGTAAATGTAACGAAAATTGTTCATTTACATTTATTTTGTGTTCATTTCTATTTGCTGTCTCTGTGCTGGCTCTTTATTGTATAACAGTGCACAGCCCATAACCCCTTTATTTTAATGCTTAATTTATGTCCCGTAAATCCGTCCGTTGCATTACGAATGAAAGCAGTATCAATAATGTCAAACATGTGATGTGCAGTCAAGTTCGGGTGTGTGTATGCTGTTTTAACAAGTGTTCTCACCGATACGCGTGTGATTCGTGGAGTTTTAACGAGTTTTATAGACATTGTTTCTTATTCAAAAATGGTGTTTTGCAACTTCGCATATCGCAGAGCATGAAGCATATTTCGTGTTCGTCCATCTGTGCAAGATAATTTAACCCTTTAAGCATGCGAGATATGTTTCAGATAGCCTATAGCCTATGGCAAGTGTAAACACATGAATCAGAAATGGGTCACAATTTAAAGAACGTGTAAACAGACAGTCAAAAAAATCGGATATAAGCAACAAATCAGAATTGGGCATCAAGACCTGCAGTGTAAACGAGGCCTGTGACAGCTTTTAGGTGCTTTAATTATCGGCTTTAATTATCGCCGCCGCTACCCTTAGGCTTACATGTTACAATTGCATCACCACCGCATCAAAAACATGATTGCGTGATAAAAACATGAAAAATACCACCTAAACATAGCCTAACTGTTAGATAGAAAACACAGAACGAATAACCGAATGCACATACGTCCATCTCGCGAATGTTGACTTCTTCATGCCATATTCACCCATTAGCGCTTTTCCACTGGCCAGCGCGAGCACAGGCCGAAATAATGACTCACCGCTCCTGTAAAAATAAAACGCTATAGAAATATATCATGACATGCATACAAAAATATATTTATTGTGGCTACACTTTAAAAAAATAATAACCTGGTTTTAATTAAAAGTTCCCCATGGGCGGGCCCCCTATCGGCCCGGGCCCATTTGCACGTGCATACCCTGCATGCCCAGACGCTACGCCACTGGTATAGCTGGATTGAGTTATCTGAGATAATTGCGCGTTCATGCGCTGGGTTAAAAGGGGTTATCGATAGTAGAAACATTGATCAGCAACGCTGCTATTGGCTGCTCACCGTGGCCAAAGAGCGCGCTCAGTTTTACTCTGCAGCAGAGCAAGAGCTATTGCTAGAAGGTTATGCTGAATTTGAAAACTTAATTACAAGTTTTCACCTAAAATGTGCAAAGCCAGGAGAGAGGGCTGGCAAAAAGTAGCAAATTACAAGTTTGTAGTGACCATTTAGATGTTTTTATCACTTTTTATTAATAATTAATAATAATTATTACAGTATATATTTTTTTTTATTTGAATAATTTCTAAATAATTAATAACTTTGTTCATTGTAATGTCAGTCACCACCCACTACTAGAACATGGGAACAAGTAAAAGTGAAGTACTAGAATATTCTACATAATGGTAATTTGTACTATAGGCAACTATAGTCTCTTTTAAAAAGGCACTGTTAATAAATGTTTGCTTGTTTATAAAAGCAACCAAGAAAAAGGCTGAGAAAAAAAGAAAAGAAAAACAAACAGGTGGTGGTCCTGCACCCCCACATTATACCCCGGCAGAAGAGCTGGCCCTTGGGTTGAATGTGAACCGACCCGTCCGGGGTTCAGCTTTTCCTCAGACACACAGCAGGGACCAGTAGCAGCAACTCCTTCATTACTGGTAAATGAACTTTAAATGATCTTACACTGTAAAATATTTTTTGCTGCACTATAGGCCTATAATCCCAATGGCTGGTCATATCAACTGTTAAACCTTGAGTAGGCCTAGTGATGAATTGCTTACTTGTGAAAGTGTGCATGTGTGAAACTACATGTAGCCTAGTTGATGAAAAAAAATATGTTGCCATGAGTTATTGATCACATTTCCCCCCAGTGTACTTCATTGTAGTAAAATTGTGTTTTCCTCTTTTGTGCAGTTTTAAACACCAACACATTTATCTGTTCCTGGCTGATCCATGTGCAGTAAGTGGACTTTTCCAAACTTTACATCAAAAGGGAAGAAAGTACAACACTTTGTAATGCCCATTTCCCCACCAATGCACAGGACAGTGAAGAAACTCTCTCAGATGACTGTCTTTTGGAGGAAGTATCTTTAAATAACTTTACTTCATTTACACTTGAGTACCTATTATTTCTGAATGCAACATGTGTTGCAGGAGTCCACATCTACAGAAAGGCCTACAGAAGAGTCTGCACAAAGCAGTGATACAGAGGTGGGCAGTGTATACTTTTCCTTTTATTTTTTGTTGCATAAGGCTTGTGTTGACAGGTTTAACCCAAGCCCCCTGCCCCTAGTTAATAGAGTATTTTGGGGGGGGAAACTTGACAACTTAAAGAAGAAAAAAAAACTGGCACTACAGAGTTAGAGATAGAGTTGCTTCAAAGGAACTTCAGAGTAAGTGCTAATATATTATTTCACACAGAGTACTATTGCTGACCTTGCATAGTATCTCTTATTGCAGGCAAAAGATGACTTGATCACTGGCTTTTCTTTACAAAGAACAATTTAAATAAAAAATCAAAGAACTAAGCATATTTGTCTTGTCTTTTATTAAACATTTAATGAAATGTTTTATATTTTTGCTGATGGTGGAAATGTTGTGTAAATGGCACATGTAATGTCACAGGCCCTGTCAAGTGCAACCCTCGGGCTTTTCAGACACTGAAATCTTCCCTTTAGTTGGCCAAAGTTCATTTCATTGTGTGACCTTGTCCTGGCTAGAGCTGCATTGTAACTGTGTATGTAATACAGTGAGCTTGATATTGATACCATGTTCAAGTAATGTGCATAAATGTGAATCTCTGTGCTTCCACATTTGTGATATGGAACAGTCACACACCATCTAGACTAGAGATTTTAGTCTGTCAACTGCCTTTTTTTAAATTTGATATAATATTACTAATCGTGAATATTAAGAATTGTAATAGTAACTTGGCTGCACATTTACATTGTGATCCCCCTTTCTATTCACAAAATCCCCTTCATAGAGGCCTTGATGGGAACATGTGTGCAGTCTATTGACCAATCACATTAGTGAAGCCTGAGGGACATATCTGTGTCATATTAATCGGCATGTTCATGATTGCATGATCTTCATTAAAAATTATAATACCTGCGTTGGCTAAACCTGCTATAGCCTACAACCTTGGGTCTAAACTGGCTTGGAAATGCCACAAAAAAAAACACCCTAAAACTGCTTGAGCGCCAGGGTAAACTTTGTGAATGACACGATCAGACAGCACTTATCAAGTTCTCCGCATCTCCAATAGTTTAAAGGAAAGAGCCACTCGCAAATAATATCAGGACAATGCACACAGTTTGTGCTGTTATTAAAGGCCGACTCCGACGACTCGAACATTTAATGTGCGTTTCCAAAAAATAATTGATGTTAATGACATCCTCACGAGTCATGAGAAAAATTATATCTCTCAAAAAGTACACTATCGCGCTGCGTTAAAAGACTTCTCGTTTCACCTCCGCTTATAAAGGCGCGATCTAATCCTGTTTACATGAAATAAGCCTGCTCACGAGCAGGTTCAAGCTAGCGCACCTGTTGCTATGACAGCAAGTCTAGGATGAGCTTCGAAGAACCAAACAATCCAAGATCATGGCAAATCGTCAACAATCAAATCCAGCTAACTGAGTTAGCGACGTACGAAGAACGAGCCCCAGTTGTCATTTTCTGCAATAAATGCTCTAAATGACAATTGTTTTATTTGAAATTTGGAAGAAATGCTGCCCTCCAGTGGCGCTCGCGAGACATGCGCCCGCGAGACGTCATCAGCGCGCGCCGCGGGCACGAGGAGCAGCGCATGTGTGTGTGTGAGTTGACGCGTGTGTGTGAGGGAGATCAGTGGCAGCACGTGAAGATCAACACACACAGAAATGGCACCGATACAAGCAGCAGAAATCATCTTCGCACAGAAGCTCGCGTCCAACGAGAAGCCCGAGAGGAGCAAAGCCCTGCTGAAGCTGAGGAAGTACATCCGTGTGCGCTCGGGGAGAGCCCAGGGTAAACACACACTCTTATCACACACACACTTATATCTCACACACACACACTTACATCAGACTCATTATACATACACTCTTATACACACACACACACACACACACACACACACACTTACATCAGACTCATTATACATACACACTCTTACATCAGACTCATTATACACACACTCTTATACACACACACACACACTTACATCAGACTCATTATATACACACTCTTATACTACACTCATTATACACACACTCTTATATACACACACACACACACTTATATTACACTAGTTATACACACACTCTTATATCATACACTCTTACATCAAACTCATTATATACACACTCTTGTTATACACACACTCTTGTTATACACTCATTATACACACACTCTTATATCACACTCGTTATAAGTTACACACACTCTTATACACACACACACACTTGTATCACACTAGTTATACACACACACTCTTATCACACTCACACACACTCTTATATCACACTTGTTATAAGTTACACACACACTCTTATACACACTAACTTCTTATATCACACTCATTATACACTCACACACGAACCTCTTATATCAGACTCATTATACACACACACACACACACACACAGACATGGCAGTAGATGTGTGTCTCTGCACTCCAGCGAGTGTGTGTTCAGTGACAGTGGTCTGTGTGTTCCAGGGGGTTTTGGTGAGGATGAGCTGATGAAGATCTGGAAGGGTTTGTTCTACTGTGTGTGGATGCAGGACATGCCGCTTCTACAGGTGAGGATCACACACACACACGAACGCACGCACAGTGTCACACACACACACACACACTCATGACCTGTTGTTCGTGTGTTCAGGAGGAACTGTCCACTAAGATCTCCAGGCTCCTCCACAGCTTTCAGACCCTCGACAGCCGTAAGTCTAACAAACCCACGAGATCATCCACTTCTGTCCTCAAGCATACACACACACACACACACACACAGCTTGAGAACAGATGGTCATGTGACCCTGTGCTGGTTCAGAGAGAGCTTCAGTCAGTCAGACTGACACTGGATTCAGTGCGACTGATAACTACTGTAGCCTGGACTGATGGATGTGTGTGTGTGTGTGTGTGTGTGTGTAACCCTCTCTCTCTCCGCAGAGCTGCTGTTCTTCAAGGCGTTCCTGCAGACCATGAAGAGAGAGTGGACCGGCATCGACCGGCTCCGCATGGACAAGTTCTTCCAGGTCAGAGCCATCTCTATCCAGCGCTCCTGCTCACACTGCAGCTGTGTGTGTGTGTGTGTGTGTGTGTGTCATAACCAGCCAGTGTGTGTGAACTCAACATCAGCCAATGTGTGTGAGCTCAACATCAGCCAGTGTGTGTGTGTCATAACCAGCCAGTGTGTGTGAGCTCAACATCAGCCAGTGTGTGTGTGTGTGAACTGAACATGTGTGTGTTGTCTCGTTAGCTGGTCCGCTTCGTGTTCCGGGAAGTGTTCGAGATGCTGAAGAGACGCCAGTGGGAGTCCAGGTAACCAAGGTCTACTATAACACACATTTAGGCAAAATTTGGATGAATAAATCAAAAGTAGGGCTGTACACTTAATCACACGATGACAAGAGCTGCACGATTCTCGACTCACACACACACTCGATCTAATTGACAGCGACTCGGATCTGTGTTCTGATCCGTCGTCATGAATATGAAACGGCCTTTTCAACACACAGTATCATTATTTCTCTTACGATAATTCATATGATCTCAGGAGTGCTGGATTTAAGTTTATAGTTCAGATATGAACACTGATGTCTACAGTAGTGATCAGAAGAGCAAATCACCGTTTTGAAAGAAACTTGAGGCTTGATTGTCTCATTACATCGTTACACCAGTAGGTGGCGACAAGTGACCGTTAAATTAGTGTTTGCCACTGAATCATTCGTCCGAGAGATTCGTTCACGAACGCTGGTTGATCCAGTAAGGGGGGTATGACATCACTGCACCGCGAGTGATGTCATGCGTGACTGTGATGTCATACGCCGCTCATGACACAAGTGAAGTGAGTCATTGAATCATTCATTTAATTCTATTAAACTAATTTGATATTCGTTTTAAATAGACTGCAGCAATTAACATCTCGCAGAATCTCTAGTAAATAATGTTATTTTGTTTGGTTGTCTGTTCAGAATTGTTGGAAAATATGTCTGTTATAATAATAATAATATCTCTATCTCTATATATTTATATCTTGAATATCTCTATATTAAACAAAAATCATGATTTATCCAGAATTGTGCAGCTGTGACAACGCTATTATGCACTTTTACGAAGGTTTGATTTTGTTTTTGGGGTGTACTAGAATGTTTTCATGCTTGATTGTTAAAAAAACGCATTATTTTTCAACATTTTCGGTGAAGCCCCTCCTCCAGAAATAGGAAATGTGCTGTGATTGGTTAGCTGGTGCAGTGTGTTGTGATTGGCAGTGTTTAGCATGCGTTCGGGAAATGTCCCGCCCTTCATCATAACCACAATCTCTACTCGGATGTAAATATTAACAACGGCGTCAATTTCAAACCGCTTCGAGTCCGATTCAGACCCTGACAATGTTTACGAACGAGCATTTCACAGGACGTTTCAGAGTGGGTGTTTTCGATCACAGAACCATGGGTAATTTTCCTAAGGGGCGGTGTACCAGAAGCTCCAGTAAACACTACATCAATACTGGAACGCTAGTTAGCAGGCTCGCGGAGGCAAAGCTCTACATCATAGCAACTACATAAAGCTTATAATAGGAACTTTTAATAGAACACACAACTTCATATAAGACATGGTAACAAGGTGCGATCCATAAACCACAGATTTTCCCGACAGCTGGGAATGGCTCCGTCTTTTAGGAGGAGGATTGTGGATATAGCCACAAAAGGATTGTGATATGATTTTTTGTCCATATCGCCCAGCGCTACATTGATGTGTGTGTGTGTGTTGCAGTGTGCTGGCCGAGTTCCTGCAGCTGTTCTCGGCTCAGCTCCTGCACGGCTCCGGCTCGGCTCCGGCTGGGCTCGTCCTGCATGTGCTGGACCTCTACACCGCTGAGCTGGCCCGCGTCGGCTCCGCACAGGTAACGCCCGCCGGCCCGAAGCCTGAGTCTTACTCTTCACATCTTTCATGGGGTTTCATCTCCGTTTGTAATAGTGACGCATGTACTCCTCTTCATAAAGTAATCATTTATCGTCATTTAACTTCCCTCATGTTTTAATCCTATTAGTTCGTCTTCAGAACACAAAGATATTTTTAAGAATCTCATTTTTGTCCATTATCTATTGAAAGATCCAACAAAAATCATATTAATGGAGCGGTTTAATCTTTAAGTCCTCACACGATTGCTTTATATGATCAATAGATTTCATTTGGGCCTTTATTCACATATGAACATTGATCACTGAACATGATAATCCTAATCCCGCTTTACACGCGAGGATCCGTGAGGTTTGTTCTCGTTACACCGGCACGGCTGAGCTTCCAAAGTAACTAGATATATCGGTCACCATGTTAGTATCGTTCATATTTAATGTTATCGTTATTGGCCCGAAAAGAAAATATGGCTGATATATAGATGATGGATTATTTCCTTCAGATGGATCTGAATTGCTTGAAATATGATTGGAATCACTTCAAAACAGGAAAATGCAGTAAAGTGCAACATTAGAGCGCAAGTCTGTCATATCGGCTACATAAACTTATAATGAGAACATTCAAATTGTGTGCTTGGCACATGGCTTTTAATGGTGCGACTTTTTTTTTTATAAATATAATGAAGAACAGAAATGGCCTCCTTCATGATTTTGAAAACTCGTCTTTAGTGTCGAGCTAGAGTAAAGGGCTGCTTTCCCTGCTCTATAAGCATGTAATTGTTTCTATTCCAATTCGTTGTAGAAATATATTTAAATGGTGCCTGTTATAAGAATTTGACAGATTTATTCAATATTTACCGCATCATTTAGAGGTCAAGTTGTTATTGTAGCTGACCATCAAGTTTATGGCAGTGTTGTTTTTGGCAGCCCTTTTAGTCTTAGTCTTTTGGACGAAAATGCTTTTTAGTTTTAGTCACATTTTAGTCACTTAAAAACGTAATAGTTTTAGTCAAGTTTTAGTCGCCGAAAACGCAAAAAGGTTTTAATCAAGTGAAGTAAAAAAAAAAAGTCTTTAAAAAATAGAGAAAATAAAATGCGGCTGTGTCAAAATTGGTATCGAAGTTCAAAAATAGAAAAAAAATAAAAGTGCCACTTTGCAATCTGTAAAAAAAAAAAGAAAAGAATAGAAATCCATTTGGCAAGACAGGTCTATTTATCCCTGCATTAGTGGCTGCAATGAATTGCACAATTTCTCAAAAGTCATGCTCAATGTTCAGCTGAGATGTGTAGTTTGTTTTCAGTGAAACTGAAACAGCTGAAAAGCCCATCTCACAGAGATATGATGTGGCAAAGGGAAGAAGAATGCACACAGCTCTCTGCCTTTAGCCTACTTAAAAACGTGATATTATATATACACACACATATATGTATATATATATATTTTTTTTAAATAGCCTAGATAAAATAGACATAACATACTGTGTTGGTATGGGATTAAATGATGGGTAGTGTATGGGCAGTGTGTAAGAAATAAACTAATGATTAATTACTTTAATATTCCTTTGTTCCGATCATGGGGGGTGGATGGCGCAGTGGATAAGACACATGACTTTGGTGTGAGAGACCCGGGTTCGAATCCACTGTGAGACACCAATGTGTCCCTGGGCAAGACACTTAACCCCTAGTTGCTCCAGAGGCGTGCGACCTCTGACATATATAGCAATTGTAAGTCGCTTTGGATAAAAGCGTCAGCTAAATGAATAAATGTAAATGTAGATCAGAGCATGTGAGCGGAGAGCGCATTTCTGAATATTCCTCCGCTCACTCATTCAGCTCAGGGTCGCGCGCTCAACCCTGAATGGCCTGCTGGTTCGAGAATATGTGGAATAAGAGCTGCCTCCGACTAAAGTTTTTATTCTAGTCGATTAGTAGTTGTTCATTTAAGCCATAGTGGACAAATCGCCCTTTTATATTAATTTAATTACTTAAATAGGCTATACGGGATATTGAGCGTTATAGCCGCACGACCGCACGCATAAAGCTTGTCACAAAGAACCGGCAAAAGTAATGATTATGAATGTGTAAAAAAATAGCAAGGAGACATTTAATTGTTTATTAATAAACTGGTGTTTTCGGTGTCGCTGCAAAGATGAATTTGACGATGCGGACTCGCCATGAACGAATAAAGATAAAAAGGCATAAAACGTAATATTTCCTCCCGTTTGGAGGAGACCTGTCACGCCAGTGGGTGCGCCCCACACCTTGAGAACCGCTGGATTATACTGAAACTGAAAGTATGTCCATAAATCATCTCGTCGTTTCCGACCACCAAGCCCGTTTATTGGCTTCGCCGCCATGGTCCTTCGAAGATGTGTAGCGAGTGACTAGCCGCAGCCGCAGGTGTGTTGTTGTGTGGAATCTGGTGCGCGCGGCATGGGTACCCAAAACAATGATAGGACGCGGCAGCATTGCTGATACTTTTTTAGCTCAAAACAGATTTCACGCAAAATAGGCAGAAATGACATGCATTGTGAACGTCAGACTTATAGTCATTTTCGTTCCGTCTCGTCTTGTCAACGAAAACTCGAAAACGTCTCGTCATGTTTTTGTCACCTTAGAGCCATTTTTAGCTAGTCATCGGCGCGTTATCGTCATAAAAAAAAGTGCGTCAACGAAATCATTTCCTTATCGTCATCGTTGACTAAAAGAACATTGGTTTATGGTCATTGAAAGGCTTTTCTGAGGGAAATGTGGCGTTCTAATATTGACGTCTAATTGATGGATTACATGAGACATGATTGATTTCAGTTAGTTCTGTATCTTTCATCATTCTTTCTGATGTTTATTTGCTGCTGTGATAAGAGTAAAAGATGATCAGTTCATCTGTCACACAAAACAAAAGTCTTATGTCTAACAACCCAGAGATTTAAATGCGTGTCATTGTCCTCATGTTTGTGTACGAGTGTCTGATCTCTGATGTCCTCATCCAGCTGACAGCCGAGCAGAACCTGACCTTCATCGAGCCGTTCTGCAAGTCCATGGCCAAGACCAAAGAGTACGCCCTTCAGTGCCTCCTCCAGCTGATATACATGCACATATACACACTTTCATGCCATGTCTGATCATCTTCCTTCCCTGCTCTTCAGTCGGGTCCTGCTGAAGGCCATCGGCAGCAATGTGTTCGACACCATTGTAGATCAGGTTCCTTTCGCCATCGAGGATCTTCTCCGAGAGATTCGTCAGGCTAACGGGGAAGAGCTGGACGCTAGTGGCGGATCTGAGACCAACACAGAGCGGAAGACTAAACCCGGCTCTAAGAAGAGAACTGAGGATGCGCAGGATAACGGTGGGTATATCGGCTACACATGATCACTTCTGAGTCCACTGCAAAAACTAATTACCACATTTTCCAGCATAAGGCGCACCAGGTCTAAATTATATTGAGAGAGAGAAAGTCGCATTGGTGTAAGCAATAATAAAACGTTTACAAACTCCTTTTTATCAAACACAAAGCTTCAAACCCATCGATGCCACTGTTCATTCTTGAAATGGACTTTAGCTTGTATGTTGATGTGATCCACTGGTTTGGACTGCCTCCTTGAACTTAAGAGAATGAAGCGTCTGGCATGAAATACATTTACTTGTTATGCAGTCTGTCTTGTCTATCTCTTTGAGAAGACATCAAACAATCTGTCTAGAGATTTTCTTAAATATGAACTGAACTGTGAAATCTAACACAAGAGAAGTATGGAGTGCCTCAAGGCTCGGTCTTAGGTCCACTGTGGCTCTCCTTATACATGCGTCCCACAGCGGACCTAAGACTGAGCCTTGAGGCACTCCATACTTCTCTTGTGTTAGATTTCACAGTTCAGTTATCATGTGACAGGCTAAATCAGATCGCGTCATCTGTTGCCGACATAAAGTTTAAACTTTTTTTTAGACCTTATGTATAAGGGTGTGTGCTTTTCCAAATTAATGTCCAGTCAGTTGATTTTGCCACAGGCGGACTCCAATGAAGTGTAGAAATATATCAAAGTTGATCCAGAGGAATAGTGTCATAGTGAAGGTTCAGTTTTCAAAGCAACGCTAACGCACAACATCTCACTTTCTTAAAGTTGAATCATTTAGCTTTGAATTTTTTCCCTTTGCACTTAAACCAGTTGTTACTCTGGCTACGTTTACATGCAACCAAATATTCGTTAGTAGTGGGACTGACGGCTCAATCGCACTGAAAGCCTTCCTGTAAACGCCCTAATCGATCTGATTGAGCTCGATCCCAATGAAACTTCGATCGGACTGAAAGGGTCGGTTTATTCCTTTTATAATCGATCGAGAGAACATGTAAACGCTTGATCGGATTGAAAACCAAAACTGAAAGGACGGCGCATGTGCAATGGCGTATGACAGACCGAGCTGTTCTTGTTGAATAAAGAGTCGTATAAACGAGTTTCCCGTCATCCTATAATCCTCTGTGTGTGTGTCTCTGTGTGTGTGTGTGTGTGTGTGTGTGGTAGGACGACGGCCACCACTCACACACACACACCACTGGGTTTGGGCATTTCTACTGCATGATCAATATAAGCAGCGGCACAACGGCTCATATGATCACTGTCTCTAAATTATGACCAGAAATGGATAAATATTAAGTCTACTGTTTAAAACAAATAAAAACCAATGTATGAGAATAGTTATGATGCGTAAACAGCAGAAAATCTGTATATTCGTGCAGTGAGCGCATGTCAAAAAATATATTCAGATTTGAAGCTTGTGACATAACACACACATCAACCGATCACATGTTCAGCGTTCGTAAACACTCGATTAGATTCATCAATCGGAATGAATTGTCCGATAGAAACAAAAGTTGTGCATGTAAACGCAGCCGTGTCATTTTTATGGTCTCGGTGGATTTGGGGAAAGAAAAGATGAATGAACAAAAAATAAATGATTTGTAGTTGTCATTTGATGTAAATGTTGTTTTTGTTGACTGCCAGATTCCGAGGAGGACTGCGATGAAGACATGTTTTCAATTCCAGACAACATGGATAGTAAGAGTGACTATGCGTGTGGACCAGTTCTCCAGGTGTGTTTCCTAGACTTTTCTGATGGTGTTTTGATTTTAACGTTCTTCTACAAGGATTATATTTGATTGCATAAGGAATGAGAACGTGTTGAAAGTATCGCGTTCCCTGCCGTAGTGACCCCACCTGTGCTGTGATTGTAGTTTATCCTAGCAGATGATCTAGAAAACACTGCTTTCAGAGGTTGTGTATCTCTGTGTGTGTGTAATTGGTGTTTTGTCTTGTACAGTTCGACTATGGTGCAATAGCTGACAAACTTTTTGAGGTGGCCAGTAACTCAAACATACCAAGCTTTAACCGATCCAAGATTTACAAGTTTGTCAAAATGTAAGTAGTTTCACATTGAGACAGAGAATCATGCAGACAAAAAACAATGAACATAAAAGCTGTCAGTTATGATTGTGTTAAAATCTTTCTCTTAATCTCTTTCCCCGTGGGATGAAGTTTCCGGGACTTGAGCGAAGGTAAGCTCTCTTGATATCAGGCACTTCTGGTGAAATGGTTTGTGTTTGCCATAAGCGTGACGTGCTTCACTGTTTCCTGTGGTGTGTGTGTGTTTAGGCCTGTTCCCTCAGGATAAGGTGGAGGACGTGTCCACTGATGAAGAAGACTATAGCGAAAACAGACGGAGGAAAAACAGAAAGAAACTAGCAAAAAAAGGTCAGAAAAAACAGGAGTTGCAAAGGTTTGCTTTTCATTTAGTGCTCATCTTATAATGGAGATTTGTTTATATCAGCGGAGCAGTGTGGGTCTGGAGGAAGCATTGACACAATTGCGTCAAAGATAAATATGTGTGTGTGTAAGTGAAACGATAAGTTTGGACTAGAAAAATGCATGAGATCCAGTGTGTTCTTGTAATAACCGTAAGTTTATGCATAATTACCAACAACTAATCCTATAGCAAGTACATATACAAGTAGTTCACTTCAGAATTAACATTTCTTGATAATTTTCTCTCCTCCACGTCATCCAAGATGTTCATGTCTTTCTTTCTTCAGTGGAACAGAAATGAAGGTTTTTGAGGAGAACACTCCAGGGTTTCTCCATATAGTGTCTTCAATGGGGTCCAACGGGTCGAAGGTCCAGATGTGAGTTTCAGTGCAGCTTCAAAGTCTCGACACGATCCAGCCGAGGAATAAGAGTCTGATCTAGACAAACCAGCCGACATTTATAACAAAATACACATTTATATACTTTTATCCACTAATGCTGGTCTTGCACGAGCTGTGATGCGACACACATTACGTCATCAGGGTGAAAGGTCAAGCGGGACGTAGGCGTTAGGGGTGCGCCAAAATATCGATATGGCGATATATCACGATATTTACTCCCGCGATCGATTCTCGATGCGCTCTTGCCAAGTATCGATCTTAAAAGCCGTTATAAAACGCTCTATTCATTATCCGAGTTGACTGGATTTGACTAGCTTTCATGAGGCACACACGCAAAGTCTCACCCTCTCTGCCGTGCTATGTATGTTATGCGTGCAGGCTGTTCTGTCTCGCATGCGCGCTCTAGATTCCGGGAGATTTGAACTAATTTGCGGGCATCAGGGAGACGCTATCATTATGCGGGAGACTCCCTGAACTTCCGTGAGACTTGGCATGTCTGGCTTTGCAAAAGTCCGCAAAACGGGAAACACGACCACATGTACAGACACCTCACGCGGCATCACCCGGAGCTCTGTGAGAAAGCCGTGGTTGGTGCTGGCTCGAAGCCGACACACCTCGGCGTAAACATTTTTATTACTACTGATTGCAGCAATGTTACACTAAAATAGTGTCTGTGACTGTTTTGTTGCAACTGATAAGACACAAGTTGTTTTTGTTATTGTGTTTCATCCCAAAAAATAAATGGAGATTAATTTTCCTAATTTAAAAGAAAATTGTATTTCTTAAAACATGATATAGCTATTGTGAGTTATTACTGATAATATCGATTATCGCAGTATCGCCATATCGTGATATTATCGGTATCGTGAACAATGTATCGTATCGTATCGTGAAGTACCCAGCGATTCCCAGCCCTAGTAGGCGTAAGAACAGATCTAGTGTTTACAAAGCAGACGTGCAGAGACTGAGTCAAACGCCTTTACAAAAATAAATTATTAAAAGGTACAACAACGATGTCGGACGATTTTGAAGTTGGAGGAGAAAATGAGTTGGAAATTTTCGCTCTACTCTACATTTCTGAACCGGAACACGCTTGACCTTTCACCCTGATCGCGTAATGTGTGTCGCATCACAGCTAGAGCAAGACCAGCATTAGTGGATAAAAGTATATAAATGTGTATTTTGTTATAAATGTCGGCTGGTTTGTCTAGATCAGACTCTTATTCCTCGGCTGGATCGTGTCGAGACTTTGAAGCTGCACTGAAACTCACATCTGGACCTTCGACCCGTTGGACCCCATTGAAGTCACTATATGGAGAAATCCTGGAGTGTGTTCCTGTGTCATTACTTTACACTGAAGAAACAAACACATGAACATCATGGATGACGTGCGGGGGAGTACATTATCAGAAGATTTTAATTCTGAAGTGAACTACTTTAATGTTGCTCAGTATTGAATAGTTCCTGAAGTGTCGATGGCCGATTGATCTCCAACAGGGCAGACGGCGGACACCAACCAGAAAAACAAGAAAGGCAAGAAGAAAAAGAGAAAGAACGGTAGTTTGAAGAGTGTTGAGGGCGAGGCGGATCAGCAGACGCCGGTCGAGTCCACGGACCCGGATCTAACCCAGTCTAACGCTGATCGAGACGGGGAAGAGGAGCCTGGCGAGCTGAAGGCCGGAGACGCAGGAGTGGACTCTCTCTCAGCCGGTGTGGAGGACCAGCGGGACTCACAGGAGACACCTAAAGCCTCGCGGAAAACACTGATCAAGAGGAAGAAGAAGCAGAGGGACCCAGCCGCAGTCGAGCCGGAGCCCAGCGCCAATGGAGACGCCCATCAGGAGCTCCAGGTCCCAGCACTCTCGACGGCTGGCAACATGAAGAAGAAGAAGCTGAAGAAGAACCCAGCCGCAGTCGAGCCGGAGCCCAGCGCCAATGAAGACCCTCACCAGGAGCTCCAGGTTCCAGCACTCTCGACGGCTGGCAACATAAAGAAGAAGAAGCAGAAGTCCGGCCCTGCTGAGCAGATCCAACCAGGGAAGAAGAAGAGGAGGGTGAAGGATGAAGATGTGCAGGTGAACGGACAGGCGGGCGAGACCAGCGGCAAGAGACCGAAGCTCACCAGTGTAAGTGTTTCCGGCTCTCTGACGTGTTTACAGGGTTAGTTCACCCAAAAATGAAGATGATGTCATTAATGCCTCTCCCTCGTGTCGCTCCAAGCCCGTCAGACCTCCGTTCATCTTCAGGACACAGTTTAAGATATTTTAGATTTAGTCCGAGAGCTTTCTGTCCCTCCATTGTAAATGTGTGTACGGTATACTGTCCTTGTCCAGAAAAGAGATAAAGACATCATCAAAGTAGTCCATGTGACATCAGTGGGTTAGTTAGAGTGTGTTGAAGCATCGAAAATACATTTTGGTCCAAAAATAACAAAAACTACGACTTTATTCAGCATTGTATTGTGTTCCGGTTCTGTTGTGGATCCGCGTTCAGTGCGGCACTGAACGCGGATCCACAACAGAACCAGAATACACACACACACACACACACACACACACACCAGACACACGTCAGCAGCGGCACTGAACGCGGATCCACAACAGAACCGGAACACACACACACACACACACACACACACACACCAGACACACGTCAGCAGCGGCACTGAACGCGGATCCACAACAGAACCAGAATACACACACACCCACACACACACACACACACCAGACACACGTCAGCAGCGGCACTGAACGCGGATCCACAACAGAACCGGAACACACACACACACACACACACACACACACACCAGACACACACACCAGACACACGTCAGCGGCGGCACTGAACGCGGATCCACAACAGAACCGGAACACAATACAATGCTGAATAAAGTCGTAGTTTTTGTTATTTTTGGACCAAAATGTATTTTCGATGCTTCAACACACTCTAACTAACCCACTGATGTCACATGGACTACTTTGATGGGCTTGGGACGACATGTGGGAGAGTCATTAATGCCATCATTTTCATTTTGGGTGAACTAACCCTTTAAAGCTGTCTTTATTAAAGCTGTGTGTGTGTAAAGCTGTGTGTAAAGCTGTGTGTAAAGCTGTGTGTAAAGGTGTGTGTAAAGGTGTGTGTAAAGCTGTGTGTAAAGCTGTGTGTAAAGGTGTGTGTAAAGGTGTGTGTAAAGGTGTGTGTAAAGGTGTGTGTAAAGGTGTGTGTAAAGGTGTGTGTAAAGGTGTGTGTAAAGGTGTGTGTAAAGGTGTGTGTAAAGGTGTGTGTAAAGGTGTGTGTAAAGGTGTGTGTAAAGGTGTGTGTAAAGGTGTGTGTGTAAAGGTGTGTGTGTGTAAAGGTGTGTGTGTAAAGGTGTGTGTGTAAAGGTGTGTGTGTGTAAAGCTGTGTGTAAAGGTGTGTGTGTAAAGCTGTGTGTAAAGCTGTGTGTAAAGCTGTGTGTAAAGCTGACGGGTGTTCCCTCTCGTTAGGAGGCTGGAGAACACCAGATCAAACCCCGGCAGTTCGTGCTCCGGCAGAAGAAAGCGCCCGCGCCGCTCTTCTGTAAAGCTGCGGGATACATGCTCAGCAAAAAGGTACAAGCCTTCTCTTCCGGCTCACTAACTTAGGAAACTAACATCCATCAAATGTCTTAAAGTCCCCCTGTAGTCATTTCATCCCTTAACTCATCTTTAATCAGCAAAATTACATATTTAAACGTTTTTTCCTTCATGCCTTAAAATAGCTTGAATGTAACTCGACACTAGACATGTGCCGGTATTCGGTAATGCGATAAATCGCGGTAATGAATATGCACGATATTGTTATCGCGGGGACTTCAAAATACCGTGAAAAATAATAGATCCGAATTTAGATTTTTAGAACGCGCATCAGCTTATTTTCCATCAACCGCTTAAAACAATGCGTATGCTGCGCAAAACACGTGCGCACTTTGATGTAAACAATCCCCACATGTAGAAGCACTGTGTGCATGCAGTGTACACTAGTCTAATGTAAACAATCCTCACATGTAGAAGCACTGTGTGCATGCAGTGTACACTAGTCTAATGTAAACAATCCTCACATGGAGAAGCAGTGTGTGCATGCAGTGTACACTAGTCTAATGTAAACAATCCCCACATGTAGAAGCAGTGTGTGCATGCGGCGCAGTGTACACTAGTCTAATGTAAACAATCCCCACATGTAGAAGCAGTGTGTGCATGCGGCGCAGTGTACACTCTAGTCTAATGTAAACAATCCCCACATGTAGAAGCAGTGTGCATGCGGCGCAGTGTACACTCTAGTCTAATGTAAACAATCCCCACATGTAGAAGCAGTGTGTGCATGCGGCGCAGTGTACACTCTAGTCTAATGTAAACAATCCTCACATGTAGAAGCAGTGTGCATGCGGCGCAGTGTACACTCTAGTCTAATGTAAACAATCCCCACATGTAGAAGCAGTGTGCATGCGGCGCAGTGTACACTCTAGTCTAATGTAAACAATCCCCACATGTAGAAGCAGTGTGTGCATGCGGCGCAGTGTACACTCTAGTCTAATGTAAACAATCCCCACATGTAGAAGCAGTGTGCATGCGGCGCAGTGTACACTCTAGTCTAATGTAAACAATCCCCACATGTAGAAGCAGTGTGTGCTTGCGGCGCAGTGTACACTCTAGTCTAATGTAAACAATCCCCACATGTAGAAGCAGTGTGCATGCGGCGCAGTGTACACTCTAGTCTAATGTAAACAATCCCCACATGTAGAAGCAGTGTGCATGCGGCGCAGTGTACACTCTAGTCTAATGTAAACAATCCCCACATGTAGAAGCAGTGTGTGCATGCGGCGCAGTGTACACTCTAGTCTAATGTAAACAATCCCCACATGTAGAAGCAGTGTGCATGCGGCGCAGTGTACACTCTAGTCTAATGTAAACAATCCCCACATGTAGAAGCAGTGTGTGCATGCGGCGCAGTGTACACTCTAGTCTAATGTAAACAATCCCCACATGTAGAAGCAGTGGTCATGCGGCGCAGTGTACACTCTAGTCTAATGTAAACAATCCCCACATGTAGAAGCAGTGGTCATGCGGCGCAGTGTACACTCTAGTCTAATGTAAACAATCCCCACATGTAGAAGCAGTGTGTGCATGCGGCGCAGTGTACACTCTAGTCTAATGTAAACAATCCCCACATGTAGAAGCAGTGTGCATGCGGCGAAGTGTACACTCTAGTCTAATGTAAACAATCCCCACATGTAGAAGCAGTGTGCATGCGGCGCAGTGTACACTCTAGTCTAATGTAAACAATCCCCACATGTATAAGCAGTGTGCATGCGGCGCAGTGTACACTCTAGTCTAATGTAAACAATCCCCACATGTAGAAGCAGTGTGCATGCGGCGCAGTGTACACTCTAGTCTAATGTAAACAATCCTCACATGTAGAAGCACTGTGTGCATGCAGTGCGCACTCTAGTCTAATGTAAACAATCCTCACATGTAGAAGCAGTGTGCATGCGGCGAAGTGTACACTCTAGTCTAATGTAAACAATCCCCACATGTAGAAGCAGTGTGCATGCGGCGAAGTGTACACTCTAGTCTAATGTAAACAATCCCCACATGTAGAAGCAGTGTGCATGCGGCGCAGTGTACACTCTAGTCTAATGTAAACAATCCCCACATGTATAAGCAGTGTGCATGCGGCGCAGTGTACACTCTAGTCTAATGTAAACAATCCCCACATGTAGAAGCAGTGTGTGCATGCGGCGCAGTGTACACTCTAGTCTAATGTAAACAATCCCCACATGTAGAAGCAGTGTGCATGCGGCGCAGTGTACACTCTAGTCTAATGTAAACAATCCCCACATGTAGAAGCAGTGTGCATGCGGCGCAGTGTACACTCTAGTCTAATGTAAACAATCCCCACATGTAGAAGCAGTGTGTGCATGCGGCGCAGTGTACACTCTAGTCTAATGTAAACAATCCCCACATGTAGAAGCAGTGTGTGCATGCGGCGCAGTGTACACTCTAGTCTAATGTAAACAATCCCCACATGTAGAAGCAGTGTGCATGCGGCGCAGTGTACACTCTAGTCTAATGTAAACAATCCTCACATGTAGAAGCAGTGTGCATGCGGCGCAGTGTACACTCTAGTCTAATGTAAACAATCCCCACATGTAGAAGCAGTGTGCATGCGGCGAAGTGTACACTCTAGTCTAATGTAAACAATCCCCACATGTAGAAGCAGTGGTCATGCGGCGCAGTGTACACTCTAGTCTAATGTAAACAATCCCCACATGTAGAAGCAGTGTGTGCATGCGGCGCAGTGTACACTCTAGTCTAATGTAAACAATCCCCACATGTAGAAGCAGTGTGCATGCGGCGCAGTGTACACTCTAGTCTAATGTAAACAATCCCCACATGTAGAAGCAGTGTGCATGCGGCGAAGTGTACACTCTAGTCTAATGTAAACAATCCCCACATGTAGAAGCAGTGTGCATGCGGCGCAGTGTACACTCTAGTCTAATGTAAACAATCCCCACATGTATAAGCAGTGTGCATGCGGCGCAGTGTACACTCTAGTCTAATGTAAACAATCCCCACATGTAGAAGCAGTGTGCATGCGGCGCAGTGTACACTCTAGTCTAATGTAAACAATCCCCACATGTATAAGCAGTGTGCATGCGGCGCAGTGTACACTCTAGTCTAATGTAAACAATCCCCACATGTAGAAGCAGTGGTCATGCGGCGCAGTGTACACTCTAGTCTAATGTAAACAATCCCCACATGTATAAGCAGTGTGCATGCGGCGCAGTGTACACTCTAGTCTAATGTAAACAATCCCCACATGTAGAAGCAGTGGTCATGCGGCGCAGTGTACACTCTAGTCTAATGTAAACAATCCCCACATGTAGAAGCAGTGTGCATGCGGCGCAGTGTACACTCTAGTCTAATGTAAACAATCCCCACATGTAGAAGCAGTGTGTGCATGCGGCGCAGTGTACACTCTAGTCTAATGTAAACAATCCCCACATGTAGAAGCAGTGTGCATGCGGCGCAGTGTACACTCTAGTCTAATGTAAACAATCCTCACATGTAGAAGCAGTGGTCATGCGGCGCAGTGTACACTCTAGTCTAATGTAAACAATCCCCACATGTAGAAGCAGTGTGCATGCGGCGCAGTGTACACTCTAGTCTAATGTAAACAATCCCCACATGTAGAAGCAGTGTGCATGCGGCGCAGTGTACACTCTAGTCTAATGTAAACAATCCTCACATGTAGAAGCAGTGTGCATGCGGCGCAGTGTACACTCTAGTCTAATGTAAACAATCCTCACATGTAGAAGCAGTGTGCATGCGGCGCAGTGTACACTCTAGTCTAATGTAAACAATCCCCACATGTATAAGCAGTGTGCATGCGGCGCAGTGTACACTCTAGTCTAATGTAAACAATCCCCACATGTAGAAGCAGTGGTCATGCGGCGCAGTGTACACTCTAGTCTAATGTAAACAATCCCCACATGTATAAGCAGTGTGCATGCGGCGCAGTGTACACTCTAGTCTAATGTAAACAATCCCCACATGTAGAAGCAGTGGTCATGCGGCGCAGTGTACACTCTAGTCTAATGTAAACAATCCCCACATGTAGAAGCAGTGTGCATGCGGCGCAGTGTACACTCTAGTCTAATGTAAACAATCCCCACATGTAGAAGCAGTGTGTGCATGCGGCGCAGTGTACACTCTAGTCTAATGTAAACAATCCCCACATGTAGAAGCAGTGTGCATGCGGCGCAGTGTACACTCTAGTCTAATGTAAACAATCCTCACATGTAGAAGCAGTGGTCATGCGGCGCAGTGTACACTCTAGTCTAATGTAAACAATCCCCACATGTAGAAGCAGTGTGCATGCGGCGCAGTGTACACTCTAGTCTAATGTAAACAATCCCCACACGTAGAAGCAGTGTGCATGCGGCGCAGTGTACACTCTAGTCTAATGTAAACAATCCCCACATGTATAAGCAGTGTGCATGCGGCGCAGTGTACACTCTAGTCTAATGTAAACAATCCTCACATGTAGAAGCAGTGTGCATGCGGCGCAGTGTACACTCTAGTCTAATGTAAACAATCCCCACATGTAGAAGCAGTGGTCATGCGGCGCAGTGTACACTCTAGTCTAATGTAAACAATCCCCACATGTATAAGCAGTGTGCATGCGGCGCAGTGTACACTCTAGTCTAATGTAAACAATCCCCACATGTAGAAGCAGTGGTCATGCGGCGCAGTGCGCACTCTAGTCTAATGTAAACAATCCTCACATGGAGAAGCAGTGGTCATGCGGCGCAGTGTACACTCTAGTCTAATGTAAACAATCCCCACATGTAGAAGCAGTGTGCATGCGGCGCAGTGTACACTCTAGTCTAATGTAAACAATCCCCACATGTAGAAGCAGTGTGCATGCGGCGCAGTGTACACTCTAGTCTAATGTAAACAATCCCCACATGTAGAAGCAGTGTGCATGCGGCGCAGTGTACACTCTAGTCTAATGTAAACAATCCCCACATGTAGAAGCAGTGTGCATGCGGCGCAGTGTACACTCTAGTCTAATGTAAACAATCCCCACATGTATAAGCAGTGTGCATGCGGCGCAGTGCGCACTCTAGTCTAATGTAAACAATCCTCACATGGAGAAGCAGTGGTCATGCGGCGCAGTGTACACTCTAGTCTAATGTAAACAATCCCCACATGTAGAAGCAGTGTGCATGCGGCGCAGTGTACACTCTAGTCTAATGTAAACAATCCCCACATGTATAAGCAGTGTGCATGCGGCGCAGTGTACACTCTAGTCTAATGTAAACAATCCCCACATGTAGAAGCAGTGGTCATGCGGCGCAGTGTACACTCTAGTCTAATGTAAACAATCCCCACATGTATAAGCAGTGTGCATGCGGCGCAGTGTACACTCTAGTCTAATGTAAACAATCCTCACATGTAGAAGCAGTGTGTGCATGCGGCGCAGTGTACACTCTAGTCTAATGTAAACAATCCTCACATGTAGAAGCAGTGTGCATGCGGCGCAGTGTACACTCTAGTCTAATGTAAACAATCCCCACATGTAGAAGCAGTGTGCATGCGGCGCAGTGTACACTCTAGTCTAATGTAAACAATCCCCACATGTAGAAGCAGTGTGTGCATGCGGCGCAGTGTACACTCTAGTCTAATGTAAACAATCCCCACATGTAGAAGCAGTGTGTGCATGCGGCGCAGTGTACACTCTAGTCTAATGTAAACAATCCCCACATGTAGAAGCAGTGTGCATGCGGCGCAGTGTACACTCTAGTCTAATGTAAACAATCCTTACATGTAGAAGCAGTGTGCATGCGGCGCAGTGTACACTCTAGTCTAATGTAAACAATCCTCACATGTAGAAGCAGTGTGTGCATGCGGCGCAGTGTACACTCTAGTCTAATGTAAACAATCCTCACATGTAGAAGCAGTGTGTGCATGCGGCGAAGTGTACACTCTAGTCTAATGTAAACAATCCCCACATGTAGAAGCAGTGTGTGCATGCGGCGCAGTGTACACTCTAGTCTAATGTAAACAATCCTCACATGTAGAAGCAGTGTGCATGCGGCGCAGTGTACACTCTAGTCTAATGTAAACAATCCCCACATGTAGAAGCAGTGTGCATGCGGCGAAGTGTACACTCTAGTCTAATGTAAACAATCCCCACATGTATAAGCAGTGTGCATGCGGCGCAGTGTACACTCTAGTCTAATGTAAACAATCCCCACATGTAGAAGCAGTGTGCATGCGGCGCAGTGTACACTCTAGTCTAATGTAAACAATCCTCACATGTAGAAGCAGTGTGTGCATGCGGCGCAGTGTACACTCTAGTCTAATGTAAACAATCCTCACATGTAGAAGCAGTGTGCATGCGGCGCAGTGTACACTCTAGTCTAATGTAAACAATCCCCACATGTAGAAGCAGTGTGTGCATGCGGCGCAGTGTACACTCTAGTCTAATGTAAACAATCCTCACATGGAGAAGAAGCACGGCGGAAGGAGGAACGCTGCCGACGATTTATCCCCCTTCTAAAAGCAGGGCTGTCTCACGCATTCAGCTTGACTTTTCACACGGTCTCGCGCCACACATCCATTTTCTCACGCAGAGAAAAATCGCGGAGCAAAGAGGACACTGACACCGACAGACTAGACAGAGCAGGTTACTTTTGATATGAAAAAAACATCAGCTCTCAGGTTCTGTCCATTTTATAACGAAATTCAGACAATAAATACTGTTTTGCTGCTTGTAAATGTGACGTGACAGATCGCTGCGCCTCAGTTCAAGTAAACCGATCAACTGTTACTTTTTATTAAAGATACAGTACAACCCACCGAAAGGTATAGATAATTTCGATCAATCAGTGTTTTTCAACCACGGAAAGGGGTCAATAACACTGCAGGAGAACAATTATGTCACAGAACGTTACATTTACCTCAGGAAAGCCATTTAATGACCTGCACGTTAGTTGACTATAAGAAAATAGCTATAGAGAGGAGTATTTTGCTAAATATGTGCACTATATTACATATTTTAATATATTTTTACTTGTCATTATATAATTGTTATTAAAATGAAAATTATATTACATTTTTATATTTATATTATTATATTTTATTATATTTATATTGTATGCATTATATTTAATTTCTCTCTGTATGTTTACAGCATTATGTGAGATATATTTTTTCTTGAGAAAAATTTAAATGCAGGCTATCTACTGTAGCCTACCTAATATTTATCCAAATGAGTCAATATTGAATCAAGATTGAAATCAAATCCAAGAATTTAATTGAAATCGTGAAAATTGTGTTAAGCAATAATACAAACAGTAGCCTCAGTAACTGTACCATGTAAACATTATAACATGTTGTCACTAAAAAATAAAATAATTTTTAGTTACCAAATGTTTTGACAATCACAATTACACATTGTGATGCAAGTTTTTTTTAGATACCCCCAATCCGTCTGTTTCTCTTGTGCAATTAAAATATCGTGATAATACCGTATACCGTGATAAAAGCTCAATCAATTAATCGCAGCATGAAAATTTGATACCGGCACATGCCTACTCGACACCCTTGCCTCATTTAGTATGCACGGTTCTATAAATATGCAAATGAGCCCCGCCTCCACTCACTCCCTCAGCTCAGAGATCCACTGGTTGACGATCACACGTTGATCTGATTGGTTACAAGGTCGTTTGTGACGTCAGAAACACCAGCGATTTCAAACCGTGTTTTTGAGACTGTCTTTGGTTCACTGCAGTTTTAAGGAGGAAATACTCAGCAATGCTGTCGACTTATGAACTTACACACGGTGTGTCTTAAAGCATATTAAACACCACATAGACACATAAACAAACTTGATTTTCAACACAGGGGGACTTTAAATATCTTGGTAATGGAAAAGAATAGTTGTTATTTCAAGACCTTAAATTTGGAAAAGAAAAACCAGGAATTGTGATAGGACTTAATGTGATTATTAAACTTCTTAAGGCGATGATTTAATTAAATGTGAGCGTTGCATGTTTCAAATTACAACATGGCACTGTTTCACAGCAGTTCTCCATCAGTCAATACTGCGCATGTATGCCATTGCCTGATCTGCTGTTGATGAATTATGACTATTTACTTTGTGGTGTTTATGTCATACCTGAAAACTCAGGAAAAAGTTTCGAAGGCATGTTCTTTTTACATTACTCTGTTTACGGGGTATCCGCTGTATTTCTGCGGTTTGATAAGCGCCATCTACTGTCAGAGAGAGAGACTGCATCATTCAGAGCGTCTGCGGTGTTGCAAATGTTGACCGCTGGATCGATAAGAAGCTGATGCGCATTCAAAAAAAATTTATGATGAATCTAGAATATAAATGTATACAAATCATATTTTAAATGAATATATAATCACTTATTTTGACTCATCCCTTTTCTTATAAAAGTGTAAACCTCACATTTAAAAAAAAAAAATCAAATGTTTTTGTCAACGTTTTTTAGTCATTTTATAGTTTAGGATGTTACATAAACATTGGCTTACATCCCCCTCATTACAGTATTAATATTAATTATAATTCGATTTTAAAAGCCCTGCAGACACCCTGCATTAATCTTTCTAAAGTTGTTTATTGATCTTTAATTTTTTTATTAATGTTTTCTCCTCCAGATTTTGCCAAAGAAAGTTAGATTTGGCCTCAAGAATAACAAAACCATGGGTATGTATGTGTTTTATTTGTATAAATGAGCTTCTAGTTGATTAATGAATGAAATGGAGTGAGCAACATTAGAGTTAGTGAAGCTCGAGGATTCTCAGGCTGTTCTGTCAAATCTGTAAAATCATTGTGATATTTGAGGAAATGCTGAGAGGTTGAGTAACCCGTGTGTGTGTGTGTCCCGCAGAGTTCAGGAAGAGTGACCGCAGCTCGCGGGTGGGCGTGGCCAGTCAGGCCCGCGTGCCCTTTGACCCCCAGAGGACCCCGAAGAGCAGCGTGTTGAAGTCGCCCTCGCCGTCGCCCGCCGGCACCAGGAGAGCCACGGCCGCGGACTTTTTTTAAAATAAAGATTCCTACTTTCTTCTCTGTGAACTTTAATCTACTGAAGTCTCTTTAGAAAAAGAACATGCCTAAAGATATATTTTATATTCACTGTTAAAGTGTTCTCATGTTTTACTCCCCTTCCTACGTAAAGTGAGAGTTGCAATATTTTACGCTGGCTTTTTTAGACCGTTTGGATAATTTTTCAGTGTCAAATGTTCTCATTTGTTCTCAGTGAACACTGTCAGAAACGAGTTTTAGTCTCTACAGTGGATGAACTCTTCCTCGTATCCCTGCTCCAGTGAGTGAATCCCAATCTCTCTCGTTACTGTTAATGACCTGACGATGATGATGGAGTTCAGTCGCGCATGAAATCTGACCAGCTTTTACTTATATCACGACTCCCTGAATAAACCAATCCTTCGTTTTCTATTTCGGTAAATAATAACATCACTTTCTCATTCTTGCTCTTGATTGTGTAACACTGTTGCAGTGCTGTTGTGTAAATCAGTTTAAAGTCTCCCTGTAGTCGTCAATACTTTTTATCCCTTAAAACTCATCTTTAATCATCAAATTGCATATTTAATCGTTTTTTCCTTGGAAAAAGATGTCATCATGTCTTATAATAGGTTTGCCTATAAAATTTGGTCTTGATATAAGCGTTGGTTCACTGCAATTGAGAAAATACTCAGCAATATTGTTGACATGATTTTACACATGGTTTGTGTTGAAGCATATTAAAAACACCACATAGACACATAAACAACATTAAAAGCTGGATTTACACCACAGGGGGACTTTAAATAAGCGTTGCATTTAGGCTGTTTGGACAATTGAAAAGTTTTTAAAAACACTTTAAATGAACTAAAACAGAAGACTTGAATAACAGCTCAATCAAACACTAGTTCAATACAAGGTAATATTTTTTAGCAGAATTCACTGTTCTGGCATAAAAATAGGTCACGAGATTCACCCAGATCTGAGGAGTTTATTTCTGAATGTGTGTGGCTTCTGATTCATTATGAATAACCAGAGAGCGGTAGAAGTATTCCCGCTACAAACCAGTGTCTATATGATTAATAAAATACAACAAATACAAGTTTGCAATTTCAAGCAGGAACACAGACTGGTTTTGTAAATTACTGGAAGCGGCGGTAGAAATGGAGATCGTCTACATTCTCAACAGTTAAAACATCCCTCCACGAGATTGTACGTGGCCTGATCTCATTTTAAATGATTTGTGACGGCTGTGCTTGCCATTCTTATTACAGTTTTTCTTGATTGCTTAAATGCATTTATTGAAATTATGCCTCCTTGTCTCTAAAATCTCAACACAAATCCATAACTTCTCACCCAATACCCCAAACATCCTGTTTCCGGGTCAAAATGAAGCTCTCCACTCAAAACCATTCAAACGTTCTTAAAAACCCAACTTTGCCCTCAGACAGACACACAAGCCTCAAACACACACACACTACAACATAGTCTTACACACTGTCAATTCAAACCAATACTACAAAATCCGGTAATATGCAACTTATGTTGCTTGTGGTTCACTTGATGAACACAACAAATGTAAACAGTACCAGTCAAAAGTTTGGAAAAATCACTTTTTTTTTAAGTCTCTTATGCTCATCAACCCTGCATCATTACTCCAGTCTTCAGTGTCACATGATCCTTCAGAAATCACTCTAATATGATGATTTATTATCAATGTTGGATCCACGTTGTGCTGCTTACGTGATATTTGTTTTCAGGATTCTTTGATGAATAAAAAGTTAAAAAGAACAGCATCTTTTGTAACAATATACACTTCCGTTCAAAAGTTTGGGGTCAGTTGTTATTTTTCTTTCTTTCATAATTTCGGCAGGAGTGAACCATCTAATCTTTCAGTTAACCGCGGGATCATATAAGCATCCGCTCACCTCCAATACACCTAACCTTATTAGCTTAGAGAGTCTATGGGCAAAGGAACTCGTGAATATTCAGCAAGGACGTGTTAAATTGATAAAAATGACAGTACAGATTTATATTACAGTTTTTCTGAACTGCTAAAACACTAAACCCCTAAACACCCTCTGAATCAAATTCTCCATTCCTAAACCAATTTGTAAATCACTCTTTCTGCAAAACCTTGAGCAAGTTCAGGCAGACACTTTGCAAATCTCATGCACTCTCTACAAAACACCAAACACATCCCGACTCACTAAAAACCCAATTTGCAGTGTGATGAACTTGTTTTGCAAAACACTAAACAGAAAAAAAAGCTTTTGACACACCTGTCATCGTTTACACACAACAATTTAAAATAGTTTAAAACACTTTTTTCTAATTATGTGATCAGAAGGTACAACATGTAAGCCAGTTCCAGGTGCACAGATGCATCCATCAGCAGTGGATAACAATATGAGAGGTGGAGGAAGAGTGTGTACACGAGCTGGACATAAGAGTTCAACATAATGAGCCGGTTCTCTGTTGCCACCATAATCAAACATTCAGAGAACAGAACAGGTCATTTCTTACACTGTATTTTCATAATTTCAATGAGTAATTCGCTTTGCCAATATACTGTAAAGTGGACTGGAGAAATAAAGAAAAGCTTTCCTAACACAACATTTTGTGTATTTTACTTTAAGTAATTTCCATTACAATTTTTACTACATGTGTATGTTTGTATTTTATATTTTAACAGCAATTCAATTCAAGTTTATTTGTGTAGCGCTTTTCACAATACACATCATTTCAAAGCAGCTTTACAGAAAGTGCAGGAGTCCACATTACAATTCAGAGTAATTTGCTATCAGAGGAGACTGTCTAAGTATTTTAGAAATGTACAAAGTCACAGTTAGCAAAAAATGTATTAATTTAAAGTCAAGTCACCTTTATTTATATAGTGTTTTTTACAATACAAATTGTTTCAAAGCAGCTTTACAGAGATAACAGGAAAGTAAAGTTGTAATAGTATTGTTAAATTCAAAATTAAATGTTAAATGTCTCCAACTAAGCAAGCCAAATGGCAAATAAAGGCAAAAAAAGGCGACAGTGGCAAGGAACCAAAACTCCATCAGTGACAGGATGGAGAAAAAAGCCTTGGGAGAACCCAGACTCAGTCGGGGGCCAGTCCTCCTCTGGCCAACAAACGAACAGTGTGTGATTATGATTTAGGCGGCATAATAGGTCAGAAGTCAGATTGGATCAGAACTTTCACAATATTTATCCAGTTCATCTGGTTAGGGGTCGAAGTCATCACGCCGGTGTGGAGATGAGGTTGTTGAGGTGTCCATGAGGCCTTCACAGGGTTGATGAGGCTGGCACTTCAGGGATGCGTTGTCGTCGAGTCCATGTGATGGTCCTTCCTCAGATCTGGATATGGCCTGGATCCGGCGGTTTGCGGTAAACCTCGAGATAAACAGAGAGACTAAAATTAGCATCCTTCTTATGATGTACAAAGTATATCAGGATTTATGGGAAGTGTTCCCGGTTCCGGCTTATCTAAACTATGCAGCCTAACACTGAATTATAATGTGTTATGTGTATGCTAAGCCAAAGAGATGTGTTTTTAGTCTAGCTTTGAACTGACAGAGTGTGTCTGCTTCCCGGACAATGGTAGGAAGACTGTTCCAAAGTTTTGGTGCTAAATAGGAAAAGGATCTCCCGCCAGCAGTGGATTTAGATATTCTAGGTATTATCAACTGGCCGGAATTTTGAGATCGCAATAGACGTGAAGGACTATAATGCGTTAAGAGCTCGCTCAAGTACTGGGAGCTAAACCATTTAGTGCTTTGTAAGTAATCAACAATATTTTAAAATGTATACGATGTTTAATAGGCAGCCAATGCAGTGTTGACAGAACCGGGCTAATATGGTCATACTTCCGGGTTCTGGTAAGAACTCGAGCTGCTGCGTTTTGAACTAGCTGTAGTTTGTTTATTAAGCGTACAGGGCAACCACCCAGTAGAGCATTACAATAATCTAGCCTTGAGGTCATGAACGCATTAACTAACTGTTCCGCATTTCCCAATGAGAGCAAATGACGTAATTTAGATATATTTTTAAGATGGAAAAATGCGCTTTTACAGATACTAGACACGTGACTTTCAAATGAAAGGTTGGTATCAAAGAGCACACCCAGGTTCCTAACCGACGACGAAGACTTGACAGAGCAGCCATCAAGTGTTAGACAGTATTCTGGGTTATTACGTGTGGAAGTTTTTTGTCCAATAATTAGAATCTCTGTTTTTTCAGAATTTAGTAGTAGGAAATTACTAGTCATCCAATTTTTTATATCAGCTATGCATTCCGTTAATTTTGTGAATTGGTAAGTTTCGTTAGGTTTTGAGGAAATATAGAGCTGAGTATCATCAGCATAACAGTGAAAGCTAACTCCATGTTTCCTAATGATATCTCCTAACGGTAGCATGTACAGAGTGTGTGTGTGTGTGTGTGTGTGAGGGCAGCATGTACAGAGTGAACAGCAATGGTCCTAGTACTGAGCCTTGTGGTACGCCATACTGAACTAGTGATCGATAAGACATCTCTTCATTTACTGCTACAAACTGATAACGGTCAGATAAGTATGATTTAAACCATGCTAGTGCAACTCCACTAATGCCAACATAGTTTTCTAGTCTATTTAAAAGAATATTGTGGTCAATGGTGTCAAATGCAGCACTAAGATCGAGTAACACTAATAGAGAGATACAACCACGATCGGATGATAAGAGCAAATCATTTGTGACTCTGATGAGAGCGGTCTCAGTGCTATGGTACGGTCTAAATCCGGACTGAAAATCCTCGCAGATATCATTTCCTTCAAGAAACGAGCACAGTTGTGAAGATACTGCTTTTTCTAATATCTTTAACAGAAAAGGCAGATTCGAGATCGGCCTGTAATTGACTAATTTTGTATGATCAAGTTGCGTTTTTTTAATAAGCGGTTTAATCATAGCCAGCTTAAAGGTTTTTGGTACGTATCCTAGAGACAAAGACGAATTAATGATAGTAAGAAGAGGATCTATGACCTCTGGAAGCATCTCTTTCAGTAGCTTAGTCGGTATAGGGTCTAACATACAAGTTGTCGATTTAGATGAATTAACGAGTTTGCAGAATTCTTCCTCTCCTATAGCAACAAATGAATCAAATTTTTCCTCAGGGAGACTACAATGCACTTCCTGATGCGATACTGTAGTAGACGGTTGCATAGTTATAATTTTGTCCCTGATATCATCGATCAGGGACAAATTGTTATTAAACAATGTAATAAATTAATGCAGAAACAATGAGCTCATTGAAGTAACGAATACTTGTTTGTTAACAAATGATTATGACATTTAGAAAATATAACATTGGTGTATTTTGATTCAGAGTTTGAGTCATCTGAAGTCCTCGCAGGAAATGGCGCTGTCTCTTCACAGGTGTTGGGTCATCTCTTCACAGGTGTTGGGTCATCTCTTCACAGGTGTTGGGTCATCTCATCACAGGTGTTGGGTCATCTCATCACAGACTTTGGAATATCTTAGGTGGAGTGTGGCAGCAGGTTTGTTCTCTCCGCACACTTTTATCAGGTTTTATAACCTGGATTTAGATGATTAAGGCTTAGCCTTCCCCTGGCCACGGGTCAAAAATTTACGGGGGATTGGGCCAAAAATGCACCTGCACATTTAATCTAAATCTAGTAAAAAAGTGAAAATGAAATAAAGTGTTGATTGCGGGCTTGCGGCATTACATTTAGATCTGCTTATGTTGCATCATACTTTTTACGCGTTTTACAGCTTTGTGCACTATAACCAATCACACATGATCGGTTGAGATGCAATGGCCACTCAGAGGCCTTAAGATAATCGCTGAAACACCAGGGCTGCGTTCAGCCCCGACAAAACGTTGCACAACGTTTTTTAAACAGAAACGGTGATGCGTTGAACACACTGTTCTGATGATGCAAGAGTTGCAACTATGGCAGCTGAGAAGGCCATTCTTCGTGTTCTTTGTGAAGATTTTCGGAGCCTGATGAAGTCGGTATAAATATGTGTTTAATACTACAAAATATGCCAGATGTTACAGTTACTGCACTTGCCGCCCAGAACACAAGAGAACATCCCAATCGAGTGAAGGGATTTGTGGAAACAGAAATGGAAGCACATCTTACCTAATTCAGACTAAAACACATCTATTTAGCCTCACATACTGACTTTATTTGTAGTTCATACTGTTTTAATACCGTGTATTTTCTTTCTCGTTTTTAGGAAAAGCACTTAATTACCATTGTTTATTACCAAATGTCATACACTTGCAATGAAGCTAAAAATATAAACAAATACATCATTATGTTGATATCCTATATTTTTACAATAAAACTTATGAAAAACATATCTTCTAATATCCTGTTATTGCGTATACCGAGCTGCATCGAACACATTTGTAAATTACTTTCCTTGAACCCATTGTGCGAGTTCACTTTAATACCGCATGCTTTATATACATGTTGCTGCTGATTGGACTGCAGTTCCGACACGCCCACCAAACAAGAGAAGACGCATCTCAAACCCCGTTGCACACCGGTGCACGCCGTTTCCAGGAAACATGACGTTCAAGCCGGAAACCGTAGCAAAACGTTGCGCACCATTTTGAACTTGAACGTGCCCCAGAGTTTTGTTCAGTACGCGAGCTGAACTCTGATTTACTGAATTCTGCACTCTCGCAAATATTTTCATCATAAACCGATAAACAGATTTGGTGATTGTGCTCTTGAAAGCGTCGAAACTCATATAAATAGGTTTTTCTATTTACAAAGTGTTTTTGCTGCGTTGAGCAATGTAGCCAATAACAAACATATCTGATGATTTCTTGAACCCAATGGCCAATCAGTTTATGTTAGAATCCCCTCACCACTTACGCCGTAGTTTTTGTCCAGTGCTGAAATCTGCACACTCAAATTCTCATTGTAGACATAATGTAGGCTAAATAAGATATTTATTGTACTGTCAGCTTAATCGATTAGCAGAACTTAGATGTGATGAATTAAGATGAGTGACAGCTTAGTGATTATAAGAGAGCGCTTTTATGCATGCTTAGACGATATATAATCCGTTCAGAGTTTGAAGAAAACGTATGTTTTGCTGCATTAGGGGTAAGGCAATGGTTAGGCTATTTGATACTCAAACTGGCTGCCATGCCAAATCATGCATATGCTTGCCTGTTCAAATTATAGTGGTTTGTAAATATAACCACTTTAATAACAAGAGCGTTTATGGTGGGATGTGTAGGTTGTTGATAGGTGACACGTAACTATTTCATGACATTCTATTTAAATGTGTTTTTTAAGGATGAATCACATCTAGCCTTACCCTACAGTTGGTGCACCCTCCGCACCTATGACTGTACTTGTTGCCCAGCTTCCCTCATAGTCATACCATGGGCAAGGACATGGTCAACTAGAATGGCACGAATTTCTTCTGAGACTGCTTGTCTTGTGCCCTTGTCCTTCCTGTTCCTCTTTCATCATCTCTTCCTCATGTCATGGATCCAGCGGATTTAAAGCGATTGAAGATAAAGCGGGGAGTGATGCGAACTGCAACGACAAAACTCAATCAGAAAATTGATGGTGAGTTGGATAAAGAAGAACCATGTTTTGCGAAACTAGAGGAATTAATTGATCAGTTGACAGATAAAGAAAAGATTCTCATAGAACATGACAAAAATGTTGAAGCAGTAACTGAAGAAGGGGATTTGGAAGATGAGATATCTATTGCAATGGAGTATATGGATGCAATAAGTGTGAGGAGAACAAGAGTGAAACGCGCGTTGCGCATGGAAGAAGTAGAAAGCCAGTCTGGACAGAGTGAGCATGGATCTGGATCTGGACCATATAGAAGAGACACAGTCAAACTTCCCACGTTAGTCATTCCGAAATTTTCTGGGGAGATATGTGAGTGGCAAGGATTCTGGATGAAGCAACCATCCATGATAATGAACGTTTGAGCAAGACTGATAAATTCAGTTATTTGAAATCATTTTTGACCGGCACTGCAGCGAGTGCAGTAACAGGCCTCGCTTTGTCTAATATTAATTATGACACTGCCATTGATCTGCTTAAAACCCGATTTGGCCGTAAAGATCTAGTGATTAATGCTCATATGAATAAGTTACTGAACATGACTCCCGTAAATCGAGCAACTGATGTGAGCGCTTTGCGCAAATTGTATGATGACTGTGAGATACAGGTGCGTAGCCTTGACGCACTAGGTGTAGTAGCGGACACCTATGGAAGTTTATTATGTCCTATCTTGTTGAAAATTATTCCAGAAGACATTGCTCTCGAATTTACTAAATCAGAAGCTGACAATGTTCTTAAAGCAAAGGAGTTGATGGAATTTCTGAAAAAAGAAGTGGAAAGCAGAGAAAGAACTGAGAATCTCATTCAGAAGAAAGAAGTGTTTCAAAAGGAAAGGAGGAATGCTGCAAGTGACAAGGAGCGCGCGCCAGAGCGCAGAACGAAAAGGTACAATGCCGGAAACATAGCCTCCTCTGCCGCAGCATTCCATATGTCGAGTCTGAATGATAGTGACTGTTTGTTTTGTGGTAAGCCTAATCATAGCTCTACTGATTGTACTGAATCCACGGTGGATATTAGAAGAGAAAAATTGAGACGATTAGGCAGGTGTTTTGTATGTCTAGGGCCTAGACACATTGCGCGCAATTGTAGGGCGTACGGTATTGCATGTGCACAGTGCGGCAAAAGACATTATAAAACAATTTGTAACCAACAATCAACTCAGACACGAGAAACAACGATAAACCCAGAGGTAGATACTGCTCAAGCTCAATGTTCAGTTTCGCCAGGTGATTGTAATGATAGAGCAGTGCTGTTACAAACTGCAACCGTTTGGGTAGATACGCCACGACAAAGTCAAATTACTAGATGTTTGTTAGATGGGGGGAGTCAACGTAGCTTTATCCGTGAAGATATTTCTAAAGCTTTGAACCTATCAGTAGTGGGAACAGAAATCATTAAGCTACACGTATTTGGTTCAGTAAATGCCAAAAGAATGACAGTAAAAAAGGTTAAGGCTAGTTTGAGAAACCTAAAAACAAATGTGTCTGTTAAAGTTGAATTATTAGAAACCCCAAGTGTATGTTCATCTAACATTAAAATGGCAAACGAAGAGATCAGACACTCTCTTGAAGCAAAAGGACTCCAAGTTGCGGATCACCCTGTGAGAGGCATGGAACAGGAAGGTCTTGGAATTCTCATCGGAGGAGATTACTATTGAAACATTGTGTCAGGAAACACAGAAAGACTGGATAATGGACTTGTGGCTGTAGAGAGCAAATTCGGATGGTTAATTCAAGGAACTGTTTCCATCCCTGTAATGAATGTGACAACTGAAACAGTGGATGTAAATGCTCTGCATATCTGCATCGGTGAGGAACAAGCACTGACTGAACAGTTGCGTAGTTTCTGGGAGACTGAGTCGTTGGGGATCATGGACATCAAAGGGGACCCAGAGACAGATGCGCTGTGGAAGTTTGAGCAGTCCGTAAAGTACCTACAAGGTAGATATGAAGTTAGTTTGCCTTGGCGAGAAGAGAATATTAATTTGGCTACTAATTACTGTACTGCTAGAAATCGTTTGAACGGCCTTGTAAAACGTTTTCATAATAACAACGAGTTGTATGAGCAATATGATTACGTAATACAAGAATATATAGCTGAGGGAATTATCGAGGATGTAACTAATGTTGAGACCGAAAATCCAGTGTCATATTTGCCTCATCATCCCATAATTAAAGAAAGCAGGAGTACAACTAAGTTGTGAATTGTATTTGATGCGTCATCTCATGAACGAGAAAGCCGCTCGCTGAATGAATGTCTCTTAATGGGACCGAATCTGAACCCAGATTTGCTAAGCATTTTGATAAAATTCAGGCAGCATAGAGTGGCTATGATGGCAGATATAACGAAAGCTTTTCTGCAAATTGGCCTGAATGAGAGAGACAGAGATGTGCTTAGATTCTTGTGGTTCAAAGAAAGAGATTAAGGTGGTAATTATGAGAATGACGCGTGTGCCATTTGGTGCATCCGCAAGTCCCTTTCTATTAGCTGCAACTATCAGACACCATCTTAAGAAATATGAAGAGAAATATCCTGAAGAAGTCACAGTGTTGGATGAATGTCTATATGTGGACAATTTCATAACAGGAGCAGATGATGTGGAAAATGCACTTAAATTGTCCCAGAGAGCCAAAGAAATAATGTCAAGTGCAAGTATGAAATTATGCAAATGGAACACAAATTCCTCTGAGTTGCAAAACGAATGGAAACAACGAAATAAGGATGAGATAGTGGAAATCAAAGGCTTAAATCCACTTAAAGTTCTTGGTCTAACATGGAATAGAGTCACTGATGAATTCATGTTTGAAACTAATGAACTGATTGAATTTTTGCAGAATAAAAGAGACACGAAACGAGAGGTCTTACAAGCAGCTGCGCGTATATTCGATCCCATTGGATTTTTGTCCCCGTTTACCATTCGTGTCAAATGTCTATTTCAAGAGATGTGGGAGAGAGGAATTTAATGGGATGAAGATCTTCCCAGTGATCTCGCGCAAACCTGGCATCAATGGTGCTCAGAGGTACCCTATTTGAATAGGATAAATATCTCACGTCGTTACGATAATGATGTTGAAATGAAATGTGACGAATCAAGTGTAAATAACCCAGTTGAACGTGAGATTTATGTATTTACAGATGCCAGTGAGAAGGCCTACTGTGCCGCGGCATATTTGCGGTGCATAAAAAGAAATGGAGAGTGTAAAACCAGTCTGATTGCTTCCAAAACTAAAGTTGCTCCATTAAAGAAAATGACACTACCCAGGTTGGAGTTAATGGGAGCGCTTATCGGAGCAAGACTTGGAAAATTCATATCGAATAATCTGAATGTGAGTGAAATGTATTTCTGGACTGACTCCATGATAACTTTTCATTGGATTAGGAGCAGTTCCAAACAGTGGAAACCGTTTGTGGAGAATCGAGTAATTGAAATTCAAAGTCTGACATCACCAGAAAACTGGAAACATTGTTCTGGAAAGGAGAATCCAGCTGACCGTGGAACGCGTGGAATGAGCGCTCAAGCGCTCCAGAAAGAGACGTTTTGGTGGCACGGGCCGAAATGGTTGAAAGACGGCTCGCAGACGCACGACACCGAATCTCAAACGATGAATGAAATTGATGTGATGGAGTATGTTGTTCAAAAAACAATAATTGATCCAGACTGTAAAGTTGCACCGCTGTTTGATTTGAACAAGTACAGCGGACTCAAACGAGTTTTAAGAATCACATCATGGATACAGCGTTTTGTGCATAATGCACGGACACAGGAAAAACGCTATGGACCATTGTGTACAGATGAGATTCAGCAAGCAGAGCAGTACTGGATCAAGCGAACTCAAAGTGACAGTTTCTCAAAGGAAATGGATAGTTTGTTGAAAAATGATGATGTGAATAGGAATTCGAAAATCATTTCATTAAAACCATTCCTGGATGAATGTGGAATTCTGCGCGTGGGAGGTAGATTGCAGGAAACGAACTGGTCTTTTACACAGAAACATCCGTACATCTTACCAGGTAATGATGTGTTTTCAGAACTTTTGATCAGAAACGCACATGAAAAAGTGATGCATTCAGGTCTACAAGCCACTCTTAATCAATTGAGAGAAGTGTACTGGATACTGAAATCCAGACAGATGACAAAGAGTTGTGTCAAGCGTTGTTTAATCTGCAGACGTGCACGTGTAAAGGCGGGCCAACAGGTCTGTGCACCATTACCAAAAGAACACATTAACGAGGCTCAAGCATTTGAGATTACTGGAGTTGACTTTGCTGGTCCAATTTATGTGAAACCAGAAAACAAGAAGGCCTATATTGCTTTATTCACATGCGCTGTAACCCGAGCTGTGCACTTAGAACTTGTTTCTGATTTGACCACTGATGCGTTCCTGCTTGCCTTTAAAAGGTTCATAGCCAGACGTGGTATCTGTAGTGTTATTTATTCTGATAACGCTAAGACCTTCAAGAAGGCTGAAAAAGATTTGAAATTCCTGTAGACATTGATAAACGGAAAAGAAATACAAGAATTGTTTGCAAACAAGAGGATTAGATGGAAGTATATCGTGGAGCGTGCCGCCTGGTGGGGTGGCATGTGGGAGCGTTTGGTGAGATCTGTTAAGACGTGTCTACGTAAAGTACTTGGGAGGTCATATCTCAAATTCGAGGAACTCCAAACCCTGATCTGTGAAGTGGAGGCTGTGATAAATTCCCGCCCTCTTTCTTACCTGCACACAGATATTAGTGAACCTTCTCCTCTCACACCTGCTCATTTCCTGACCGGACAAAGAATGACTACTCTTCCTTCCTATCCGTTACATGATTCCAGTTTAGTGAAACTGACTGCTATTCAGCTCAACAAAAGACTACAGTATCGACAATTGTTGACTACCCAATTTTGGAATCGATGGAAAAGGGAGTACTTGATGGAACTTCGTTCTGCACACCATGTGAGTAATATATTCAAACCATCTACATTTAAAATTGGAGATGTTGTATTGATTCACGATCATAAACAACTCAAGCATATGTGGAAGATGGGACGTATTGAAGAGACCTTTATGGGAAGAGACGGTAAAATTAGATCGTGTGCTGTCCGACTGCCATCTGGATTTGTGTATAGGAGACCTGTACAATTTCTCTACCCTTTAGAAGTGGATAAACATTGACTAATGACAAGTTCATCGGGCCGGAGTTTGTTATGGCTATATTGCATGTCCCTAATCAATTGTCGTTGCAGCTTACATAACTTTACAAATGGAGACGCTCCCTCAACCTAGGGGTTCGTATGACGCACTTTTCCATATATGGACATAACCTGTTGTAGTAGGAGTGGTTCATTGGAGTTTCCTAGGATAAAGGAACTATGATGTGGAACAGGTGCAGCGCACAGAGAGACTCCAGTCCATACAGCAATGATTCCCATTCCCCTTTCCCCACGCAACTTAGAGTTTTAAAATAATAGAAAATAAAGTAAATTCAAGCATCAAGAACTCTTCTGGTCGAAATCATTCCTTGTACACAACAAAGTGGAGAATAAAGGGGTAACAACCAGGAGAATTCACAAATTATTTATACTGTAAGTATTTTAGAACTAAGGGGTTCTTATTCTACTATTATGATACAACAATCCTACATTTGGGAGCAATTTAGCAAGAACATACACTACGTACCTTTTTCTAATAATGGTGTACCAATACATACTGTATATACTTTTTTTTTAATTGCAGGGTACATATCGTCTCGGTTACGTATGTAACCCTCGTTCCCTGAGTAGGGAACGGAGACGTTACGTCGGATGACGGAGAATGGGGGTTTCGCCTAGAAAGCCAATCATCTTCGAGTATTATAAAACGAGGCAATTGCGATGAAATGCCATGGGTCTGCGGAATTTGCATAGCATATCTCCGCCCCACCGCGTGGGTATATAAGGAGAGATGCCGGCAAAGGCAGATCATGTCTTCGCTGAGGAGCCGAGACTGAACTCAGGCGTCTACCCAGCGATACAGCGGAAGTGGCAGGGAGACGTAACGTCTCCGTTCCCTACTCAGGGAACGAGGGTTACATACGTAACCAAGACGTTCCCTTTCGTAGTTACTCCGAGTTACGTCGCACCTTCACAGCTGTCTTCCAGTGCCCTGCGGAAGTCTGATCTCCCTGTCGTGATACTGGCACGGACAAAGGAGTCCTACTTAACACAGGAATACCAAGGTACACTGGAAAGCATATCTCAGAGGAAATATGCTGCAGCACGCCTACCCGTAGGGAGCACTTAGGAATATACACATGGCCCTGGGGGCTTCATATGGAGAAACACTGGAGTGACCAGCCCGTGGGGTGGCAACTTCCAACTCCAGGAGTGGCAAGGTGGCTTGCCGAGGGAAAGACACATGCTCAAAGAGGCTTACAGTGGAAATACACTGTGGAAATATCTGTTTTATGTAAGATTATGGAGCGTATGATAACAGATAGACTTGTGGATAAACTTGAGAAAAGCGGATATTTTGTGGAATATCAGAGTGGATTCAGGCAGGGGCGGTCAACAATGGATGCTGTTTTAGACATAGATATTGACATCAAAAAAGCCATTGCAAATAAAGAAGCCGTTGTCGCAGTGTTTTTGGACATTGAAAAAGCGTATGATATGCTTTGGAGGGAGGGGTTGCTCATTGCACTCGATGATGCGGGAATCAGAGGAAGAATGTTTAACTGGATTAAGAATTTAAGTAATAGGACAATTCAGGTAAGGGTGGGAAGTGAATTATCAGAGGAACTTGAGGTAGAGAATGGAACACCTCAAGGTAGTGTTATAAGCCCAGTTCTTTAATATATTAGTCAATGGTATGTTTAGCAGAGTGGGAAAAGAATTTCGGTTTTCATTATTTGCAGATGATGGGGCCCTCTGGAAGCGAGGGAGGAACCTTTCTTATATGTTTGGCCAAATTCAAACTGCTTTAAAGAGGGTATCTGAATGGGCCGATGATTGGGGCTTCAAAATATCAACAGAAAAAAAATAAATACATGGTATTTAGATATAAGAAGAAAATGCCAACACAGCTGTTACAAATAAATGATACGAATATTGAAAAAGTTAAACATTTTAAATTTTTAGGGATGTGGTTAGATGAAAGAATGACATGGAAAAAACATATTGAGATGGTTTTGTCACGGGTCGAGGAGGATGAACGCCAGATGACCGCCAACACCACAGAGGACACAGAGGCAACAGCAATTTAGAAAAACACAGGATCTTTATTGAATAAATTATGCTAAAACAGACTCCGGCAGGCCGAGAGAAGGTGAGGATTCAACAGTATAGCTGGCTCTCTTCGCAGGGTCCGGATAGACGGAGAGGAGTAAGGATTCAATAGTATAGCTGGCTCTCTTCTCAGGGCCCAGGCAGACAGAGAGCAAAGGTGAGGATTCAGCAGTATAACTGGCTCTCTTTACAGTATTCGGATGAACGGAGAAGAGTAAGGAATCAACAGGGGAGCTTGCTCTCTTCTCGGGGCTCAGGCAGACAGAGAGAAAAAAGAATGAGGGTTCAGCAGTATAACTTCTCCGTTCATCCGAATCCTGTGAAGAGAGCCAGTTATACTGCTGAACCCTCATTTTTTTCTCTCTGTCTGCCTGAGCCCTGAGAAGAGAGCCAGCTATACTATTGAATCCTTACTCCTCTCCGTCTATCCGGACCCTGCGAAGAGAGCCAGAGTAAGGAATCAACAGCGAAGCTGGCTCTCTTCCCAGAGCTCCGGCAGACAGAGCAAAAGGTGAGGATGCAACAGTATAACTGGCTCTACTCACAGGATTCGGATGGACGGAGAGGAGTAAGGAATCAACAGCGGAGCTGGCTCTCTTCTCAGAGCTCAGGCAGACAGAGAGGAAAGGTGAGGATGCAGCAGTATAACTGGCTCTCTTCACAGGATGTGGATGGACGGAGAGGAGTAAGGAATTAACAGCGGAGCTGGCTCTCTTCTCAGAGCTCAGGCAGAAAGAGAGGAAAGGTGAGGATTCAACAGTATAACTGGTACTTCACAATCCCATGTAGAAACTAAAGAGAAAAGGCGAGTTTCACCACTAGATGGCTTCCTCCATCGGCCTCAATCCGATAAGCTGCAGACGATGTCTCCACAGCCAGGACCGCTTCCCCAATGTCACTGCATTACACTTTCACTCGTGTTCCACTGTAACTCACACAAATCTGCACAAGTGATTATATTAATGAACACTGCAAAGTCTCGTTACTCACAAACTAGGGCGTAGACAGGGGCTCTAGTCCACTGCACATCACTACAATCTCTTTGACTTCTTCCGATGAGCGTGGGACGTTCGAACTTCCTCCAAAAAGACAGTTTTACACATCATGAAGTCTCAACCCATCCTCCATCAGATTTCTTATATCACAATCCAAACATCGACAGCACTTATCTTCTTATCACATCCTCCAAAAGATTTCTCATATCACAATCCAAACATCAACAGCACTTATCTCTCATCCACCACGGTGTTCCTCTCCACATCCCCAGGTTCGCCCTAGCACACGCAACCTCTCCCTCTGCCTTCTTTTTTTTAGTTGAAGATGAGATATCCTTTTATTCTTCCCAACTGACAACGTGTCCCAATTGCTATCACGTTCGTCCTCTCCCGCACCTGTTTCGAATCTTTTACTAATAATTCTCCGTCTCTGCCCGGAGTTTCCGGAACTGGAGTCTTCCGGGTCCCACACCGGAAATCCCTCCCCTCAGAAACCCGGCCGTGATTAAAGGTTCCGCCTGCCTTCGTCACAGGGTGCTTCTCATTTCTTATTTGTGCATCCTCGTTTCCTTTCCTCGCTTCCTTTCCTCGAGTCTCAGCTCCACCCCCTGCAGGATGCGAGGGAAGGCTGCAAGGAAAAAAATTAGGACGGAGGAATTGAATGAAAGCTTTTTTATACATTGGAATACTTGATCACTCGAGCGTCACTTCACTGCGTCATCAGCAGTGCTGATGTTGTTAAAGTTTGTTTATTTAAGAAATTCATAATAAATAATAATAAAGCAAGATACCTTGTTGAAATATGTGAGTTGTGTGGTTTATGTAAACTACAAAAGTAAAGTATAAATTCAAATGATTGTGACAGATGTGAAGGGGGAGGAGAATTGATACGTGCGTCATGTTTAGTCGATAAAACTCTTCCGAAAAGGGTACACCTGTGTATCCTCGCTCATGACTCCTCCGGTAGCCTCCTCACTCCTCGATCCTCGCCTCCTCGCGGTGCAATTAGAGAATTGAGATGTCCTTCAAGATGGCTGAGCTCGATTGGTTTCCGGGTCATAGGATGGAGGACGGAGGAGCGAGGAGACGAGGAGGGATATTGAGAAGCACCCACAGTTTCGCTTAAATGTGGGAAAATAATTAACGTCCTAAGGTGTGTGGCTGGGTCTGATTGGGGAGCTGATAGTGAAACTATGATGATGATATATAGAGCAACGATATGATCAACTATTGATTATGGCTGTATGGTATATGGGGCAGCAGCCCCTTCAGTAATTAGACAGCTTGATATAGTTCAAGCAAAAGCTCTTAGAGTGTGTAGTGGGGCATTTCATACAACTCCAATACCTGCGCTATTAATAGAAACAGGGGAGATGCCATTAGAAATAATAAGACGTAAACTTGGTTTGAAGTATTTAATGAAACTAAAAGGACAGACTGGAAAATTACCAACAAAAAAACCTGTTGAATCAGCATTGGGAGTTTATGGGAACAGCAAGATTGGTTAAAACAAACTTTACAGAAACACTCAAATCCATGGCAGGTGTAATTGGTATTGTGAATTTGAATGTATGTCCACCAATATGTCGGTCAGAAGTACCTTTGTGGTTGATTCCAGATCCCAATGTTGATTTATATTTTTTGAAAACAAGCAAAAGAAAGATGTCAGAGGTTGTAGTGGAGGAGATAAAAGCCTGGCAATGTCAAATGTGGGGAGGCCACCTACAAATTTACACTGACGGGTCGAAGGATCCTGAGAGTGGTAAAGTGGCTTTTGGTATAAGCATACCTGAAATAGGTTATAAAAAAGGCTGTAGGATTCCTGATCATCTGTCAGTATTTACTGCAGAGTTGGTAGCAGTTCTATGGGCAGTAAGGTGGGTAGAAGATAACAAACGGGAATATTCTGTCATATGTAGTGATTCAGCTGCAACCCTAAATACAATTAAAAATATCAAAACTAAGTCCAGACCTGACTTAATTGTGGAAATTTTGCAGGTGTTGTATAGAATTCACAAAGCAGGGAATGAGGTGGGGTTTTTGTGGGTTCCGGCACACATGGGTGTGGAGGGTAATGAGGAGGCAGATGAGGTGGCAAAGAAAGCAGTGCAGGAGGAAAGAGTTCAACTTAATTTGCAGTATGGGTTACCAGATTATACAGAAATAATAAATAGGTCAGTAAAAGAAATGTGGCAAAGGTCATGGGATTGTGAAAGGAATGGGAGAACTTAGAAAGACAGATGTAATTATAGATGTCAGAGAAGAGATGCAGTAGTCTTATCTAGATTGAGGTTTGGGCATTGTGGGCTGAGGAGTGGGCTGGCTCTGATTGGTAAAGATCCTGATGGACAGTGTTAATGTGGAGACGAGGAAACAGTGATGCATGTATTAGTACTGTTACAGAAGAGGCTCCCGTACCACCTCCTCTGCACCACCGGAGGGAGCCATCTCCGGAATATTGAACTGTACGAACTCCAAATCCCATCATGCCTCTTACCTGGGACTGATTGCGCACACACCTGCATCTCATTCACACACACCTGCATCTCATTCACACACACACATACAAACCACTTCCACGCACCACACCAGTGCGAAGTCTTGATTTGCCTTGGCTAGCACTACCGAGCGTTTATTCCCGTGGATTGTTTATTGCCTTTGACCTTGGACTGTGTACTAGTGATGGGCAGATCGAGGCTTCGTGAAGCAATGAAACAGTCGAAGCAAATGTGCCATTTTGTTTCGAGGCTTCGAATCAATCCGAAACCCGTCTCCACGGTGACACCTAGTGGTCACTTGCAGGTGTTGATCTGAAACAACCTTTACAAAGAGCTAATAAAAAAATGTGTTGGTTTTTTTATTTTATTATTGTATTTTTGTAATATATGAAGCTTGTAACCTGTAGTCTCTTCACATTGCATAATGTGATTTTGGTCATGAAAAATTAATATTAATAAAAATAAATCAAGCCACAATGTCTCCCTTTCTTATAGATTTTTATTCAAAAATATTATTTTCTCTGCTGTTGAAGGACTCAGCCTACTTCTTTTTTTACAGATAATTTCTCCAGCCTTTGAAAAAATTCTCTCACAAGGGACACTTGTTGCTGGCATACAAAGATATTTTTTAGCTAGGACATACAAATGAGGAAAGATTACTGCTCTCTCTTTCCAGTAAGTTAGAGGATCATGAGTTCTGGGCAAAAACGCATCGCTGAGGTATTTTTTCACTTCCACTGTGGCATCAGTTGTAGGATTGTGTATCATCTGGGTCTCACGGATACGATTGTCAAAATGTTCCCATAAACTGTCCTGTGTTTCAACTGGTGTTGATGATGATGGGCCTGATGTTGACATTTGTGGTTCTGAATTAAAAGAAAACGGCAATTAGTAACAAATCATAAACTGACAACACATATGAAGTATAAATTTCATGAATCACATTACATAAGATAACATAGACTGAAACTCACCAGGAGTTGTGTTTGAACGCATCAGTGATGCACACTCCAGTGTGATGTGCTTTTCAGCATCCAGGGCTTTGGCAGGATGTCAGTAGCAGGCCTTGGTACAGGGGGAACACTACCATCCTCTGCACCCTGCAGAATGGCAGGATGAATGCTCCTCAAATGGCGCATCATGGATGATGTATTGTTGCAGTAGGCTAGCTGCCGATCACAATACACACATCTCACTTTATTTGGGGTTTCCAAATGGAAATGCTCCCACACCACAGATGTACGGCATCTCTTCTGTGGAGCCTCCATTTCTATCTATCTATCTATCTATCTATCTATCTATCTATCTATCTATCTATCTATCTATCTATCTATCTATTTTATATGTAGCCTATCAATCTAATAATCTATATGTATCTGTAATATATGGATCTATCTATTAATCTATATATATATATATATATATATTTCTATCAATGCATCTATTAATGTGTCACTATGTACTCTGTGTGTCTCTAAGTCAATGTGTAAATGTAAATTAAATCCTAAATATAACTAAACAAATCGCACTATAAATGTCACTAAATCACCAAAAATCCGCTATCTCAAAACCAAACTCCTCTCACAAAAACCCACGATATGAAAATGCGTTGACAAAACTTTTATACTGTGTGATTGTGTGATTTGTTCCCGAACCGACCAATCAATGAAACCCTGATTCGGAGGAGCACTCCACCTGATGAAACACTTAGACGCTTCATTTAGCCGTTGTCACGTGACGTGGGTGTTTTGAATCACGCTTCGGATCAGTGTTTCGAATCATCTTTGCTTCGGGATCTCGCAAAGCTTCGGAACGTCTGTTTCGCGCCAGCCATCCTTACTGTGTACCCCGTTTTCTGATCGATCTCTGCCTACTCTGACCTGGATTGTTTACTGGAACTTGCCTCTCGCCGCCTGCCCTGATCATTGCCTGTTATCTGGTTTGTTCTCTGCCTATTCTCCATTGGCCTGTTTGCTGGTGTAGATCTTTGCCTGTTTGACGATTCTAATAAAAAGCTGCAAATGGATCCCGTTGATTCTGCTGGTTCATTACAAGTACAGTGCAGGAGGTACTCTCATCAAAGAAACAAATTGTTCAGGGAGCTGGGAGCAACAGGAGAAACTGTTTTTAATTTATGCTCTTTATTGAATTTGGACAGTTGGAACAAATTGAAAAAATTGATGGAGTATCTGCAAAGTATTGGAGTATATAAAAAGATATAGACAAGCAGTATTAAATAAGTTGTAAATAGCGATTAGAGAACAGAGGAGGGCAACAATACGCCATAGCTGCGTCTAGCCTGCCGGAAATACAAGAAGAAGAACAGCGTGTAGTGAGAATGCACATTATATGTACATTTACATTATGTACATTATAATTACATTATGTACTAATAAAATCATTATTCGTTATTGGTCACACGTTGCAGAGTGCAATACGAATATCAGACCATGGCAAATATAAGTTTGTTTCCATTTGCTCCATCAGCAAAACAAAAACCCATTTTTGCATTTCCATGACTTTCCAAAAGAGGAAAAAACAAAGATAGGGCCAGTTTTTCTATTTCTCTGCACTGCTTTTCCATTGTTTTTCGATGTAAACAAATATAAAATAAATATATATATTTTTAAAAATATAAATACGTTACTGAATATGAAACTAGTTCTGAATACGAAAGAGTACGTTCACAGCCACGCTTTAAATTTAAATAATATTAAAAATGAAAAATATTTGACTGTAACGAATGGACTTAATCCAAAATCCTCTAGACATCATAAACCTTCCCTCTCTCCCCTGTTGTCATTGGCCCTCAAACCAGTTCTCTTCTCTATTACACTCACAACTCCCTTTAAGATCCATATTGTAGTCATATATTGCCCCCCTGGTCAACTGGGAAGCTTTGTAGAGGAGCTGGATGTGCTGCTGTCTTCTTTCCCTCAGGATGGCACCCCACTTGTAGTCTTTGGTGATTTCAACATCTAGAGAAGCCGTATGCAACAGACTTCATCTCTCTCCTAGCCTCATTCGATCTCAAACGGCTCATCACCACAGGTACTCACACAAGTCAGGCAACCAACTGGACCTGCTTTACACACGCAACTGTATCACAGACAATATTTTGAAACCTGAAACCTCTCCACGTTTCAGATCATTTCCTCATTACTTTCAATCTACAACTCACTACCCATGCACCACCAACTCCCCTACCAGTTACTTTCAGACGAAACCTGCGTTTACTTTCTCCTTCCCATCTTTCCTCTGCTGTGTCATCCTCTCTTCCCTCACCCTCACATTTCTCATCTCTGGATGTGAATACTGCAACAGATACTTTATGCTCCACTTTAACTTCTTCTTTAGACAATATCTGCCCTCTCTCCTCTAGGCCAGCACGCGCTACTCCCTCCAACCCTTGGTTATCCGAGGTTCTTCGTGAACACCGGACCAAACTGGTTCACGCTGTTCACACTGCAAAATCTTCATAATTCCACAACAAAATCAACAGCGCCTCTAACACACGAACAGTTTTCAAGACATTCAACTCTCTCCTCCTCTCTCCTGGATCTGTCTGCTGCCTTCGACACTGTGAACCATCAGATCCTTCTGTCCACCCTCTCATCACTGGGCATCACAGGTACTCCTCTCCACTGGTTTGAGTCCTATCTCACAGGTAGGTCCTTCAGGGTTACATGGAGAGGCGAGGTATCTAAAGCACATCAACTGACCACAGGGGTTCCCCAGGGTTCAGTGCTTGGACCCCTCCTCTTCTCTATTTACACCACATCACTGGGACCCATCATACAGGCACATGGTTTCTCTTACCATTGCTATGCTGATGACACCCAGCTCTACCTCTCATTTCAACCAGATGATCCCACAGTAGCTGTACGGATCTCAAGCTGTCTGGCGGACATCTCGGCATGGATGAAGGAACATCACCTGCAGCTCAACCTGGCAAAGACTGAGCTTCTCGTCTTCCCTGCCAATCAGTCTCTACAGCACGACTTCACTATCCAGCTAGAGTCATCCTCAATCACCCCATCAAGGTCGGTCAGAAATCTTGAAGTATTATTGGATGACCAGCTGACCTTCACAGACCACATTACAAAGACCATACAGGTTTGCTATGCACAACATCAGGAAGATCAGGCCTTTCCTAACTGCGCACGCAACACAACTTCTCGTCCAGGCCCTGGTTATTTCTAGGCTTGATTACTGCAATGCTCTTCTGGCTGGACTCCCATCATGTGCAACTAAACCTCTACAAATGATCCAGAATGCTGCAGCTCGTCTGGTCTTCAACGAGCCCAAAAGGGCCCACGTCACTCCTCTGCTCATCTCTCTGCACTGGCTACCACTCGCTGCTCGCATCAAGTTCAAGGCATTGACGCTTGCTTACAGATTGACCACAGGTTCAGCTCCCTCCTACTTCCACTCACTACTACAAGTCTACATCCCTACCAGAAGCCTACGATCAGTCAATGAGCGACGGCTCGTGGTACCATCACAGAGAGCCTCAAAATCACTCTCCAGAAAATCACTCTTCTCATTCACGGTTCCATGCTGGTGGAATGAGCTCCACACCCTCGTCCAGAATGCAGAATCCCTGACAAAATTAAAAAAACATCTGAAAACTCATCTCTTCCGTGAGCACTTAACAAAAAAAAAGTTAAAAAAGAACTTCCTTTTCCTTTAAATCCTCCCTTGTCTGGTTTATGCTACTCTGAGCAATGCCTGAACTTTGTATTTTGAGCACTTCTTGCGTTGTTTTTGCCTCTTCACGATGACTCGCTTGTTTAGTCCTCAGTTGTAAGTCGCTTTGGATAAAAACGTCTGCTAAATGACTAAATGTATCACTGCTTTAACATCTTCAAATCCCATCTTTCTTGGTAATCAAAAGAATCCTCTTTTGATTTTATAATCAATGGTGTACAACATGTTATGATAAATTTCATCATAATATTTTGACCATAGTTTTGTGTAAAGACTGCACAAAATTCTCCATGCCACGGGGATTAGTTGGAACAAACATTTTTGATTGGTCACCTCACCAAATGGGTGTGAACTGAGTGGACCTTAAAGAGTGTCTGATTAGTTCAGATCTTTGCTCAATCTCTTTGAGACAACGTTTCCTGTCTCCTTCAGGCAACTTCATTTTCAAGTTAATTTGGGGGACCACCCCAAGAACCCAGACGAACGCTTCAACGAATCTCAAGAATCTCCTGCATCTGGACTTGTTCAGCAACCGAAGTCATTGCAAGTCCGTTCGCAGCCTTTAGATGCGTTTCTAAGTTATTGCGCCCCTTTAAGGTGACCCTGATTCTCTAGTGTTTCTCGTAGGTTGTGGTTAACTGATTGTAATCTTGCCATTCTCTTTTCCTCTCTCTCTCTTTCTTCACTTTTCTTCACTTTCTTGATACAATCTTTGCTTAGTTTAGTTGTGTGTAGCCTACCATAGTTTCGTTTATTAAACCATTATATCGACGCTTTATTGTCTCTGTGTTTGCCACTCACAAAAAGATCAAAGTCTTAAACCTCTCGATCTAGTGATAGCTATGCTATTACCCTGCTAGTACTTTATTTACTTTAGTTGGAAAAGGTTATTCTTTCTTGGACAAAGAAAGCATAATAATTGATTATGCTTTCTGTTCATTGAATGAACTGATTAAATAATTATACTATTTATTCTGCCACAGTCAATACTAAAAATAATTATAATATTTACAATTAATTATAATCCGTTAAACTTAATTATATATTTATCTTTTGAGCTAATTTGCTAAATGATGTTTAACTAAAATAAAGTAAATTTGCTGTGATTTTGTATGGTTTAATCATCGATGGTCAGCAGCGACTTTGGTCTGATTCGGTCAATGTACTTTCGCATGGTCCGTGTACCTTATGGTAATTAGATTTTCGGTTTTGAAAGAGAATTTTAAAAATAAAAAAGGACTGTTAATTTCATTGTCATAATACTCGCTAAAAACAAGCCATTTTCCATTTTTTCCGTTGATGCAAGGAAAAGAAATCCATCAAGAAACTAAGACAAATTTTTTAATTTGAATAAATTAAATGTATTAAATTTACACAGTAAGTTAAGAACAGCAAGTTACATTATGCCGAAAGAAGGAATTTGACAGGAATGAAAGTAGCTTCATTTGAGGTCTGTTTTATACTTTTTAACATTTCATTCTGGGAGACCCGTTTGTGAATTGGGGAAGTTGTTGTATTGTTCTCAGAAACCCTCAATTTTGATGATTTTTGTCTCTTATTTTCATTGTGAAAGAGGAACTCATCACTGCTGTTCGCTCTAGTTGTTGTTCACTTGTTCTGGGAATCTTCAGGGGTTTTTGGCTGAAATTTCTTCAGAGATTGACAAGATTCTTGGTCATCCAATTGAGCTCACATCTTTATATTGTATACTAGCTCTTAAAGCTAATCGGTGAAGGCTTTATTACATATAGCTAGACCCTATCTTATAAAACCAAGTGTTTGGGGACTGATTCAGTGATCTGTTTGTGATATGTTTTATTCAATGGGTTGAAGAAGTAATGTCATTTGTACCTCTTTGTGAAATGGGCTGGGAGAGGTTGAGTTGCAAGGTTGCTCTTCTGTTAAACTGCTCTTTTCTTCTGTTGTTAAACTACACACAGAAATGTTATCATGCTTATATCCAGAGAACTATAAGCCTTGATCAAAACCCTGTTGATCACTATTAACCAATTAAAAATCTCAAATAATGAAAAACACATACAGAATGATAACATGGTAACACTTTACAAAAAGGTCCCATTAGTTAATGCATTAACTAATAAGCTATACCAATGATCAACTCATTTGATACAGAATTTATTCATCTTTGTTAATGTTAGTTAATGGTTCATTGTTAGTTCAAGTGTAATGGAATACCAGACGCAGAGACAGGATTATCGTCAAACACAAACAGGTATTTATTGAACAGATGGAATGAAGCAGGCGAGTAATAAAGAAGTCAGAGTTATTGATGACTGATGATCATCAGTGGTAGGAGACCAGTGTTTGCAATCCTTGTCAGAGCCGTATCTGGGGTAGAGGATGCTACTGCAGCAATATGTGATGCTCTTGACAATCTGATGTCTCGAGTGCCTTTGGGTCTCGCTCCCTGTTTGTGCCATCGTTTAGTGTGTTGATTGGCTTGTTTCTCTACACTCAGTATGGCCTGTCGAGGAGGACTAGATTCATGGGACTCACCGGCTGTAGGCTGAGGGCGTCCATGACGAAGTTCTGTTGTGTGTTCCGTCTGGTTTGGTGGTCCCACAAGTAACTTTGTTTCAAGAACTGCAGTCCTTTGTAAAAGTCTCTTCTGGAATCTACTTGCTGCACTAACTACCAGAGGCATTTTCTCTTATCCTTTTGAGTATAAGCAGCTGTGTTTTCCCCAGAGGTGGAAAGTAACGAATTAGATTTACTCGCGTTACGCAGTCGTTTTTTTGTGTACTCCTACTTTTTTAAGTAGTTTTTAAAATCTGTACTTTTACTTAAGTACGTTTTGTTTGAAGTATTGTACTTTGCAACATTTGAAATCATATCCGTTACTGAGTAAAAAAAAAAATAATACAAGGGAGAAAAAAGAAATCACACTCCAGACTCCAGAAATCACTCCAGAAATCACAATCAGTTTTAGGACACCATCGGGTCACTTGATGGAGTTTTTCGGTTCCTTGCCACTGTTGCCTTTGGCTTGCTCAGTTGGGGATATTCAAATTAAATGACCCATCATACCACTGATCAGCTCTACCAAACTTGGATGTCTTTTTCCAGTAATAAACAAACACTGTTAGGTTGTTTTGATTGATACTGTGAAGCAGCTTTGATACAATATGTATTGTGAAAAGCGCTATATAAATATATTATACAGGTCCTTCTCAAAAAATTAGCATATTGTGATAAAGTTCATTATTTTTCATAATGTAATGATACAAATTAAACTTTCATATATTTTAGATTCATTGCACACCAACTGAAATATTTCAGGTCTTTTATTGTTTTAATACTGATGATTTTGGCATACAGCTCATGAAAACCCAAAATTCCTGTCTAAAAAAATTAGCATATTTCATCCGACCAAAAAAAAAGTAAACCTTCAAATAATTATGTTCAGTTATGCACTCAATAGTCAATACTTGGTCGGGAATCCTTTTGCAGAAATGACTGCTTCAATGCGGCGTGGCATGGAGGCGATCAGCCTGTGGCACTGCTGAGGTGTTATGGAGGCCCAGGATGCTTCGATAGCGGCCTTAAGCTCATCCAGAGTGTTGGGTCTTGCGTCTCTCAACTTTCTCTTCACAATATCCCACAGATTCTCTATGGGGTTCAGGTCAGGAGAGTTGGCAGGCCAATTGAGCACAGTAATACCATGGTCAGTAAACCATTTACCAGTGGTTTTGGCACTGTGAGCAGGTGCCAGGTCGTGCTGAAAAATGAAATCTTCATCTCCATAAAGCTTTTCAGCAGATGGAAGCATGAAGTGCTCCAAAATCTCCTGATAGCTAGCTGCATTGACCCTGCCCTTGATAAAACACAGTGCACCAACACCAGCAGCTGACACGGCACCCCAGACCATCACTGACTGTGGGTACTTGACACTGGACTTCAGGCATTTTGGCATTTCCTTCTCCCCAGTCTTCCTCCAGACTCTGGCACCTTGATTTCCGAATGACATGCAAAACTGAGCAACAGTCCAGTGCTGCTTCTCTGTAGCCCAGGTCAGGCGCTTCTGCCGCTGTTTCTGGTTCAAAAGTGGCTTGACCTGGGGAATGCGGCGCCTGTAGCCCATGTCCTTAATTAGAAGGAGTGATGTACTACACCATGAGCATACTTCTAATCTGTGTAAATTGTTACTGCTCTATCTTTTGCGAGTATGCATGCTCTTATGAGCACAATAAGCTCAGCTGCTTGTGCCGAATTATGACGTAAAGCGTATGCTTCTATGATAGTGCCATCGAGTTTTACGTTTGAATATCCACAAAGGAAAACACCATCAGAGGCGTATTTAACAGATCATCCCTGGAGGAGCAGGATTGGTGGATTTCTTCCAAACAGTTATGTGTTACCTGTGTCATGTCATCCAGTAAGTCCCTGCATAGCCAATAATGCAAAAACAAAACAAAAGGTAAGTAGGAATCCGTATTAATTTCAGTATCAGCAGATGCAAAATGCCATTAAAGGCGACAATTTTTAAAGTAAAAGAACTTAAAAGAAGTTCGTAAACAATAAAAGCTCCCTGTTTGAGCGATTTGAGCAACCATAAATGACGCAAAACATAGGCATTTTGAGTGTGTGATGTAGAAAATGGCTTCTTGCCCTCCATCTGCATCTCCTGCCACAGCAGGGACGTCATGTGTTTACAACTTATTAGCAGTGATATTGTTAGGCTTTTCTGTTTATAGTGAAGAAAGCTAATTGCCTGTACAAAATATGATAGCATTGTAATATAACAATATAATATGTAACGATAAAGTTTATAGTGGCTTCATAAATTAATTAAAACAAAACACATTCTTTGTCTGGATATAATGTGTTGTGGAAAGCTTTGTCCACACCGGAGAAAGGCATCCGCTCACGACCGGTGAGGTAATGTATGGAAGAGTTTCACAGAAATGTGACTTGTTGAGGTCAGTATTAGAGTAATGGTTCTCTCTGAATGAGTAACCAAACTCTCAGAATCATTAAGTGCTGAACGTAAGCATCCGCTATAACTCTGTTACAACCTAAACTTCAATGTTCACATCCACGTACAAACCGAGTGACAGTTATGATAAGTAGGATAATTCATTCTGTTAACACACGCCGTGGCTCATTCTGATGGTGTTATCTTTGTTTTATAAGAGGGGACACTCCTGACCAAAATCAACAGAAATCAGATTTGCATTTTTGCATAGATTGGAAATGTTATTATACAACAATGGAAGTGTGATTGATAGATTCATTTCAGTAAGTTTGCCCTTACAGAAAGAAAATATATTTCCTTATAGCCTATATGAATGCTCAAAATATTAAATTATTTGATGTATGTTGAAAATATACAGAATATATTGTGTTAATATATTTAATAATACATAAGGAATTGTTTCTTTTCATAATGTGACAATATATTTACTTATACAGTATATAATGTGTGTTATATTTAATAACACTTCATAATATATAGATATACATGTGATCAAATATATTACTGTCTATGTATAAATATATTTGAACAAATACTGCATGTCCAAATATTTGTATTTAAATTTATATTTGTAAAATCTGTCACGGGTAGCTGTATAGATGATGCATGACACAGAATGACCGAAAAAGCAATATTTAATAATCACAAAGAGATATAACACACTACACACCTAACACAACGTTAATGCAAGAAAATGATGCAGAGCCGAGAGCGGATGAAGGCCCACGGTGGAACTGATGAAGGGAGGATCCAGGCTGGAGTCAGGAGCCCGAGCGAGTGAGGTGGAGACGAGACAGGAGACACACTGGGACACACTGAAGGCCTCAAGGGCCAAGGTGGGGATGTGGGCTTGAAGGTGGAGACCAGACGGTGGGACACGGCGGGAACACTGGAGGAGCCGAGGGGCTAAATACAGAAGGTGGAGACCAGACGGTGGAGACCAGGCGGTGGAGACCAGGCGGTGGAGACCTAGACGGTGGAGACCAGGCGGTGGAGACCTAGACGGTGGAGACCAGACGGTGGAGACCAAACGGTGGAGACCAGGCGGTGGAGACCAGGCGGTGGAGACCAGGCGGTGGAGACCTAGACGGTGGAGACAAGACGGTGGAGACCAGGCGGTGGAGACCTAGACGGTGGAGACCAGACGGTGGAGACTAGACGGTGGAGACCAGGCGGTGGAGACCAAACGGTGGAGACCAGGCGGTGGAGACCCAGGCGGTGGAGACCAGGCGGTGGAGACCAGGCGGTGGAGACCCAGGCGGTGGAGACCCAGGCGGTGGAGACCCAGGCGGTGGAGACCAGGCGGTGGAGACCTAGACGGTGGAGACCAGACGGTGGAGACTAGACGGTGGAGACCAGGCGGTGGAGACCAGGCGGTGGAGACCCAGGCGGTGGAGACCCAGGCGGTGGAGACCAGGCGGTGGAGACCAGGCGGTGGAGACCCAGGCGGTGGAGACCCAGGCGGTGGAGACCAGGCGGTGGAGACCAGGCGGTGGAGACCAGGCGGTGGAGACCAAACGGTGGAGACCAGGCGGTGGAGACCAGGCACCAGGCGGTGGAGACCAGGCGGTGGAGACCAGGGGGTGGAGACCAAACGGTGGAGACCAGGCGGTGGAGACCAGGCGGTGGAGACCAGGCGGTGGAGATCAAACGGTGGAGACCAGGCGGTGGAGACCAGGCGGTGGAGACCCAGGCGGTGGAGACCCAGGCGGTGGAGACCAGGCGGTGGAGACCAGGCGGTGGAGACCAGGCGGTGGAGACCTAGACGGTGGAGACCGGGCGGTGGAGACCAGACGGTGGAGACCAGGCGGTGGAGACCAGGCGGTGGAGACCAGACGGTGGAGACCAGGTGGTGGAGACCTAGACGGTGGAGACTAGACGTTGGAGACCAGGCGGTGGAGACCTAGGCGGTGGAGACCAGGCGGTGGAGACCTAGGCGGTGGAGACCAGGCGGTGGAGACCAGTCGGTGGAGACCAGTCGGTGGAGACCTAGACGGTGGAGACCAGGCGGTGGAGACCAGGCGGTGGAGACCAGAGGCGGTGGAGACCAGGCGGTGGAGACCAGGCGGTGGAGACCTAGACGGTGGAGACCAGGCGGTGGAGACCAGAGGCGGTGGAGACCAGGCGGTGGAGATCCGGCGGTGGAGACCAGACGGTGGAGACCAGGCGGAAGACCGGGCGGTGGAGACCGGGTGGTGGAGACCGGGCGGTGGAGACCAGGCGGTGGAGACCAGGCGGTGGAGACCAGACGGTGGAGACCAGGCGGAAGACCAGGCGGTGGAGACCAGACGGTGGGACACGGCGGGAACACTGGAGGAGCCGAGGGGCTAAATAGAGACGGTGGCAGACCGGGCGGTGGAGACCAGGCAGTAGAGACCAGACGGTGGGACACGGCGAGAACACTGGAGGAGCCGAGGGGCTAAATAGAGACGGTGGAGACCGGGTGGTGGAGACCGGGTGGTGGAGACTGGGCGGTGGAGACTGGGCGGTAGAGACCAGACGGTGGAGACCAAACGGTGGAGACCAGGCGGTGGAGACCGGGCGGTGGAGACCAGGCGGTGGAGACCAGGCGGTGGAGACCAGATGGTGGGTCACGGCGGGAACACTGGAGGAGCCGAGGGGCTAAATAGAGACGGTGGAGACCAGGCAGTGGAGACCAGACGGTGGGACACGGCAAGAACACTGGAGGAGCCGAGGGGCTAAATAGAGACAGTGCAGGCGAGGCTGAGGAACAAGTATGGGTAGGAAAATCTGCACAAAAGAGACTCGGTGCTGGACGACTGAGAAAAACTGAGGGTTTAAATACACAAATGATAATCAAAGGAACAGGGAACAGGTGTGAACTAATCAGAAACCATGACAACTAATAATGAACTAGAACTCAGGCAAAAGGTATCAGGGAAAACAAAACAGTACATGAACGTGGCAATCTCATTTTCCCACCACGTGGCCACGACTTTAACAAACCATTCAATTGTCCAACAGTACTACAAAAAAATTCAGTAAATGCTTTTTTTTTCTTGTATACCATCACAGATTTTCATTTATGAAATGTATAACTATGCAAACAATAAAGTAAGATGATGATGAATGTGTGCTCAGCTTTATGTAAACCCACGTGTTAACTCATGAAAGAGAAATTAATGAATTTCAATAAAGTTTTCAATAATTAGTTTCAATAAAGTTATTACATGTAGAAATGTGTAACCCGCGTCGCGGCAAGAGCGCAACCCTCACTCTCGAACAGTGAAATACGCAAATGAGCGCGAAGGAAGTGCACCGCTTCAAGATCAGGACCAGCGATCTGAAAACTAGACTAGCTCAAGAGACTGTGTCAACAACAAGGGAAAAGGAAAAAATAGTGACAACACTGGCTGTGTAAGAACAGGTAAGTATATTTTAGGGAAGAGATAAGTAAAATAAAAAAACAAATAAAATATAATTAAAAAATAAAGCAGAGAAATTCAAAACATCACGTAACACAAAAGAGAAATGACCAGGATGACAATAAAATTTACTAGACAAATTAAAGTGTGACCTTCTTACACCCCTTATTTATATATTTATATTTCCTATTTAGGTTCAATCTAATACATCTAATTGATTCTTACCCTAGTAATTTATGTATGCAATCTAATTTGACCTATTTATTCGAATTTGTTCTAATTGACTTATTTAGTGTAAAGAATAACTTTTGAATTTAAATACAATTCTTCCACCCCCGACCCTTTGAATTACCCTTTTATCTCGTTCTCCAGAAAAATAGAAAAAATAATATATATATATATATATATATATATAATATATATATATAACCAAATAATCAAAAGAAATAAAATACAATAGGACTTGAAAAAAAGTAAAGGAAAAAAAACAACAATAGGGAAAATGAAATCACACTAAATTCAATTTACTGCTCAAACAACAGTCTCAATATGACTCAGGTTTTACTAGCTCTTAGCTCCAGTTCAATGCTGCTTGCACGAGATCCTTCTTCCGCAATTTAGTTCCAATCAACACAGTTCAATCAGAAAAGGAGGAAACCGTGTGCAAAATCCTACCACTCCTTCCTTGATCCACAAACTCGGTCCTTATATGGGCATGGCTCGCCAGTTCCTGCTTGCAATAGGTTTCTTCTTCCCAATGTGAAGCAGGGACAATACACGTGCGAAGTCTTCGTCGATAATCGTCCAGTGTCCATGTGCAGCATCCAACTCAGAAAGTAGTGCAAAATGGAAAAGAAGAGAAAAAAATGGACAAGGAAGGGGGAAAAGAAAATAAAGAGACCAAAAGAAAAGACCCAACCCTGCAAAAGACAAGTCCAAAAACACAATTAGACATTTCCCTCAAAAATATACATCATTACAACATTTAGTCTGAATATATACAACACTCAACATCTCCGACTTCAACTTCGTCTGACTTCAGTACATCAAATTTTCATAAATGTGCGGAGAGCAAGTTTTCAACTGACGTGCTTAGGCCTCATCTGCCCGTATTACATGTGCGTCACAATCGGCTATTAACTCATAGCTCGATTACACGACAAAAAACATCAGAATAATATCGGTTAACTGCTCAAAGTAACTTTTAGCTTTCTTTCTTTCTTTCTTTCTTTAGTTTTGTAAAAATAACAACAAAATGTATTAACATAAAATACATATAATACAATTTAGTTGAACACAGTTAAACTAAAGGAGATGTTTCTCCCCAAGTCTTTCTCTTGCAGCTGTGATGGTTTGAGGATGACCTCAAGTCTTGGTGTAAATATTGCTAGAAAGTGCCTGGTCATTGTTCTGTGCTGTCTTTACCGGCTGCTTCAGAGTCTGGCACACCCTCCAGTGTGACCCGAGAACATATTACCCAGCGGATCGAGTGCACTAATAGCTAAACACACACAACACCGCAGGAGTGACGGCTGGAGAACTTCACAGGGACAATGAGCAGCATGGCGAGAGAGATCATGGCGTTTGTGCTCACCACGTCAGGCTGGGTGCTGGTGTCCTCCACTTTACCCACGGACTACTGGAAGGTGTCTTCGATCGACGGCACGGTGATCACCACAGCCACCTTCTGGTCCAACCTGTGGAAAACCTGCGTGACTGACTCCACTGGAATCTCCAACTGCAAAGACTTCCCTTCGATGCTGGCGCTGGACGGTCAGGCGCTTTCCTCAAGTTTGTGTGCTTAAAAGTGGTCAAAAGTGATGTAGGAAAATTGACATATTCAATGTTCATTTGACTTTTTTTTTAAACTGGTAGCTGTAGTTTACCTTTTATGTCAAATAATTTTCTGCGATGAATATCCAAACCAAGTTTTGTGTTTTGATCTTCCCTCATATTTTAAATATTTAAAAAATATAAAATAGATACCTCCTATTTTGATGGTTTAATCAAACTTGTAGGGTCATTAAAAACAAATATCACCTCCAACATCACTTTTTACCACTGCTGTATGTATATGTATGTATGTCTTGGTTGTATAATAAATATTTCAGATCGAATAGTCAAATGATAGTAAAGCACTTTGTCTGATGTTGATCAGCATTAAAGCTGTTCTCAGATCATCTCAGATCCTCATGTTTGGGTCATGTAGCTCCAGTACGGCTGAGAGACACACACCAAATACATGTTTAAATTCAACCTTTACTCAGACTGTTATGCTTATAATTTCTTTTGTAATTCTTAATACAGTATAAAAGCATTTTCACTAGTCATTTCAGGCTTAATGAACACACTCTCTTAAAATAAAGGTCCTTTATTGGCATTGATGGTTCCATGAAGAACATTTAACATTCATGATCCATGCAATCTTTCCATTCCACAAAAGGGTCTTTATAGTGCAAAAGGAAAGATTTAAATTATAATTAAATTATACATTTTTTTCTATGTATAATGTTCTCAACAGAGCTAACCATTTGTGCAAAGCAAACACACACAAGTCTGAAACAAATCTGTTCCTTCTAATATGTCAATGTTTAGCACTTTTCAGAAAGCTAAGGGGAATAATTTAGATGTATTTATCCCCAGGCTGTTTTCCATTCTTTCATTTGTTTTCTTGGGTTAACTAGTGAGCTAATATTTCCCCAGAGAACAGCTAGAAGAGCGTGTGTGTGTGTGTGTGTGTGGACACCAGTCTGCTCTTCCATGACTAAAGGACAGACATCAGAGAAAGAGACCGTGTTTAACCACAGTGATTGCAAGATCTAAGAGATGTTCTGTCCAAATACTGAATTATGAATTAATTACTCAATTTTTATTATACACTCACCAGCCACTTTATTGGGTACACCTTGCTAATACCGGGTCGGACCCTCTTTGTCCTCAAGAACTGCCTTAATGCTTTGTGACAGATTCAAGAAGGTGCTAGAAACTCTCCTCAGAGATTCTGGTCCATATGGTCATGATATCCACACACAGTTGCTGCAGATTCCAGCACATCCCAAAGCTGCTCTATTGGACTGAGATCTGATGAGCGTTTGAGTTTAGTGAACTCATCATGATCAAGAAACCAGTTTGAGATGATTTGAGCTTTGTGACGTGTGTTATCCTGCTGGAAGTATTCATTGGGAGATGGTCCACTGTGGTCATGAAGGAACGGACATGGTCAGCAACAGTACTCAGGTCGGCTTTGGCGTTTAAACAATCCTCAATTGGTACTAAGAGGCCCAAAGTGTGCCAAGAAAACACCATTACACCAGCAACAGCCTGAACCACTGATACACGGCAGGAGGATCCATGCGGTTTCATTAAACCACATTCTGACTCTACCATCCGAATGTCCCAGCTGATATCTAGACTCATGTTTTTCCAATCTTCTACTGTCCGGGTTTTGGTGAATTGTAGCCTCAGTTGGCTGTTCTCAGCTGACAGGAGCATCAGCAGTGTGTCTTCTGCTGCTGGAGCTCGTCTGCTTCAGGCTTGGATGTGTTGAGCGTTCAGAGATGCTCTTCTGCAGACCTCGGGTGTAACCAGTGCTTATTTGAGTAACCTTTGCCTTTCTATCAGCTGAACCAGTCTGGTCATTCTCCTTTGACCGCTGGCATCAACAAGGCATTTTCACTCACTGGATATTTTCTCTTTTTTTCCTCTGACCATTCTCTACAAACCCTAGAGATGGTTTAGCGTTTCTCATTTTAAGCAAATATGAGATAATCTGATTCCCAAAATGTTTCAGTTTCTGTTAGAATGTAAACCGGTGGTTAAGAACCTTTGGGTACAGTTTGATGACTCTCTGAAATTGGATAAACAGATCAAAAAGATTAAATCCTGCTTCTTCTATTTGTGTTTAGTCATCTACTAACCTGGAGAAGTGCTTTTCATTTCTGTAAGACTGGACTAATGTAATTCCTTGTATGCTGGTGTGAGCCAATCACTGTTAAATCGCACAATAAGTACAGAACACCGCTGCTCGATTGTTAACGAGTGTCCGTAAACACCAGCATGTAACAAATCAATGGCTTCAGGGTCGATTTTAAATAACTAACCTAAGTATAAAGCACTACACAATCTGGCACGCTCCAACCTTCCATATGTTCCATTGTTTTAATTGAGCTCAACGAGTAAATAAAACAAATAAACTCTTGTATTGTTTAGAGACCTGTACCTGCCTGTGAAGTCCTTTCTGTAGTCTCGGCTCTCGGCTCGCAGCTGCACCACCTGTGGGAGGGACATGAGAAGCCAGGTTTGGTTTTTGAAGAGCTGGGTGAGAGGAACGTGGACACTTAGTCGGTGTGAGCTCATCACCTGAGTCCTTAAGGTCCACCGCTGGTTGCAGGCAGGCAAACTCATGCAGCGCTGCTTCTAAGTGGGCACAGTTTGGCCAGGCAGGGCCGGCTCTAACCCTTTGGTTGCCCTAGGCGATATTGAGTTTTGCGCCCCCCCCCCCCCCCCTTAAAAAATTATAAGTATTTATTAAACTAAACATGCTCTTATAGTTACTCAAAAACTTAAACAATAAATTGTTCATACAAATGCTACAAAGAACGTTCAAGGATATTTATATCATAGTTGCATTGTACAACTATATTTTATCTGACCATAAATAACTTTTAGTAGATAAATTACAACTACTACCACCACTAGGCCTACTATTATTACAATCTATTGGGCTGCTACAAGGTTAAGGGGGTTTCGGGGGTATTTCCCCGTAAGAAAATTTTGTGCATTTTAATGTTAAATTCATCAATCTGGTGCACTTTGAGAGTTCAAAACTAAAAGCTCCGACCCATATTCAGTGTGCAAATTGAACAAAGAAAAATTCAAACCTCTTTTAATTACAGTGTCTGTCTACATTACACTACTACATAATAATAGATATAATATTAATCCCATGACAGTAATTGCCATAGGCTATATTGTAAAACAAATGCACTGAAAAATAAAGGAAACTTTCATGAGTATTGTACAAATTTCTATACTTGAAAGTAAGTTATATATTTGGAAGTAATCCAGCGCCGCCAATTAAGCAAAACAAAACAAAACGAATGGGCCACCGATGTACGAGTTTTATGGGCCGTTAAGACAAAAATAGAAAAATAAAAGTATGAGATGTATGTATCGGCCCAAAAAGCACGTCGGCCCCGCGGGAATCTCCCGGTTGTCCCGATGGCCAGAACATTTGACACCTTAATGGCTGAGATGAGAAGACTTACCTCTATACTGGGCTTTCTTTTTATCTTGTTGCTTTCTCCGTTTTCGTCCCTGTGCACCAGAGGGTTTAGACCGCTTCATTTTCGATCAGCGCGCCAGCAGCCGAGCACTTGCCTAACGTAACTATAGAACGTAACGTAGCGCAACTAACCCCCGCCCCCCCTTTAGGAAATGATCGACAATAATCATCCATTCAATCTAATAATCAGGTTGACAAGTAATTAAACGTATGGCTGAGGGGCGCCTTAGGATGATCATGTTTAATAAACATGTTTTTGTTTCGCTTGTCATTGTAATTCTATGATTAATGGGAAGTAGGCCAAGGGCGACACTAGAGGGCGCCCGCGCCCCCAACACATTTGTCGCCCTAGGCAACCGCCTAGTTCGCCTATAGCAATCGCCGGCCCTGTGGCCAGGACACAGGGGTTAAACCCCTACTCTTTTTCCGAAGGACATCCTGAGATATTTAATGACCACAGAGAGTCAGGACCTCGTTCAACGTCTCATCCAATGGATTGTGCTTGTAACAGTATAGTGTCTCCGTAACTATACTGGGGCGTTAGGACACACACAGAGCACAGGGTGAGCGCCCCCTGCTGGCCTCACTAACACCTCTTCCAGCAGAAACCTAGTTTTCCCAGGAGTCTCCCATCCAGACACTGACCAGGCTCAGCCCTGCCTAGCTTCAGTGAGTGACCAGTCTTGGGCTACAGGGTGATATGGCTGCTGGCCAGGAGGCATCCATGCAAAATCACTGAAAGAAATATTGGCATTTTAACCAAAACACTGCAGAAAAGCGGCAATTCGGGCGCCGTCCATTGGTAAGTGTATCACTATGGCGAGCTGTAGTTGGCTTCTTGAAGACGGTTCAGATGACTGAACGAGAAAGATTCTGAGGCAAGGACTGCTCAACTTCTCCTTATATAGCGGGAAGACCCACCTCCAGTTTGGCACCATTCAATAGGGCTTCAGTATTTCTCAGAGAAAGAAGTTTCCCCATAGCATCTTATCTACTGTTGAGTAAACTAAACTTGAAAGGGAATTCATTGATTGATTAATTGACTGATAGTGTTTGTAATTTCATATGTTTTCTATTGTTGACAGGTTATATCCAGGTGTGTCGGGGTCTGATGATCGCTGCTGTCTGTCTTGGTTTCTTTGGATCTGTCTTTGCTCTGATCGGCATGAAGTGCACTAAGGTCGGTGGTCTTGACCAAACCAAGACCAGAATCGTCTCCTTTGCTGGGTTCAACTTTATTTGTACTGGTGGGTTTCGTTGACATCACACATCTCTTTCTCTAACATCTGAGCACTATTATCCACAGCTGAGGTGCTATACTCAGATATAATGCTGTTCCTCGCCAGGTCTGTGTTCTCTGACCGCCTGCTCCCTCTACGCTCACAGGATCACCTCGGAGTTTTTCGATCCTATGTATGTTGCGCAAAAGTAGGTACCATGTTTTTTCCCTCAAAAGAAGTGTGAGTGTCTGCAGTGATGTAGGTGATGGAAGGTGTGCTTCCTCTCAGGTATGAGCTGGGCGCTGCGCTGTTCATCGGCTGGGCGGGCTCGACGCTGTGTATCCTCGGCGGTGCGGTGTTCTGCCTCTCGCTGACTGAAGGCATGAGCAGCAGGTAAACGACACACGCCTCTTACACATACGCTTCAAAGAATCACATTTGTTTTTGACCCAGATGTAATTTCTGGGGTCTCATTTATGAAACTGTGCGTAGGATGCTTACTAAAAGTGTACGTGCGCCCGAAAGCCAAAAAGTGGTGTACAGCAAAAGATATTCTTATAAAACCTGCGCAAAATTCCCTTTATAATCCCAGTCAGCGGAAGATTGTGCGCACATGTGTCTCCGCCCTGAAATAACCATATATGAGCTTACAGAGCCTCGTTTTACTATGGATATCCTCATCTGCATATAATTTGCATATGCATATTCATCCATGTGATAACATGTTTAACGGTACAAGACATTAGGAAAATATGAGATACGGATGTGCGTCACATTACATTGCTAAACATCATTTAGTAGCCGATTCTTGCCTTGTTTTTGAATAAATAAATGAAATAGTATAAAATACATTTCAGAGAAAGTTTTTCTCAATATTTTCCACTAGCCAAATAGTATTTTTAATTACGTCATATTTTTAATGGCCTTATTGTGCATTATTGATCATTATTTGCCTTAAAATATTTCCTCAGACCATGAGTTCTGCTATTATCATATTCTAAGCAAAAATTTAAACACAGCATGCCTCAGGAAAAGTGTTTAAAAGTATCACATTCACTACAAATATTTCAATTTATTAGAATATACATTTTTTTTTGTAACTTCTTGGTAATGATTACATAAGTGCTTAACTCCATTAATGAGAATGGTATATTTAATCTAAATGTGTATATCTGATAGTTTAAATCATTCTTTTATGTATTTAAACTGTTATTGTGAACATCAATGTATTTATAATTAGGACTCATAGTGAAGTTTAAAGTGGTTCCCTTTCGAGAGGTCTCTCGTATTGCGTAAGGCTAGCTTACGCTATGGGAAAACTCCTTTTCTCGAGAATATTCAAGCCAAATTTTTAAAACGCAGTTGCTGCAGCAACTGCATGAACCTATGGCGAGGCGGCTCACACACGCAAACCAATAAGGTCGCTTCAGAGCCCGCCAGAATGGGCGTGGCTTATGTCTTTACCCATTCAGCCTAGGTATTCAGATTTTATCTTCTTCAGCGAATTCACCACTTCGCTGATCTCTGGACGAGAAGCCTTCTCGCCGCCGTCAAAAAGCCTTCAGCAGAACAAGCCACCTGCAGCTCTGAGGACGCCGGTTTTCCTGGTTTTTCAACTGGACGCTGCCTTCAGCCCGCTGTTCTGCTGTGCTATCCGGTGCACTATTCATCCTTTTAACACATTAGTGTGTTCGCCGTTGCGTCACACTTTTGCTGAAAGAGCAAATTTGAGGCGTTGTTGCAAAAGCCTCGAACCACCTGCGCCTCTGCAGAGGCCCTCTCTTCGGCGGAGCCCGTCACATCCTCTGCGCTTCCTATCTGGGCCGTGACCACACGGACCTGCACTCGCTGAGGGTGCGATGAGATGGACCCACCCAGCGGACTGGACTGTCTGTTTTCACCGATGACGACCCCACACTTCCTCCCCTTTGCTTGAGCCGCGTAAAAAGAAGTGCCGCGCACAAAGGATGCCAGAGCGGACGCACACGAGCGATGTACGCACCCGCGGCTAGCTGTCTTAACATTCAAGAGAGCTACCCCGCCCTCCGCCCTCTCGAGCGCTCCGACCCAGACTGACACCATGAGTGAGTTTTCAAAACTGCGTCACTCACTCGCCTTCTTGCAAGAACTCTTGGACGCGGGTCGTACCCCCTCCACGCTCAAAGTGTATGTGGCCGCCATAACAGCATCTCATGCTCTTGTGGCCGGACAATCCTTTAGAAGAAATGACCTCGTCGTGCGATTCCTTAAAGGGGCAAGGAGGCTAAATCCTCCGCGACCCCCCTCTGTGCTTATCTGGGACCTCTCCACGGTCCTGGACGCAATAAAGGGCGCCCCATTCGACCTGCTCCGGTCTGCAGACCTGAAGCATCTATCTACCGCTATCTTACTGGTGCTCGCCTCAGTCAAGCGAGTGGGCGATTTACAAGCACTATCAGTAAGCACTTCCTGCCTTGAGTTTGGGCCTAACCAAGGTATGGTTACGTTCCTAAAGTGCTCTCGACTCCATTCAGAGCGCAGGTTATTTCGCTAGCAGCTCTTTCCTCGCCAGAGGAAGAGAGATGCGCGAATATACTCCCACCAGGGCTCTCAGAGTTTATTTGGAGCGTTCTGCCTCATTCAGACAGTCGGAACAGCTCTTTGTATGCTTTGGCCGCCGCACAAAAGGGCTCGGTGTGACAAAGCAGAGATTATCGCGCTGGATAGTAGACGCTATTGCACTAGCTTACGAGTCTAAGGGCCTTTATTGCCCCTTTATTCCACGTCATGGGCTTGGTCAAGTGGAATACCTATTGAAGATGTCTGTGCGATGGCCGGCTGGGCCTCGCCGTCCACATTTAGGAGGTTTTATAACCTGGAAGTTTACACTTTGCAAGCGAGGGTTCTTTCTATATAAAAGTGCAAGCACAAACCCCCCAAAGCCAAAGGGCTGGATACATGTCTGGTCCAGGCTGAACTCGAACTACGGTTCTTATATACGGTTCTATATATATATATATACATACATAAAGGACTTGGCCCTGTTTAGGCCAATTCCTTGGTTCCCTATATAAAGCTCGTCAAGGGACTGTCTTCTGTTAGGATTATAACTTTACTCTTCTATGGGCCTCAGGCATCTTGCCTTGGGTTATTGTATAAAGCGAAGTTTAAGCACGCACAGCGTTTTGAAGAGGGTTCCAATAGTGTAAGCTAGCCTTACGCAATACGAGAGACCTTTTGAAAGGGAACATCTCGGTTACTAACGTAACCTCGGTTCCCTGAGATGAGGGAACGAGTATTGCGTAACCCGCCATGCTTTGCTGCGACAACACAGTATGTACCCTGAACTCTGGCGCATGCTCGGTGAGCTCACCGGTCCGCGTCGACGCTTTTGTTTGTTTGTCCTTTAGCTTTGTTTTGTACTGTGTAAGTCCATAAACACTATGGATAACACGATATATGTCGGAAAAATGCTAGGGATCATTGCGATCTTTCTATTGATCACCCGCAATCTCAGGTGCGCAGCATTTCATCTGGATGTGCACAGCAGCAACAAAATAACTTACTCCCGTCAAGATCTCCTCTCTCTACGAGACTTTGCTACTCACTGCCCAATATCAATGGATGTGATACCAGATGACATCCTAAGCAAGCCGAGGAAGGCGAGGAGGGTTTCGCGCCAGGCTACGGAGGCGTCCCTTTAACCCCCCTCTTCCCTCAGTTGTGATGGCTAATATACAATCTCTCCGGAACAAGATGGACATCCTACATGCCAGATGCCGGGGGGAAAAATCCTTTCGTGAGGCCTGCATCATCGCGCTGTCCGAGACGTGGCTGAAGGACTCCATCCCAGATGAGGAGGTTAGTTTGGATAACTTCACCATTATCCAAGCAGAACGGCAGCCGAGCTAGCAGCTCAGAATGTTCATACTATGTTGAATAAATACCCTGAGGCCCCGGTGTTTATTGTGGGGGATTTTAATAGCTGCAAGTTGGACACTGTTCTTCCATCTTTTAAGCAGTATGTTGATTCCCCCACTAGGAAAGAAAATGTGTTAGATCTGTGTTACGGGAACATAAACAATGCTTATACTGCTCGCGTGCAACCCCCACTAGGCTCCGCGGATCACAACATCGTCTTTTTACTCCCGCAACATAGACAACTGCTGAAGAGAGAAAAGCCAGCTACATATAGCATCGCCCAGTGGACAGAGGAAGCAACCGCACAACTCCAAGGGTCATTTGCATGTACAGACTGGAATATTTTTGATGGCGACCTAGATAAAAAAACGGAGATAATAACGGATTACATCAAGTTTTGCATGGCAACTAGTATTCCAGTCAAAACTGTGAAAAGATATCCCAACTCGAGACCATGGATGACCAGCCAAATAAAACTTAAACTCAAGGAGAAACAACAAGCATTTAATTGTAAAGATTGGTTTTTGCTGAGAGACATTAATCGCTCTGTGAAAAATGAAATCAAAAAGGCAAAACTTGCAAATAAGGACAAATTAGAAAAAGATTTCAGTAGCATGAACACCAAACAGGCCTTTCAGAAGGTGGAAACACTTGCTGGAACCACTTCGAATGTCAGCATTCCTACATCTACTGATCTCAGTTCGTTCACCAAGGACCTGAATACATTTTATGCCAGGTTTGACACCCTGAATTGCACCACTGAATGTGAGAGACTGCTCAGGAGCCTACCCACTCCTGAAGAGCCACACCTTGTCCCCTTAACGGTGGGAGACGTCCATCAGCAGCTCAGGAGGTGCCATACCGGCAAGGCCCCTGGCCCAGATGGAATCACGGGGAGGCTGCTCAAGAATTGTGCCCTGGAGCTATCTCCTGTTCTCCATTCACTTTTCAAAGAGTCACTACAGACAGCAATGGTCCCAGCCCTCTGGAAAACCGCCACTATCATTCCTGTATCCAAAAGATCTCGCCCCTGTGAATTGAACCATTACAGACCAGTAGCACTTACTTCAATAATTGCAAAATGTCTTGAAAAACTGGTTTTAAACACTATCCTTCCGGTTGTCTGCCCTCAGCTGGATCCTTACCAGTTTGCCTACAAGGCCAAAAGAGGAACAGAGGATGCTGTTGCATGCCTCCTTCATACTCTCCTCCAACATCTGGATTCTCCAGGCCAGTATGCCAGGATTCTTTTTATAGACTTCAGCTCCGCCTTCAATACGATACAACGCCACCTCATGATAATGAAACTTCAACAACTTAACGTGCCACCTCTTCTCATTCACTGGATTTATGATTTTCTCAGCGACAGACCACAGGCAGTAATGGTGGGTAGTATAACATCCCCCACCATCACTGTCAACACTGGAGCCCCTCAAGGGTGTGTCCTCAGCCCTTTCCTATACACACTACATACTGACGACTGCCGTAGCCCTTCCGACATCACAAAGTATTTCAAATACTCAGATGACACAGCCAAACTCGCCCTCCTTACTGGCACGGAATGAGTCACAGCATATCACCAATCTGTTGCCCATTTCACCCAATGGTGTACAGACAGTCATCTTCTTCTCAATACCACTAAAACAAAGGAACTTATCTTGGACACACGTAAAAAATTCTCCACTGCTCAATGCCATATTTCCATCAGTGGCCAGTCAGTAGACATTGTTGACAGCTTCAGGTATCTTGGCATTATTCTGGACAATAAACTGAATTTTCGCCATCAAACCATAGACATTCACAGGCGCTGCCAACAGAGACTGTTTGTCATACGAAAACTCAGGACTCTCTCAGTAAAACCACATTTTCTTCTACTTTTGTACCGTAGTATCATTGAACCCGTTCTTCTGTACTGTGCCACCTGCTATTTCACTATGCTTTCACTCACTGATAGAAACAAGCTTCTTAAAATCACTAACACTTCCTCAAAAATAATAGGCCTTCCCACACCCAATTTGCCGGCTCTCATTGACGCTGCTATCATTCGCAGAGCAAACACCATCATAAAAAATCAGAGCCACCCGCTTAACTCATGTTTCACCCTTCTTCCCTCAGGTCGTAGATATAGACAGCTACTCCATAAAAAATCACGGCTAGGGAGGAGCTTTGTAATTTCAGCCATAAGGGCGTTGAATTCACAGAATTCAATTTATGTGTACAATGTGTATATGTGTATGTTATGAGTGTTGAATGTTGCTCCTGGTACAGACTGTGGAAACAAATTTCCTCTATTGAGGACAATAAAGAATGAATATATGAATACTATGCTTGTTTTATATAGATATAAGCCACGCCCATTCTGGCGGGCTCTGAAGTGCCAGGGCGCGAAGTGACCTGATTGGTTTGCTTGTCTGAGCCATCTCACAATATGTTTGTGCAGTTGCTGTGGCACAGCCAATGACTGCGCTAGTCACTCATCTGTGTCTGCTGTGCAGCTGACTGCGTTTTCAAAATTTGGCTTCATTATTCTCAAGAAAAGGAGTTTTCCCATAGCGTAAGCTAGCCTTACGCAATACACGTTCCCTCATCTCAGGGAACGGAGGTTACGTTAGCAACGAGACGTTTTCACCATCGGTGTCGCCAAACTGCTCTGTCTCAAATGTTCATACGCATTACTCAGAGTTTGCGAGCAGGTGCGCACATTCTCCCGTCAAGTGTGTTTTTATTAATCATAACTTGTGCGTGTGAAGTGGCGTACGGCTCTTTCAGGGCCTGTTTTGTGGGACGCACCGGTTATAAATGAGGCCCCTGGTCCCTGAGCGATATTAACAGATGACGATGTTGTTTCCCTGTTGCAGCAGTTCGCCGTATCCGTCGGACAGAAAGGCTTTCGTCAAAAGCGGAGTCTCTCTAATGTCTCCACAGAGTCAGGCGTCTCACGCCAGGAGACCTCCGCCAGACTGCATCAGCTCTTCACAACAGTTCGACAAGAACGCTTACGTATAACACACAGTGCTGAAGCATGGCGTAATATCTCATCGGGTTCTGTCGCTCTTTTAGTGCCTTGGGTTGGCCAGCACGTGCTGTGTACCAGATGCTGTAATTCAAGATTGGGTTATTATTGCCTCTAAAGCATATCTACTGCAGCATGTTGATGCTGATGTTAATGTTTACGCAGCACTGCATGAGATCATCTGTCGATAGTTGTGTTGTGCTCCACCAGTTCGGGTGATTATTCATTTCTGGCATCAGTATCCAGACAGAATCATGTTTCAGGAGATTTGAGTTTCAATATTGTCTGGAGATTGTATTGCCTTTTTTGCCAACCCTCAATAATTAATGTGATTTAAGAATTTTTTTTTTGATGTTTAATTAAGAATCAATATAATGTTGTTATAAATGTTGCTTATTATTGGGGTGATACAATTGTGCATAATATCTGTGTGAATATATTTGCTATTTGTGACCCTGGACCACAAACCCAGTCTCGAGTCGCACGGGTGTGTCTGTGGAAATAGCCAACAATACTCTGTATGGGTCACAATTATAAATGTTTCTTTTATGCAAAAATCATTAGGATATTAAGTAAAGATCATGTTCCATGAAGATATTTTGTAAATTTTCTACCGTAAATATATTAATAAAATATTTTAGTGAGTGGATGCAGAAAGATCGTGAACATAAATACACAACTTTAAATGCTTAAGATTTTCTCAATGTTTCGATTTTTTGCACCCTCAGATTACAGATTTCCAAATAGTCATATCTTGGCCAAATATTGTCCAATCCTAACAAACCATACATCAATTTAAAGCTTTAAAGTCAATTTCAAGAAAATGACCCTTGTGACTGGTTTTGGGTCATATTTGCTAAATTTGACTAATTGTGCCACCAGATAGATGATGTTTCAGGAAGAAATGTGCATTTCAGTTATTTACAAGCGTCTCACAGATTACGTCTTACTTCTCTGCCAGACACACTCCTCACAATATTTATAGTAAACCAGCGTCATGATGTGTGTACAAACACAACATCCGTCCCTTCAGGACTTTCTCTTAAAGGTCAGACCGCAAACTGCTTTCCTCCGCTGAAGACTCGGCCATGTTTGCGAGAGAATAAGCGTGTGCTCAGAAGACGAGCGATGAGGAAAAGTCTGATCCAGGTGTTTGGGTTCCTGTTGTCCACGCTCGGCTGGCTCTTCGTCAGCTGCACGCTGGCCATGGACTACTGGAGAGTGCTCTTCGTAGGGGGCAAAGGCGGCAGCTGGATGATCAAGTCATCCTGGTACTGGTCAAACCTGTGGAGGGACTGTGTGACGGACACGTCCTCCGTCACCAACTGCAGAGACTACGATGTGCTGTGGGCCGTCACACGTAAGTCCTCTGGGATGCGGAGGGTCTGTTGCGGGCAGAGAGTGAGTGATTGACTGTTGTGCTCTTGAATAGCGTATGTTCAGGGTGTGCGAGGGCTGCTGATGGCCGGCATGAGTCTGGGCTTCGTCGCGGCTGTGCTCTGCTTCATCGGCATGGACTGCACATACATCGGTGGAAGTGCGGAAAAAAAGGATAAAATATTATTCTCCGGAGCTGCTTTTCATTTTGTCGGTGGTGAGTAAAACCATTTATCCAATATTTATGCATTCAAACTATATGCAGCCACACAGAATCTGATCTGTAATTTACAGGTTTAATACTAGTAAGCTGAGGCACTAAAGCTCTGAATTCTTCCATTGGTTATAAATCAGCGTGGTTCCTTCCTCCTGAACTAGTCAAGTCTCCTTTATTTATATAGCACTCTTTACAATACAGTGTTTCAAAGAATCTTTACAAAGATAACAGGAACATAATTTAGCAAAGTTTCTTTCCAGAAGAAAATAGCGTCACAGTCCAGCTTAAGTAAGTTAAGTAGTGATGTTTCATTTTTGTTGTAAAAAGTTATTAATTTAGTTCATTTGTAAATATATAGCCACTCTGGGGAAAACATTGTCATCGTCCAGCTCAGTTCAGTTCTCATATAATAGTGTCAATGCAGACAGATGAATATTATTGTTGAATATTTAGTGTCCTCAACTAAGCAAGCCAAAAGCCAAGGCAACAGTGGCGAGGAAATCTCCATCAGTGACGGAATGGAGAAAAAACCTTGGGAGAAACCAGGAACTATTGTGTAATGAAACTAATGTACTTATTTGAAACATATTTTAAAAACAGAGTCGGATAGTGTTGTGTTTGACCAGCATTCACCCGTACACATACTGAGATCTCTTGTTTCCTCCTCACAGGTGTGTCGGCGCTCGCGGCGTATTGTTTATACACAAACAGGGTCGCCAGCACAGCCTTTTCCCCCGCGGTCGACAGAAGTATTATAAGGTACATGATACTCCAAGAAAAGGCAAAGTCATACGGTAACATTAATTATCCAAGCTGGGATGTTTAATCGAGCAGTAGCACACGCTTGTGTTGGTTGCAGCAGGATCGGCAAACTTATATACACAAAAAAAGAAAGAAAACTATTGCACATTTAAGGAAACACTCAGGAGCAAAAGGAAAATACTTACCGATAGACATAAGGAGGGACAAGGAACTGGACTGAACAGGAAGTATACAGGTCCTTCTCAAAAAATTAGCATATTGTGATAAAGTTCATTATTTTCCATAATGTAATGATAAAAATTAAACTTTCATATATTTTAGATTCATTGCACACCCACTGAAATATTTCAGGTCTTTTATTGTTTTAATACTGATGATTTTGGCATACAGCTCATGAAAACCCAAAATTCCTGTCTCAAAAAATTAGCATATTTCATCCGACCAATAAAAGAAGTGTTTTTAATACAAAAAAAAAGTCAACCTTCAAATAATTATGTTCAGTTATGCACTCAATACTTGGTCGGGAATCCTTTTGCAGAAATGGCTGCTTCAATGCAGCGTGGCATGGAGGCAATCAGCCTGTGGCACTGCTGAGGTGTTATGGGGCCCTATCTTGCACTCGGCGCAAATGACTTTGTACACTGACGCATGTATCATTCCTATTTTGCACCCGCGCAAAGCGGGCTTTTCCCTCCACAGACACACGTCGGTTAACTAAGAAATACACTTGCGCTCCCCGGGGCGGTTCAGCGCAAAAAGGAGGCGTGTTCCGGCGCAAACTTTCCCTCATGCTATTTTGCTGTTCTATAAAACAAATGCGCCACTGACCAGAAAAAACCTAGTCTAAAGTCAGTGGCGCGTTGCGCGTTGTTCATTATGCTATTTTAAGGGCACATGCTTGGCCATAATCAATGTAGCGGGTGCACAACGCGCATACACTTTGATTCTCTCATCTAAGCAGCAGTTTTCATTTTTGCAAATCATACATTATTACGATAGATAGATAGATAGATAGATAGATAGATAGATAGATAGACAATTTATTATAAAAGCATACATGTAGCTTACACATTTACCCAAATTATCATACGCCTGATTAACAGAAGTTAATTTCGGTGGGTTTCTCAAACTTTCTCCATCCCCAATGTCACTTCTCTGTGTTTTACGGCCCTGACGAGAACGTTGCTCTCCTCGGCTGTGAACCGCTCCTGGCGCGCGCCTGGCAAATCCGCCGTTATAATAGGAATCCGCTTTAGAACAAGCGCACCTGCTCTTAAAGGGAATGTGAGATGGCGCTCTGATTGGTTTATTTCACGTTACGCCCAAACCACACCTAAGAATAATGAAGCTACTTCAGACCAACCCCTTTTAGATTTGCGCCAGGCGCAAGAGGCATTTATCCCGCCGGGAAAATAGCAACAGCGCCGGGATCCGCCCACAAAGTTACTTGCGCTTTGCGCTTTGACACTTGCGTTTCAGATCGTTAAAATAGGGCCCATGGAGTTCGATAGCGGCCTTAAGCTCATCCAGAGTGTTGGGTCTTGCGTCTCTCAACTTTCTCTTCACAATATCCCACAGATTCTCTATGGGGTTCAGGTCAGGAGAGTTGGCAGGCCAATTGAGCACAGTAATACCATGGTCAGTAAACCATTTACCAGTGGTTTTGGCACTGTGAGCAGGTGCCAGGTCGTGCTGAAAAATGAAATCTTCATCTCCATAAAGCTTTTCAGCAGATGGAAGCATGAAGTGCTCCAAAATCTCCTGATAGCTAGCTGCATTGACCCTGCCCTTGATAAAACACAGTGGGACCAACACCAGCAGCTGACATGGCACCCCAGACCATCACTGACTGTGGGTACTTGACACTGGACTTCAGGCATTTTGCCATTTCCTTCTCCCCAGTCTTCCTCCAGACTCTGGATTTTCCTTTACTAGCACTCTGAAATGGAACTCGTCTGCAGCTACGCACCATTGGATTCCAATCGCCCTCTCTACTTTAGGCTCTCCTAGAGACAAGTCAAAGTCAGTCGCCCCTTCAATACATTCCTCCCTTGGAATTGTGGTGATCACAGTTTTGCTGTTGTTGATGAATTTGTGCAAGCGAAGCTTTCCGGTATTGCAGAGACCCCTGGCTTCCTTTACAAGCTTGATGGCCTCTGCTTCAGTGTCTACACTTGCTAAGCCATCTTCAACATAAAAATTACGTTGTATGAACTTCACTGTGGCTTGATTAAACTTGCCTTCACCTTGTATGGCAAGGTATTTGAGGCCGAAGTTTGCACATCCAGGCGAGGAGGCCGCTCCGAACAAGTGAACCTTCATTCGAAAAACTGATGGTGGGACTTTCATGTTTCCATCTTCCCACCATAGGAACCTGAGGTAGTCCCGATCCTTTGGAGCAACATGAAACTGGTGCAACATACGGTCCACATCACACATGAAGGCTACTTGCCCTTTTCGGAAACAACACAAGACTCCAACAAGGGTATTTGTGAGGTCAGGCCCAGTCAGTAGATGCTCATTCAGAGAAGTATTCTGAAATCTTGCAGAGCAATCAAAGACGATGCGAATCTTGCCTGGCTTCTGCGGGTTATATACTCCATGGTGAGGTATATACCATGCTGGTTGATTACTTAACTCCATCTCTGGGAGCTTTTCAGCATCGCCTCTTGCCATTATGTCCTTCATGAAAGCCAGGTAATCCTTTTGATACTGCTCATCTCTCCTTAAATGCTTCTCTAGAGATCTGAGTCGATACTCTGCACATGCTTTGTTGTTTGGCAACTCTGGCCTCTCACCCTTAAAAGGCAATGGCATCTCATAGTGTCCATCTTGTGTTTGGTTAATGCCTTCATTCAATTTAGCCAAAAACCTTAAGTCTTCTTGTGACGTTGAGACTTCCTCATTTTCCCTTTCAACAAAGTCCGACTCAAAAACCTTCATTATCTCTGCTGGAGTGATCATCTCCTTTACCTTGTTCCTATGTACAAAGCAGACTTCAGACTTGAGTTTGTGAGATGGATCACCAGCTGGTAGAACTTGCTTCATAATAATCCTGTGACTCACACCGATTTCATCTTGATAACTGTCGTCATGGTTGTATCCATCGATACTCCAACCCAGCACAGATCTTTGTGCAAATGGCTGATTCTCATTGCCACTGAGAACATCTCTGGGAAGTAAGGCTTGAGGACAGTTGTATCCTATTAACAAACCTACTTCACAGTTAAGTGCAGGAGCCATTACATCTGCCAGATGTTCTAGATGAGGCCAGTTCCTTGCGGTTTCACATGTGGGTATATGAGATCTATTTGCAGGTATATAGTCTCTAGTGTAAGTTGTTGGAAGTTTTATTTTTACTTCGGACTGGAACCCTCTTACTTGTAGTCCATTCAATTTGTGACTGGACACAACTTTTGTTTTTGATGTTATTGTAGAAATCTTGAGTTTGACAGGCTCTTTCCTGATATCAAGTGTCTCAGCTGTGTCCTTTAGAATGAAAGTAGTGTCGCTTGAGTATCAAGCAAGGCATACACTAAAATCTCCTTCCTTGGATCCGCTGTTGTTGAGACATAAACTGGAATGATCGATGAGGTATGAGTGCCGTTCCTTTCTTGAACTACTCTGTTCAAAGTCACAGGCTTAGACTCTTGTACCTTATGTGATTCGGCTGTTCTATCTGCAGATCCGTGATTAACCTTGAACTGATCTTGACTGGTTTTAGATCTCTGTACTGGGGAATTATTTACACGGTCCTGATGTAGGCTTGTTGGGTGACGCTTCTCACATTTTTCATACATGCTCCTAGAGGAGCAGCTTCTGGAGTTATGACCAGTCTTAAGACAGCCAAAGCACAACTTCTCAGACTGTACAAACTTCAATCTTTCCTCAATCGGTCTTTCCATAATCTTACGACACTTATGAAGAGTGTGGCCATATCTCTTACAAAAGACACACGTAAAGCTAGTCCTTTCCTCGTTGGAACTAGTGGTGAATGTCTTGGTAGTTGAGTTGCGATTCCGCTGAAACTTATGATCTTGATCTGTTTGCTTGTACCTTTCTTGCTCTGCTGACTTTATTGCTTGCAGTGACATGATAGGATTGCATGCAATTCGAGCTTCCTTGTTGAGAAATTCAACAAAGTATTTGAAATCTGGGAACCCTTTGTGTTCGTCTTGAAACTTGGTGACTGCTCTATTCCAACGTGAACTTAACCAGTCTGGCAATTTGGCTGATATTCTCTGATTTTCAACACAGTCATTCAGAGCTTGTAAACCTTGAACATAAGGCATGGCTGACTCAACACTGCTTAGGAAACCTCAGTTACATGGGAAACACTAGGGGTGGAACGGTACATGTATTCGTACCGAACCGAAACGGTACGGGCGTCACGGTTCGGTGCACGAATTTACACGGAGAATACACGGTATAAAAATAAATAAAACTCGCGTGAAAATTAATTAATGTAATGCGGAACTACCGTTAGATACGCGGGTTCTTTAGGGACCCATAATCTGTACCATCGGCTTAGCTCTGAACGCGCGTTCACTTCAAACGTTGGATTTATACGCGCGTCCTATTCGCTTTGGACTAGCGTCGAACTAGACGCGAATTTAACGCTCTATTCGCGTTTGGTGTGACCGCATAATGAACAGGCTGCGATGTCAAGATTGCAATGCTGGAGTGAGAGAGAGAGGCGCGGCCTTGATCGAACAGTGGTAACATAAAAAACATACTCCGTCATTTTGTTCATACAGATCATTAAACCTGCAAAGTGTTTACTTATATTTGTGTACACTCGCAATAAAACACAACATTGTGCTTTTGTTACACTGTAAACTCTTGTCAAACTGTAACCTACAACTGTCACCCAACCACAATCTCTCTCTCTCTCACACACACACACACACACACACACACTGTTTTAAAAGCAAAACATATTTATCCAACTCCATTTCAAAACACTCTGTGGGTCCCATCTTTTAGACATTCATCATATTGCATTGGTTTTCATTTCTTGTCCTCGGAGCACTAATCTTACACATTCTACATTGATTAAAAAAGAAAATCGAATGCGTTTTTAATGGTAGTATTATTTTATACAGAAATCAATCATTTATAATTCAGATGAGAATAATGTTACATTGTTAATTAATAATGTTAATTAAAATTAAGGAAAACAAATATATTTATCTGAAATATAGCAAATTAATTTTAAATTAATTCAGGTACAATTACCAAACATATCGCAAGGTCTTTTTGTCTTTTTATTAATTTAATTAATAAACGAATTATATAAAACTATTGTCAGTGCACTACAAATAAACTGGTTCTATGCCTTTATTAATAAACTTATTTAAAAAATACAATGCCTTCTGCATTTTTGTTTTGCTTTTCCCTCCATACCGAAATCGTACCGAACCGTGATGTCTGAACCGAGGTATGAACCGAACCGTGACTTCTGTGTACCGTTACACCCCAAGGAAACACACATGACTTTAAACTCAAAAACAGAGCCGGCCCTAGACATTTGGGGGCCCTAAGCAAAATTTGGTTGGAGGCCCCTTTGACTGTTTTAAGGCCTAAAGAAAAGCAATGACTACCTTATAACTATACCATACTATATAACTATATTATACTGTATATACTATGTTTGATGTCTAACAGGAAAATTATGATACCACTGAGCTGAATGGCAGTGCAAGACACACACACACACACACACACACTGATTAACTTGCTGAATAAAAAGACAGATAAAGTGATTATCACTGAACAAAGATACATTTTTATTGACACCAGAGTTTAAGAGTCACAAACTACAGCACATATATATATATATATATATACAATTTAAATTAAATAGAGCAAATAGAATAACATTTAAATATAATATTATATAAAATAATAAATAGATTTTTCAAATAAACAAAATTAACAATAACATCTAAAACACCACAAGAAGATCAATAGTAACAATATTAAGAATAAGGTAACATTTCAATATAACTATTAAAATCCAATCCAAATAAAGAAAATAATTAGGTAACACTTTATAATAACTGCATGCTATTAATCATTTGTTAAGCATTAGTAAACAGTTAATTCATCATTTATAAAGCATTAATAGACATTAATAAGCAGTTTATAAATACAGCTATAAACGCTTTTTTTCTCGATTTATAAGCATATCTATAATGCGTTTAATAATTGTATTTTCATACTTTGTTAATGATCAATTAATAATTTCTAAATGAAGTATAGCATTATTTACAAACAAGAGTTGTCAGTCATTCATAAGATAACTTAGAAAGTGTAAGTAAATGTAGTAAATACAGGTAGTTATAAAGCATTTAGTAGTGGTCAGTTAACTATGTTTGTGAGCTAATCTAAAGTGAGGACTATTCATGCCTTGTAAAGCATTTATAAAGGAGATTAAAAGACTCAGTTATCTTCTAAACAGTAAAATGTAACAAACACAACACAGTGATGCAGAACATAGAAATATTTAATAGCATTTAAATCTCCTTTATAAATGCTTTACAAGGCATGAATAGTCCTCACTTTAGATGAGCTCACAAACATAGTTAACTGACCACTACTAAATGCTTTATAACTACCCGAATTAACCCTGAATTACATCAGAAATACATGTTAATAAAGCACTTATTAACACACTAAGTAACCATCACTATATGTCTGAATAATAAGATGTATGAATGTACATTTAAATAGTTTATTAATCATTTACTTACACGTTCTAAGTAATCTTATGAACCACTGAAAACTCTTAAATAACTGGTTTATAAATAATGCAATTATTCATTTAGAAATAATAAATTGATCATTAATAAAGAATGAAAATACAATTATTAAATAAATTATATATATGCTTGTAAATCAAGAATAAAGCATTTATAGCTGTATTTATAAACTGCTTATTAATGTCTATTAATGCTTTATGAATGATGAATTAACTGTTTACTCATGCTTAACTAATGATTATTAGCGTGTAGTTATTATAAAGTGTTACCAATAATTATACATAAAGTTAGACTTAATTTTTTAAATGCAGAAGGTTATCATTTTACAGCCCCTTTATACTCACCAACAGCTGGAGCTTTGCTTACTGGCACATATACTTTAATAGTGCTCCTAAGGGGACATAAGGAGTAATGTTAGCCCTTTAGTGTAGAAGCCAATCTGGGTTTATATTGTTCTGTTAAATGCTTTAACAGTAACACCACAGCAAATGGTATAGGCCTAATACTAAACCAATTTTATGCAGCATGTTATTAGCATGTAAGTTAAACAACTGTAGAAAATTAATACAAGCACGATTTAGGCTAATGTTAAGACTTTTAGTGCAGATTATCCATATTACAGAAATCGGAAAATTAAGCCTACAGGCTTACGGTACCTTTATCTTCTTGCTTCTTCTCTTCTTCCAGGCTCTTTTTTGTCGTTTTTCTTGGCCAGAAAAATATTTTCGTTTCTTGTCAGACATCGTCGATTCGTCGAGTCGCTAACTGACTGACCGAGTGACAACGAGTGACATCATAGGGGCAGTCGGGATCAAGACTGATTCGCGGGGAGCTCCCGGGTGATTTGCCATAATACAGAACTAAATAAATAACAACTCTGTGCTTATCATGATGCCTGATAAAGAGCGCTGTAGGTCCATTTCTTTTTATTTATTTATTTATTTTATGTTACTTTCGTTGTGCGATGTTGATGACATCGTTTTATATAATCAGCAGAATTTGTAAAAACTCCGACCGCAAAAAAAACAGGAAGTGACATACAAAGACATGATGGGAACAAAATAAAATATACCCAAAAAGAATAATTATTGCTCAAATATACAACAGTTGAGTATATAAATCACAACAAGCATTATAAAATAGTCGAAATATAAAAAGGTACAGATTAAACGGATTCAAAGTTGCTGAAATAAATTAGTGTTGAAGTACACAAGCGCCATCTAGTGGAAATAAACATTGTAGACACCCAAAGCTTTGTGACAGCAAACACACAGAAACATAGACACCTAATCGAGATCAAATGTTTAATAGAAGTAAAATTACATAAAATAATTAAAGTCACTTTATATTAGGTGTCTCTATTACTGTTGTAATCTCAGTCTTCTTCTTCTTCTCTAGAATTAATGGCAGGTCGCAACCAGCTTTGTTCAGGTGCATACCACCACCTACTGTACCGTAGTGTGTAATTTCAAGGTTTTAGTACTTGGTATTTAATAAAAAACTAAAAAAAAAAACTTAAACGTCCAGTGTGTGATTTTTAGCGACATCTAGCGGTTCGGTTGCGAGTTTACACTAAGGGCTCACCGCTCACCCCTCCCTTTCGAAGAAGCTACGGTGGCTCAAACGGGACAAGCATCGTCGTCTGAGACGGCAGAGAATAGCCAGCGTAAACCAAGTTTCTGCACCACAGTCCATTATAAACCACATCATGGATAAAGTTTCAGGTGAGGATCAAGGGTCTTAATACATAATATAATAATAGTATTCAGCTGATTGTCAGCACATTCTCCCCACATAGCAAACCCATAATACAGCGAGGGAGAAGAACCACATGAAACTATGCAACTACATATGTTTTCTAACAGGGTAGTAAAAGTTTAGCTGGCTAATATGAGCTGTTACTGTGGCTGAGCTGGTTAAAGCGTAAAGCCTTGTTTAAACTCGACGCGTCCGCATGAGCCCAAAGGTGCGCGCGGCAGAAATGACGTGATTGTAACAGCGCGCGCGCCTCTGGGGTGGACGGGTGGGACATGTCCCCACCACTTTTGAAACATCTCGCGTCACGGATGTACCAATACAAATAAAAAATCTCTAGTTAACTAGCAGCATTCGTTTCATTCATTTGTTAAATAAGACGCGATCTAGCGCTGAAATGTGTTGTCTTCACTCGGACGCGCGCTTCAATCCGTTGCAGAGATTCTATTCGTTCCAGAGAAATCACAAATCAAAATGAACACAAACGTGTCCCTGCTTCTCTGGGTTCTAATCCGCACTCGTATAGTTTTTTTTTCCCCTCATCAAAACCGATAATGTTTATCAGTGATAAAGTATATCAAGATTCTTGATATACAATTATCGGTTTTGATGTGGGAAAAAAAACTATACGAGTGCGGATTAGAACCCTCAACCTCCGACACGCTTGGCAAAAATACATACGCAACGCAGGCGGATCTATGTATATATTCATGTAAAAATTCACGATACTAACAACATTATCTTAGATCTTAATATAATATTAAATTTAAACCCAAAGTACCATCACATTTTTGGTCGGACATCATCACATCTTTGTATACATTTTTATTTATTTAAATCAGTAAGCTACAGGACATCGGCGTCTTTCAAACCATGACCTGCGCGAAAGAGAAAAAATAATGAATGCGTCATTGTACCCAGCACTTTTGAAAATGCCCTTCCGAATGCGTCTCTGTCCCCCCCACATTTCAAACCAAACTGGCCCCTTGGCGCCTCCGCATCCCCTAGACACCACTACTACACACAATAGGCTTTTTTCTCTGATTTTGGAAACTCGATCGACTTAAAATGCTTCCAAGATCGACGGGTTGGTGATTCCTGTAACTGTTTTACGGTCAATGACAAGAGTAGCCTACTAATCAGCTGTCTCACGAACTTAACCAGCACATTTATCCCCACATAGCAAAGCCATAACACAGCGAGGGAGAAGAATTAAGTTACATGAAACAATCCAACTACATATTTACACCACTGACAAGGGAAAAGTCACTACTCACGGTGTTTATGACTAGCTTCTTCTAGCTTCCTGCGGCTTCTCTTTCAATGTAGTGACGAAACGCGCTCTGTAACGCTGTGTGTTCGCTCAGTAACGCTGTGTGTTCGCGTTCGGCTACGGTAGAAACATGACGTCACAATATGGCGACCTTCATAGAAGGGGATTCCCGCGCCTATGTAGATATAAATGCCTCATTCTAAGGTAATAAAAACATTACGGTTTATTAACCCTCTGGGGACCAGAAACGCGCCGGCGCGTTTTGCTCGTTTTTTTTCACATAGCAGAAAAATAGACTTAAAGTACTACCATCATTTCTGTTCATATAGAGTTAAGAAATATGAGAAAATAATCTGTTAAATGTCTACTTTTTTATGTGCCCACATACAATCGAAATAAAATAATGTGCTTTTGTAAAATAAAGAAAATAAACAGGGTGTGCGTTCTGCCTCTCGGTCACCGTGAACTTTTTTTCTGGAGCACGTCTCTAATCTTCAACACAACTCAGCTAATACTATTCACCCAGCCATAAGCAATATATCTTTTAAATCGTTTGAGTTTGTACTTTTAAATGATCCGATTCAAAACTAAAATTAATATTCTCCGTTTATGTCATCTATATAAAAAGAGAGACGTGTCAGCCCGTCTCATTATCGTTCTCTCAGCTGATTATCTCTGGTAATGTGACACGCCCACGGAGAGCACGCGCTATTCAAACGCAAATATGTGAAGCAACACATTGAGACGCGTTAACGACCATAAACTCTGAAAACACACATTATTTTTTAGTCAGATTAATCTACTGTCGTCTTGCGCGGCTATATGAGGAACAATCCTGGGACATTTACCACTGGGTTTATTTTCACTGCGAGGATGAACAGATTCAGCTGAGAAGTAAGTGTTTTTTGCAAGTGCTTTGTTCTAATCGCGATATAGAATAACGTAGTGTCTGTAAACGGAAAAATAGCGTACTGTTAAATGTGAATCATGTTTGTGTGTGTGTGTGTGTGTGTGTGTGTGTGTGCGTGCGTGAATGAATGAATGAATGCACAGATACGCACTGTTACAGACTAAATAACATTTCGTTGACTCGTTTTGGATAAAGTTTTTACTCTAAAATAGACATCAAATAAGCTTTTTTTAGGAGTTTCTGCTCATATGTTAAATATATAGTATGTTTTGTCAATAAACTAATCAACTAAGATGTTATAGTGTTTGTTCAAGCTATATCAAAATAATGAATCCTCAACTTTGAAATATGTATGATCAAACTAAGACATTTATGGAGAAAGACTATTTTCTTTTCAAGATGTTTCCAACTCTAACTTTGAACTTTGAACTGAAATAAAACCATGTCTATATGGTGAAGGGTGTGTGATAGAAGTGTCCAGACGTATGCACCCTGTATTTTCCTTATATAAATCCAAACAATCTAAAAGCCATTCTTTTTTAAATCTCCTCATTCTTTGTGCAAGGCTCCTGTAATGATATGGCCTGATAGCACCTAATAGGGCCATTATGGGAGGGTCTTTGTCTTTCTCAGGTGTGGAATGCCACACATATTAATGAGAGATCAAGCCTCCTGCATAAAGCTTTCTCACACTAAACACATCATTAAAAATGTAAAAGACTTTATTGACTTATCTGATAAGTAGTCAGGATGATTCTCACATAGTTTTGGAGCAAATATTCTAGACTATGTGATACAATTTTCAAAAGTCTTGTGAAGAAATAATCAATATGTGTTTTGTGGTCTTATTTCAGCAACTTTCATTTTTATTTTTTTCAATAACCATGCATAAACATTATTCTATTAAAAATACAAACATGTACATACATGTTGCTCACTCATCATGGTCGCCAAGTTTGTGCTATATAGAGTGAATTTACACCTTTGCCATTAACATGTTTATAAATAACTGAAAAAAGCACAAATGTCAGTGCATGTCAAAACATCCCAAGGGCCCCAAAAACACTCTGGTCCCCAGAGGGTTAAGTAAGTTCTTTATACACCACTGAACATAGTTATGGATGTCATATTGCATTTCTGTTAATAAATACTCAAAAATGTTACACACTGCACCTTTAAAAAAAAACCTATATGATATGATATGATCTAATCGTGTATATTTAAGATATTTACATACAGCTTTGCAGCACTCCCTTGTTTCTTCACTCATCCCTAAAATCCCTTCTAAATTCCATCCCCGTCCTAATTCATATATCTTGTCACGTAAGATGTTCCTCTCAGCATCATATTTGCTACACTTCATGATGACATGCTCGACATTTTCAGGCACATTACAAACCTCACATTTATCAGACAGACATTTTGGTGATGTCAGTCTGTGTTCCCCTGTCTTTTCATGTTTAGCAGTTCCCTGTCATGTTGATTGGTCTCCCCAGGTGTTTCAGATTAGCCACGCCCCCTTGTTATCTTGTTTAGCTTGTTTGGCCTTGTATTTAAGCCCTGTGTTTTAGTCCAGTCTTTGTAAGTTCTTGTGTTGTTACTATTGATGTTGGTTGTACTGCTCCTGAGTCCTGTTCCTGGTCTGAGACTTTGTATTGTTTTCAGTTTATTGAATAAAGTGTGCTGCATGTGGACCCTGCTTCCTCCTCGTTTCTACCGCATCGTGACAATTACATACTTGTGCAAAAATATTGTCAGTAACAAAGAACTTATGGTGTTTATGTCGTATTGCAAAACACTGTAATTATAGATTTAATTACATGCAGGCATTTTTTCTAATATAAGTGCAATGTAAAAACCTGTATTTACACAACAAGTGCATTGCATCAAATAATTCAGTTAAATGTAAGTGCACAGTAGTTAAAGACACTAACTACTTTAACACTTTAACAGCAGGAGGCGATGAAGCACACAGATGCTGATACTGTATGAATACACTGCTGTCAGTAACACGTGTTCACACACACAGATGTATAAGTTTAAAAAATAATTCAGTGCTGATTATATGTCAGGGATGTACAAAATAGGCAGATATTTTGTTTACTTGCATTATCACTCATGTGTATTATATCTCTGTGCTGTAGGTATGGCATTGGAACTCCGATATTCCTCGGATTGGCTGGGAATTTCTTAATAATTCTTGGATCTATCTTATATGCTGTGACAGTCATTCCAACAAGGTAAATATGTTTCAGTTAAAAATTTCAAAACTAATTAAGAATATTTGGTAATATTGTATTCTAAAGTTAAAGGTGAACTATGCAGGTTTTTACCTCAACCGATCAGCTTCGGAGTCATTGGAATGGTTATATTACTCTTTTCGGGTTGAATGGTGGTCGTCTCGCACCTCTCTATCGCATGTGAGCGGAAAAATCACACTTGCAACTTTGAGCCGGCGGGCCGCAGCATCAGGAGGTATCGTGTGATATCAGGTCTCGCGAGGTAACGAATTGCTTTACGGCAAAAAAGATCTGATAAAATGAGCATCAAACAGAAATAACCCGGCGCCGTATACATGTGGTGTTCGAGGCGCACATACAATACAGACTGCCGACAGTTAAACAGGGCGCGCGCAGCTCTTAAAGGGGCCACACCTTATTTCCACTGGTTACAGCGTCCATCCTACTGAACAGGTACCGGTGTACAGGGGGAGGGGATCCGGCCGTGAGTGCGAGCCATCTCTGCGTGAGTGCTATTCACGACAGTACAAGTACCCCGCAGCGACTCTAGGGGGCGCTGTTTGACAAAAACGGAATTCCTACTTAGTGCTGCTTTAAAATTAAAAGAAGCTTCAACTAAGTATTAGTTCAGGGGGGGGGTGAACACTTATGCAGTTAGTTACTCCAAGCCACAAAAGTTTTGGTTTTCAGTGGCGTTGGTTGCATAGATTGTATTTTTTACATTAAAGCTGCAAAAGATTTAAATTAATATTTGTTTAATTTTTTTTAAAACAGTTGAAAAACAGCTTTTTTAATGTGTTGTGTTATATTTATATTCACTGTAGCAAGAACTAACAATAAACAATATCTCCATACAGCATTTACTAACCTTTGTTAATGTTATTTAATAAAAATGTTAGTTCAGAGTGCATTAATATTAACAGATACAACTTTTGATCTTAAAAATGTATTAGCGAATGTTGAGATGAATAAATACTATGGTAGCATTTTTTATTCTTAGTTCATGTTAACTGAATGTAGTTTGTAATAACTAATGTTAACAAATGAAATTTGTTGTTACAGAATATTTTTATAGCAAATGTGAAGATTGATGTAGCGTTCTCTCTTACAGGATGTTGAGTGCGTTTGCAGCGAGAGCAGAAGCCTCTCCGTCGTACGGCCAGCGGACGGCTAGTAAATCTCTCTACGCTCCAGCGTACCGCGCTCCATCGGGACCGTCCAGCGGCTCTCGCGGCTCCAGCGGCTCACGCGCCACAGGGGACAAAATACATGCCAGAGACACGTTTGTGTGAAACCTCAAAAGAGCTCTGTGACACGACAACCAGCAATAAAGTCTGAGCAGCTGCATGTTGGGTTCACTTTGTAAAAAGTCTTTCATTTGGTTTCAGTCATTGATCAACTATTAGTTTATGTTATTACACTCGGGCGCTCAAGAAGGCAGCCTGAAAAATACATAGCTGGAAGAAAACAAAACTAGAGGTTTTTCATGTTTCATGGAAGGAAAGTGTTATTGCATACAGAAAGACCTTATCGGCTCTCTTAGAAGAGAACAAACACAACCCTAGGTATTTATTTGATACATCGGGCATTTTTCAAAAATATTGCATTCGAAGCTCATAAAAATCAAATATTTGTTTATTTAAATGACGTTTAATGTTTTTTAAGTAAATTTTTTAAAAAGTTTTTGTCACCATTTCTGGGCAAGCTTACGATTAGGCAATATAGACAACAAGCATACAATATATGTTAAAGTTTTCTTTTAGTTGAAAACATTGAACAGTGTGTGTAAACAAAAAATATAAAGAACAAAAGCATTTAAGCTCAAGCAGCGCCAACAGAAAAAAACGCCTAATAAAGCAGACTGCGCAGTTATCGTGCAGAACATATACATGCACTCGAGTCAGCATATGATTATCATGTTTATATTCACGTTTATGTTAAGAAAAACAATAACATCCACACGCTTCGAGTGAGAAACGCGCTGCGCTGACAGATGTTGCAGACACACACAGATAACGGTGTGCTAGGCGAAGTTTCTAACAGCAAAGACCCTTTTTCTGTTTTTAAACCCGTCTCCCTCAACGAAACTTAAAGGAAGTATATGTCTCAAAATAATTTAGCTATCAGATAAGTTATCATCTTCCCGGCTCACGCGGGGTCCAGCTGAGTTTCCCTGCAGTCGTGATGCAGTGATGGACAGCTCAGTCCACTCCTGTTTGGATTTCATGTGATTTCTCATTGTGGTGATGATATTATAACTCAGATTCATTAATTCATTTGATCAAAAGTAATTCCATTTAGTAAGATCATTTTCATGTAATTCCAAACTTTGCGAGGCAGACGACAACATTATGTGATCAAATACAAACAACTTGTTAACACGCTCCACAGCGCCACCCAGTGCATTTAATTATAACTGAGTTAGTGCTTAGGATTTATCATGGATTCAATGCATTTACGGCAAGCAAAGCAACGTTGAAAAACAAAGACATGGAATTTGTTGCAGCATTTCCAATGATGCTTGAATAATAATTCTTATGAGCAGTATTCATAGCAGAATGGTAAACAGACGGTTGTTGAGTGTAATGATACGTTCAGACAGGGATCGTTAACATTCATTTCAAAAGTATTAAATCTATGTCACTTATGCTCATGTCAATACTATCCAGAGATTCAATACCAACTCCAGCAGAACAAACCACATCCAATATATAGCTCAACCTATGGGTTGGAAAAGTAACATGATGTGTAAAATCAAAACCATCCAAAATGTCCAAATAGGAGACAGTAACACAAGTTGGATTATCAACATGAAAATGTATATTACCAGTCAAGACCATAGCAGGACAGAGTGGACTGAGAGGTGTCAACAACTCCGTAAACTCAGAAAGATAAAGGATTTGGTTTTGGTGGACGGTAAATGAGCAGCACAAGAACAGGTGAAACACCATTGATTTTAAAAACCAGACATTCGAATGATGAAACACTAGGAGCATCAATAACATTAATAGATATGTTAGATCCAAATATAACAGCCAAGCCACCATCTTTACCCGAAGCTCGAGCAGGTCAATATATTTATATCCAGATGGGGCACACATATTCAGATGCCATGTTTCACTAAGATTAAGAATGTAAATGTTACTGTCGAGTATAGTATCAGAGATGAGTGCCGTTTTATTGTTTATTGACCTTGTGTTGAAGTGTGCAATTTGCATAGTGCTAAGGTATACATTCGCCGCAAACTTCTGAGAGAAAACCTCCGGATAGTGTAGATTTCCATGACAGATACCTTCAGGTAAGACTCAAAAGAGTTCAAATTTAAAATGTTAAACAAAACTAAATGAGGCGAGAGAAGCGGCAGCCTACGCGCGCCGGCGTCCTCTCCGAACCTCGTTGAGTAAATAGTCAAATGAACAAAGATGTTGTTATACACTGCTGTCAGTAACACTTGTTCATGTACACAGATTGTTGAGCTGCTCAAATCAAGAAATGGCGTGAGGTTTTTTATTGTTATTATGATGTGGAGTGTAGATTGATGTGAAACTTAAAACACTTATAAAACATGCTTTCTCTCTGAACCGGCTGTAAATTAACGAGAAATAAAGCTTCAACTTCCGACGTTTCCAAACTGCACAGCAGTAATGACTTTATTCATTCCTTTACTTGTGTAATCGCTCCAAATCAAACTGTGTCTCCGATGTGGGAGGCGGAGGAGGCTAAAGACTCCAACATCAGTCGCTAGTTGAGAGAAATATTTACTCTTTTTAGTACATTTTGGTAAAAAAATTCCTAGACATCATTGTTTTGGCAGTGTTTAGGCCCAATATTCTCATCTTTGATGACCATTTTGACTGTTTAGGATTTTTTTTTTTTTATTTACAAAGTACTACAGCTGTCTTGATGGAAATGTATAACTTTTCCAAAAAAGTATTGTCCGGACCTCCACTGGGAAGGAAATATAGTGACGGACCTCTTGAAACTTTCATTGAAACCCCTGGTCTATGACATCATTGCGTAAACACCCTTTTGGAATCCACGAGGTGACATTTGTAATACACAAGCATGTAATACGGGTGTCTGTATATAATAAACACAGTGTGCGAGTGGCATTGATGACACCACAAACAAGCAGCGTCCTCGCCCTCAGACCAGTGAAAGCCCCAGATCCCTTCAGTACACCTTACGGAAGCTGCGTTTGTCTATCAGCGGACTTTAAAAGATCATCTATATTATCTTCTCTAGCTGCATCAGGCAATCCCAGCATGCACTACAGAACGGTGCTGATGTACACTGAAATAGGCTGCTTCGTAGCATGCGTCTGCGGCTGGATCTTGATCTGCTCCACTCTGCCCACGGAGTACTGGACTTACTCTGAGGTGGCCAGTTTAGTCCTCACATCTTCCCACTATTTCTCCAACCTCTGGAAAGACTGTCTCTCCGACTCCACCGGTGTGTCCGACTGCAAGGAGTTCCCCTCGCTGCTGGCTCTGCAGAGTAAGTGTTATCCGAGAGCTTCTTCATTCAGCCAGTAATGTCTGTACAGCTCCTGAACGTGTGTTCTGTTAGGGACTGAAAGACAGTGAACTGACACTGACGTTTCATGACAATCAAGAGTAGAGAGACATGCTGTTGCATTATATGTGGCTATTATGATACAAAAATAATAAACCATTGTTTTGGCTACAGGAAATAAGATAAAGTTGTTGAATTTCATCCTTTTTATATACATGCAGTCAAACCAAAAATGATTCAAGTTTAGTGGTGTTAGTGGTATTATAAGTGGTTCAGGTAGTTCATTTATGTAAGTGAGGAGAGCAAAATGAAGTAAACTCTGATTATACCCAAAACCTCTTCATACAGAGACTTCCAGTGACATTTATAACAATTCGGGACCAATAATGATTCCTCCACTTTGAGCTGATCATGTTTTGCTGAAGTGTGTTTTCTGTAATTGCTAATGCTCTTTTTACACACACACTGAACAACATGAAGCATTGCTTGGTCACTGGTTAAGCTAAACTGGTATTATCTAATTGTGTAGTTAAATTTACCAGCTGACAGATATTCAACATAATTCATGCGTGAGAGTCTAACAGAAGGACGGACAAAACCAGTGAAATATCCACTGAGTTCTGCTCATATTTATCACCATTTTCTAAACTATACCGAATAAACTGTGATAATGTGAGAAATGTTGAAGCTGTCTGAATAAATTTTGGTTTGACTGTATAATACTTGATTTTATCCATGGGGAATTGATTGGCTGATTGGATGGTTGTGGTTTGCTATTGGCTGATCTCATGTGAGTGACAGGTTAAAGCCCCGCCCTCATCATCAGAGAAGAGAAGAGATGCTGCAAGAGGAACTTATTCTGATTCAAGATTATTAATACAATAATGATGATGTGCACCCATAAATCATTTAGAATGGGTTTGCAAAATATGAATCACATAATACAATATTACTGCATTGTGAAAAACACTAAATAAATAAATAAATGTGACTATTGTTGTGTCCATCTTTCAACAGCACACATTCATCTGTGCCGATCTCTCGTCATCACATCCATAGCTCTGGGATTCTTCGGATCCGCTCTGGCTTTGGTGGGGATGAAGTGCACAAAACTCGGAGGCTCTGAAACTGTGAATGCAAGAATAACCTTCGCTGCAGGGATCAACTACTTGTTGTCAGGTAAAGCCAGCGCTTGTCCAGCCGCTCCTGAATGCTCCGGCTCCTCTGAACTCTTGTGTCTCTGCTTCAGGTCTCTGTGGCATGTTGGCTTACAGCTGGTACGGCCACAAGGTGATTGCGGAGTTCATGGATCCCAACTACAAGGCCAAAAAGTGAATATTTCAGTACAGAAATGAAATGTGCAGTTGATGCGGGTCCGAGTTGTAACGGTGTTTCTTGTGGCGACAGGTTTGAGCTGGGAGTTGCGCTGTTTGTGGGATGGGGTGGATCGGCGCTCCTGCTGGCCGGAGGACTCGTGTACAGCGTCACCGCAGGGAACCAGGCCTGCCAGTCCAGGTATCAATCTGATGACAATAACCCGTACCTCTGAGTGAATCGCAGGAAGACAGGAGTGATACTGTGCTTTGAGAAAACGAAGCCTATTTTACAACCAAGTGCCTTGAGATTCCCCCTTCAACACAACATGGAGATACACTTTATTTCAAGGTGTTCTTTAGTGTACTACTGAGTAATATTAATTAGCATGTGCTTACTATAAGGTTATTAGTCTTTACAGTCTTACAGAGTGCTTACCTAAGAAAGTACTGGGTAATATTAAGAAAACTACATGGGTAAGATCAGGTTTACCTAGTGTCACGTAACTGCTCTGAGACATGGGTGAAGATCCAAATGCAGTTCTATTGGGGCAATCCAAAATCATAATCCATGTTAGTGATGGGATGGTTGATATGGGGCTCAGACGCAGTTTTTAAAGCACTATTGTATCACACATTGTACAGATGCTTGTATCGAAATGACAACACCATGTGATTAATGACGTTTGAGGCTTCGATCATCATCCAGTATTGGAAGGTCAGGACGCCTGCTTTAAAAAAATTGCTACATCGCAAGATCACGACCCCACCTAATGCATAAAAAGGAAAAAATTATTGAGGCGGCATTATTGATTTAAATTCACTATATACACTACATTTCCCTATAACAAATTGTAAAATAAATAAATAAATAAAAAACACCACCCAAAATATTTTTTAACTAATATAATATTAATAAATGGAATTTGTATAGCAGTTTTCACAAACATAAAGTCGCCTTACAGGGCAGGTAAATATAAAGATTCAGGCACAGATAAAAATGGAAGGGTTGCATCCAGGTTTTAATGGCTGACAGACAGGAGTTGATGTGGGAGAGGGGAAGATCGTGGGGGGATTTGGTGCTGAGGTAGATCTGGGTGTCATCAGCATAACAGTGGAAGTTCAGGTTGAAGTAGCCAAGGCGGAGGATGTAGATGATGAAGAGGAGGGGGCCGAGTACAAAGCCTTGGGGAACGCTTTGGGTGACTGTGGCTGTGGCACAGGTGTGGTTATGAAGAGAGATGAAGTGGGATCTGTTGGAAAGGTCAGAATGGAGCTAGCTGAGTCCAGTACCTTCGATACCAAGGTATTTGAGTCTGGTGAGCAGGATGTTATGGCTCACGGTATCAAAGGCTCCTCTCAGGTCGAGAAGGATAAGGATGTTGAGGGAACCGATGTCAGCGGAGGTGAGGAGGTCGTTGTGGACTTTGAGGAAAGCGGTTTCTGTGCTGTGAAACGGTTTCTGTGCAGATTGAAGACGTTCAAATTGGTTATTGGCATGAAGATGTGTTTGTAATTGTAAGGCGACTATACGTTCCAGGGTTTTAGACAGAAAGGGGAGGTTGGATATTGGGCGGTAGTTGTTGCGGGAAGAGGGATCCAGACCAGGTTGCCGCCAAGTGTTGGGTGAACGAGGGCAACCAGCTAGCGGCTAGCCGACGAGGCGATGGTCCGGTCGAGGTGCCCAAGCGGCATCGGGAACCAGCTGAGAGGCTGTCCAGAGGTAGGGGTACTGTGAACACAAACAAACAAGACCATTTTTGTATGTCATGGACTTCCTTAGCTTTATTTGGTCACATGCCTTTCTTCTCCACAGTGATTTGTAAGATATGGTGGAGAAAACAAGTCTCACCTCCAGATGTCGCTAATGCGCATTGTGTTAAAAGCGTTGAGTAATGAACCGTTTTTCGGCACAATTTGATGAAAGCCTTCACTAAAGTTTCCCATCATTAATCCATGTAACAGGCAGTGGGTCAAATACAAACAATGACAGAGTTCAGGACAGGCAAACAGGGAAATCGAGGAAACCAGTTGATTATAACCAAAGCACACTACTGGAAGCCAAAGAGAGCGCGCTCAGAATTTCAGTGCGACACAAACAAGACTTCGCCAAGAATGACTGAAAGCACAGGGCTTATATAGGCAGAGTCAACAAGGGAAATGAGAAATGGACAGAGCCCTACTCTTTTTTCGAAGGACATCCTGGGATTTTTAATGACCACAGAGAGTCAGGACCTCGTTCAACGTCTCATCTGAAGGACAGGTATATAGTAAATATAGTAAATATAACAAGTACACTAAAATTAAGTGTTACTCAACATCCATGCGAAAGGCAACTAGTGTGTAATCAAGAAAGTGTGCTTGTGTAAAAATGTACGTTTTCATAATTGAGGGACCGGGAGTCTGTTTTATTTCCGAAGTGCTTCCCCTGCTTTATTTCAATGGTCCACTTTAGACATTCCCCTGACTGTAAGTAACTTTGCAACTACATGTCGCCTTATTCTACTAACCCGAACCCTAACCTAACAGTACTAATACTCTAATGAGAGGTAGTTGACATGTAGGTACAATGTTACTTATACTTAGTAGAATGTCTGAAGTGAACCACTGAAATAAACCAACGTTTTTATGAATTTTCTACAAAGATGTCCTGCTACTGAACATAATCATGATTGAATGTTTGTGGCTTCAGCTCCAAGACCCAAGAGAAGTCATATCAGAGTCGTTCCTCTGAGGCGAAGCAGAAGACGCTGTACACTCATCCGCCGTCGCCCGTCCCGGACAGAGCCAAGCCGAAGCCGAAGCCCGAGCCCAAGCCCAGCAGGCCTGCTAAAGGGTTTCACAGTGTGGACGCCTATGTCTGATATCCTCCTGTTTTACCATGCGTTTATCTGGAAAACCTCTTTATTGGTAGTGTAAAGCATTCTGTGAATCTTTATGCAAGTCTTTTTTTAACATCATCAACATTGTGATCAAGACACAAAATGAATTGTTTTACAGTAATAAATTGTAGTGACTTTAGTCTATCCTGATGACTGTGTCACGGTGATGCTCTTCAAATCTCCATTATCTCAGATTTTAGTCGTTTCATCTCTTTGTTCCTGTTTTAACTGGATTATTCACAGCTGCCCCATGTTAGTCCGTCAGCGTGTGCACTGATGAAGCGGAAGAGAAGCGATGTCAAATACAGGCGTTTTCATGAAGCAACAAATAACACTTTTCATTCAGACCTTTATGTACTGGGTAATACAGAGCCAATTTTCTGTCATAAAGTAATGAAACTTGTTTGTCAAGAAATGATTAATAAAATCATTGTTTCTGCCTAAAATGATTACATTGTTTAAATTAATACATTTCTAGCTACCTGTGATTTTGTATATGTACATTTCTGAAATACATAACTTAGTCTTCTCTGATAAATTGTAATGTGGACTCAAGCATTTTCTGTAAAGCTGCATTGAAACGTGTATTGCGAAAAGCGCTATACAAATAAATGTGAATTAAATATATAGTTCAACACAATCCTACACTACTTAAATACTAATAAAGTGGGTCTATATATTTTTTGTATCAGTTTTATTTTGATAAACACGACACAATATAACATTGAGGTTACATGAAAAGAGATTTTACTGTTATAAAAACGAATTTGTGAGCAGAGGTGGAAAGAGTAATGAAATATTCTACTCAAGTAAAAGTACCACTACTTCAATGAAATTTTACTTCAGTACAAGTAAAATTACCGGTCTAAAAATCTACTCCAGTAAAAGTAAAAAGTAATTCATTTAAAATTTACTCAAGACTTTACTGAGTTACTTTTTTAACAGCATGGAGGGGTGGGGGACTCTCCCGTGTAGGGTTGTAAAGGTATGAGATTTTCACAGTATAATGTCTCCAAAAATATCAACCAATATAATTCAATTATGGTTATTATTATTATTATTACCATCATCAGTTAAATTGACAGTTAAATTAATGAAAACAGGGGGGTTTTTTTTGGTTGAACAAATGCTTTTAATTATAACAAACTTGAAACCATTTGTATTTTTTGTTTATTCAAATTTCAATAAAATACGTCTAATCAATTAAATTCGATAACTGATAATGAATTAGATTAACAAATTATTTTTAACATTAATTATTTATTAAAATGTTTAAGAATAATATTGTCCTATGAAAGGTATTTTATTCAGAAAATTAATGTTTCTTTTTTTATATATATATATTTTTATTGAACAGATTTTTAGAAGACAATATGTTCATGGCATATATGAAAAACACCACAACCTGCTTTTTTACATCCATAGAAATTTAGAAATTAATAAAGAAAGATTATACAAATATAGAGAACACTTTTTACTGAAAATATCCCACAGAAAAGAAAAAAAAGAAAAGGAAAATAATAATAATAAAAAATAATAATAAAAACAAATAAATCTAATCAAATCTCCAATAAAGGTTTAGTCTCAACAAAGGAAAGGATAGGATTCCACATTTTATAAAATGAGTTAACAGAGTCTCTGATGGAGTGTTTAATTTTTCCCAGGTGTAGAAAGGGGGGCATTAGGATTTCCAATGCAACAGTATTCGTCTTCTGGCTATCAATGAAGCAAAAGCAATAATATCAGCATGACGCTTGTTGTACAAGCCATCATCAGGTGTTATTCCAAAAATTGCAATTATTGGGCAGGGTTTCACAGAGACAATGAGAGCCTTTGACAGCGTATCAGAATGAACCAGAAGACCAGAATGAATACAATTTAGGACAGGTATAAAATGTATGAGTATGATCTGCTGGGGAAAGCGGAAATCTATTGCACCTATCATCTTCTGTTAAAGAAAGTTTCTTCAATTTTGCTTTGGTGAAATGCAAACAGAGTTAATTTGAGCAAGAGCATTATTTCACAGCTCCTCGTCAAGCTCCAGTCCTAGCTCTCTCTCCCAGAAACAAATCATGAAACAGTTCTAGGCCCTTCTCTCTGAACTGTGCAAAAGTTGAATCCAAAGTAGAAGGCACAAAAAGATGGTTTATCAAATAGGCATTAAGGTGGACAGTGTGTTTAATTTAAAATGCTGACAAAACTGTTTCCAAATTTTGAGCGATGAAAAGCACAATCGGGTTAGTGGTGTATTTAGAGGGGTGTCTCAAATTGGGATCAAAAACGAATGCCGATAACGAGGATGATAAGCAGGAGTTAGCTTCTATCATACACCAATAAATATTTGGAGAATTACACCATGCATGTATTTTCTGAATATTAGCTGCCCAATAATAGAAAAGGAAATTTGGAAGAGCGAGACCCCCATCTTTTTTGGTTCTTTGAAGAGTTGACTTCTGTACAGGCGGAGGCTTACCAGCCCAAATATATGAGGATATAATGGTGTCGAATGATTTTTAAAAAGATTTAGGAAGAAAAATAGGAATAGTCTAGAATAAAAAAAGTATTTGTGGTAGAATATTCATTTTAATTGATTATATCCTACCTACTAAAGAAAGTGGACGATAATGACTTGAATGAGTTTGAAATATGAACCCCTAGGTAACGGACACCTGTAGAGGACATGTGGAAAGGGAGCATAGCTGGAGGAATTTGTTTTGCCAATTAATTTATGGGAAAACACTCACTTTTAGCTCAACTTGTATCCTGAAATAAATCCGAACTCATTCAACAGGTGCATTATGTTATCTATGCAGTTAAGAGGGTCTGAGACATATAACAGGAGGTCGTCTGCAATGAGACACGATGTTCCCTTCCTCCTCTATCAATACCTGAAAACACTGAAGATGATTTTAATGCTATAGAGAGAGGCTCTATAGCTAAGGCGAAGAGGAGAGGCGAAAGTGGGCAACCCTGACGGGTGCCACGAGAAAGAGAGAAATAAGGGGACGTTTCAGAGTTCGTTTTCACACAAGCTGATGGAGTGGAATATAGTAGACGAATCCATGATTTTATTTTAGGTCCAAACCCAAATTTTTGTAAGACCGTGAATAAATAATCCCACTCCACCCGGTCAAAAGCCTTCTCCGCGTCCAGCGAGATAACCATTTCTGGCCTTAATGACTTAGATGGAGTAAAGACTACATTCAGGAGTCTTCGTATATTGGACGACAACTGACGACCAAGTATAAAGCCAGTTTGATCAACTGATGGACTGGAGATGAGCTTCTAAGCGTTTGGCCAATACTTTAGCTAGTAGTTTGATGTCATTATTAATTAGGCTATTAGGTCTGTAGCTTCCACAAAATTTAGCATCTTTGTCTTTCTTTAATATTAAGGAAATCCAAGCTTGGTTTAAGGATGACGATAAGAAGCCTTGATCAAGGGAGTGATTGTACAGTTGTAATAATAAAGGGGATAACCAGGAGCTTTGTTATTTCTCATGGTTAGGATACAGGAGGCTATCTCTTCCAAACGAATAGGCTCATCAAGGCTGCTGGCTATATCAGGACTTATCTTAGGTATTTCTAAATGAGAAAGGAAAGACTGAATAGCAGCAATGTCAACGCTAGCTTCTGATTTGTAAAGATTAGAATAGAAAGAAGAGAACTCTGAGTTTATTTTAACCGGATCAGTAATAAGGTTATTGGAGGAGTCATACACATGTGATATTAACTGAGAAGCCGTTTGATGTCTGAGCTGAGATGCTAACAGACGGCCCGCTCTATCTCCATGGTCATAGTAGGTTGCTCTAGTACGTTTCAGCAGAAACTCCGCCTTGTTAGTTGACAATATGTCAAATTCAGTTTGTAGTTTTAGCCATTGTGTCTCCAAAACAGGGTTTGGTGACCTGGCATTTAGCCTATCTACCTCTTAAATTTTGTCAATGAGTTTCTGCTGTTTTAGTTTCCTAGCTTTAGTCCAATATGCATTAAAGGAAATAATCCATCCACGTATAAAAGCTTTAAATGTTTCCCATAGAAGTGATGGCGAAACCAAATCTGATTTGTTTGTTTCCAAAAAAAAATCAATGTTCTTAGAAATATAACCGCAAATTTCTTTATCAGCCAACAACCCAGTATTGAGCTTCCAGCCTCCAGCATGTCTACACAAGTTTTTATGGAAAGAGAGGTCTAAAATGTGTGGGGCATGGTCTGAGATAATTATCTCTAAATATTCTGTGGATTTAACTAGAGATAAAAGAGCCTTGTCAATAAAAAAATAATCAATACGTGAATAAACACGATGGACATTTGAAAAAAAAGAAAACTCTTTTGCATTTGGATTAAGAAAGCGCCAAGGGTCTACACACCCCGTCTGATCTACTAGAGATGAGAAGGATCTAGACATTGACGTAGGAGCTGATGACTTGGGCTGTGAGCGGTCCAAAATTGAGTTGATTGTGCAATTAAGATCCCCACCTAAAATAAGGCGATGGGAATCCAAATTTGGATGATGGGAAAAGAGCGAGGTCATAAAAGCAGGGTTATCAAAGTTAGGGGCATAAACGCTAACTAATATAACAGGTGTTTAGTACAGAATTCCAGATACTATTACGTAACGCCCATCAGGATCAGATATTACGTTGTGTGGGACAAACTTTATACGTTTGTGTATTACAATTGCGGTGCCTCTAGATTTACTATCAAAGTTGGAATGAAAAACTTGACCAATCCATGGCTTACGTAGTCTTACATGATCACAAACCCTGAGGTGAGTCTCCTGTAAAAAAACGATATCCGTAGACAGGCTCTTTAAGTGCGAGAACACTCTTGATCTTTTACTTTGACCACCTACACCCCTTACATTGTAGGTGTGACCAGCCAACCCCTCTGTGTTCACTTTAGGACTAATCATTTGTTATCGTGAGGAAAAAAGAAAGGAAAAAAGTCTAAGACGAATAAATTGAAAGGTGTGGAAAGGGGGGGGAATACAAACCTATACTTACAACTCTGATGCTCGTCTTTTTGAACCTGACGAGTACCCAGAACAACGATTCACACAACCGATTAACCACGTAGAACTATCAACTCCTAAAAGTTAAATATACACCAAAGCATCTATCAAGGCTTATGTGCCGAGAAATGGGGGAATAAAACAAAACACAAAAAAACAACTAGTAGATAAGAGAACATTAAGCAAAACATAGTTTAAGTTGGCAAGTTATATAAGCGATCCACCACAAGACGGCACTGCCAACATGGATCAGGTGGTATGACATTTAAAATCATCAACCAAGTAACTTATGTGCAATCCATAAACTATATTATTTGGGGATCCGTGAATAACATCCAAATAAAGCAGACAGATGCACTCGTAGTGTGAACTTTCCCTCAAGGCCAATCATAAGTAACGTGAGAGCTTAATACTGTCCTTAAATTATTTACAGCAGCTTGTACCTGTTGAATTTGCCATCCCAATTCGGACAAGAGTGTAAGTTCACGACTTATTAGGAAAGTTTTGATGGTAAAAGGTCTCCGCTGCCTCAGGGGAACCGAAGATCCGTTCCACGCCGTTACGACTCACTCGGAGGCGAGCAGGATACCATTCCAAAACACACTCCTTGCTGGTAAAGTAGGCTCTTGATCTTGTTGAAAGCCGCTCGTTTCCTCGCCACCTCGGTGCTGAAGTCCTCGTACATCTTGTAAGACATGTCTTTGTGGGATTTAGCCCAACTCATGACAGTTTCCTTAACGATGTATGGATGAAATCTGATAATCAGCGGGCGTGGAGATTCCTCTGCGCGAGGTCTGGGCCTCAGGCTACGGTGGGCGTGAACCAGCTCAGGTGGTTCATTAAGGGAGTCCCCAAGGAGTTCAGAAAGCAGGTTAGTCATGAACTCCCTTGCGTTTTTTCCCTCAAGGCCCTCAGGAAGGCCTACCACTCGTATGTTTTGGCGCTTCGAGCGAGAGATCAGATCTTCCACGTTAGCTTTGAGCGCCGTGTTTTCCTTTTCCATGGTCTTCAGTTTTGATTGAACAGCGTTTACATCATGCTCGAGCTGAGTTCTTCGGTCGCTATGGTCTGAGAGACGCGATTCCACCTCGCTTATGGTCACTGCCTGTCAGGGTCGCACCAATCGATTCAATTGAAGATCGAAATGGTTCCAGAGAATTATTTAAAAGTGCAATTAAATGAATACGATGTGCTGATAAAATAAGGTGTATTCTGACGAGATTACATGAAATAATGCGGAGCTTCGACACCGTGCGTCTCAACACCACATTACCAAACCGGAAGTCAATGTTTCTTTTTATGATTTAATCCAAATATATTATCAAAAACGGTGGTAATCAAATGTAAATTTAAACTTGTGTCCTTTTATTTTTGGGGGAAGCGCTGCAAAAACAGATTTACTAAATTAAACCATGGACAAAAATACATAATCCTTTAAATAATGTTTAAATAAAATGTATTATTATTGTTATTATTATTATTATTATTATTATTTTGAGAAGTAGGCTACGTTCTATTGTATGCCTACAATAGTAATACATTTCTGTCAGAATTTCTCCTAGTAAAACCGAACTTTTATTTTGACGGGTTGTAGTGAAGATCAAAAGTGTAAAAACGTGTTTCAAAGTGTATTTGACAATGGTTTTTCTCAAATAAAATTATGAAAATGCCCATTATGCGTTCTCTCAGAGCAGCTCTGGAAATGTTCATGTATTCATGTCCTCAACTTGTTTGTGAGATGGTGAAAACACCATGAATGTCACGCGTACTTGAGTAATAGACAAAGCGTCGCAGCTCAGCAGAACAAATAGGGTTATATATTTGCATGCAGTATTTTTGTGCTTAAATATTCACAGACCATGTCGCGATTGGATTTATTGCACAGTTCTACTTTCCATGTATCCATCCATTATTTTGCGTGTTTTACGTGGCATCTGCGTTAAGTGAATAATTCCATTTTCATGACTGGATTCCGGGATTCCCTCTGCATAATCGGCACCTTTGGTGTGTCCTATGTATCCTCCTTTTGCAGCCACTTTGCGCCCACATTTTTTGCAAATTGGATATCAACCATGCTTTTTTTCTACAAAATTGTATTTCCATACTGGCCATAATTCCCTTAATAAGAATTCGAGGGTGCTTTCACCTTCAGCTGGGTCTGCGTCACCTTTCTAGCGCGTTTGTTCTCCCGCCCTTCAATCAATGCAGCAGTTTCCGGAGTGTGATTTTTTTCCCTCCCTTGTATTATTATTTTTTTACTCAGTAACGGATATGATTTCAAATGTAGCGAAGTACAATACTTCAAACACAACGTACTTAAGTAAAAGTAAAAGTACAGATTTAAAAAAACTACTTAACGTAGAATTACACAAAAAACAACTCAATTACGTAACAAAAGTAAATATAATTCGTTACTTTCCACCTCTGTTTGTGAGCATCAGCTGAGCTGTATTAGAATAAATGGGAAACACACGTGATCGGTGTCATCAGTGAATCAGGCCAATCATCTGCTCAGCTCTGATCTGTTTGTCTGATGAAAAAAAGCTGTTTCAACAAAGACTGCATATTGCAAGTTTAGAATGTTATTAAGTTTTGAAGGTTTGCTTTTTAAAACTCCTCCCCACACCAAATGAATGAACACATGTATTTGTATGTTTTCGGTCTAGTGCTTCTCGGCTTCTGATGTATCCACAAGTTTCCTGCGTCCCATGAGGCCTTGCGTCAAAACTGGGTGCGTCTTCCGGTTCGAAGTAAACAAGCGAAACGTGACACTCATTCATTCATTCGACTATCGATTAATCATTAATATTTATACTAAAATGTATTATTTAATTTGTTCAACTTTTTAATCAATTACAAATGCAATGAAAATACAAAAATACAGCGTGTTTTTCCACGATGAGTTCTTTATTACAAGATCAACTTGTGGCAGTTAAACTGGACGTTCGGTTATGGCTAAACTTGAATATGCGCTGCGGTGCTCTGGACTGCCACTGCGAGTCGGCGTTTTTTAAACAGAGACCCTGGTTTGTTCCTAATTAATAATAAAAAAGAATCATGTTAAATAAAGCCAAAATCACGATACTCAGATCCACGGACCTGTGTCACGGTCAGGGAAGGCAGAATCACAATACACCCCTTCCCACTCCCAGAGATATCCTTCCCGTCCAGATCCAATATAGCTACCATATCTTTACTATTTGTATTATTTGAAGTTAACATTATAAAATTCGTAGACCTACACCACAAAACTAGTTGAGGATAAATTATTTAAAATTGGGCGTTTCCAGCATTATGGACGTGACATTTGCTGTCAAAACATGAAATAGAAATTCTCAGAAAATGCATTTAGGCTATTGAAACCTCAGTTTATATATATATATATCATAATCCATTAATAAAGGAGTCCAGACATTAGAAAAATATAGCACATGCATTTAGTATTTAAATATGAGGGAAATACACATGAGGGTGACAAAAAAAACTTTTAGAAAGCACTGAGCCTTTATTTAAAGTTAATTTCGTTTTGTATTAATTGTATCTTAATTTCAATCAATGTTTCATCAACAAATTACCTGGATTTAATAAATAATAAGTAGCGTTAAATATAGCAGACTATAATCAAGACACGGAGGCGCCGGCGCCTGAACTGCAGCTCGTCTCATAAATGAACCGAAACTCAGCGTCTACTTGCCTTACAGACCTGAGAAATATATATAGCCTATATTATATTAGATATAGTATGCAATGTTTACTGTGTGTCATCATGTTCTGAATATGTTGCTTCACAATAGCCTTCACTTAAAATCTTTAGTCCAAGACTGTTGGATAATACAATTTGCCACTGAATTAGTTTAGTCAACTCAAGTCAAGTCATCTTCATTTATATAGCGCTTTTAACAATGAATTGTTTCAAAGTCCGGTTATAGGCTTGCTTAGTTGGGGACTTTTAATATTCAATAATATTATTGATCTGCCTTACTTAAGGTGGATGTTGACGCAATTTTCTTTTAGAAACAAACTTTGTTGTATTATTTTCATGTTATCACTGTGAAGCTGCTTTGATACAATCTGTATTGTAAAAAGCGCTATATAAATAAAGGTGACTTGACTTGACTTAAACCACGAACAGCACATGTTGTCCCTGAGCTCCGTAACGACATCTCTCATAAAGGTTTGCGACTTATTTTAAATAGTAAAACATTATCCGAAAAACACCTAGCCTCTTCGCTAAATAGCACACAAAATACCATTGGTATGCTACTTCCGCCACCTGACCGGAAGTTGCACCCACTTTATTTTACAGTAGCGCCCCCCGGAAACAGGTGGATACTTTTAATACAAATGGTGATGTAAAGATTCTGAGACCTGATCGATTCTGAGACCTGTTAACCCCGACGGTATCCCTGCGAATTAACTTGTGATCGGACGATTTCGCTCGTCCAGCGAGCTAATCATAGCCTGACTATGTCAGACTTCCTACTTCCGCTAATTTCATTTCGCTCCTGTAGTCAGTCTGAGATAGCAGCCTATCTTTCTGTTTTCCACCGGCCTGAAAACAGCCTGGCCAATCAACGAACAGAGGGCGGGCTGAAAGCCGTGACGTAGTCGGTAAGCGCCGTGTTTAAGATTAGGTCAGGGAATTCGAAAACGACCGCTGATGTGGAGACGCGGATGCAATTCGCTCTGTTGTGCAGAATATTCCCGGCATTAGCAAACTGAAGCCCGAACACGAAGAATGTGTATTAAACATTTTGAATGGAGGTGATGTTGTGGCCCTACTCCCTTTGGGAAAAGTTTAATTTATCAACTATTACCGATCGTCAGCGAGAAACTGGGGAGCCTTTTGACAGGTCAGTGTCTCTTTTCTTTTCCAGGTCTTAAATACCGTAAAACTTCAAATAATAGCCCGGGCTTTTATTTGCCCAAATCGTCGAACTGCACCGGCTTGTACTTGAGATAGGCGTCTAACTTATATGAGACAGGCCTTTATAGTTGAGATGTTGTTCATTGAGATGTTGTTCCTAGAGTCTATAATCTCTAAAAATCTCCAAATGCTCGACGTGAAACCGCAGTCTTCCGACCTCTTACTATCTTGTCGATTGATTTTTATGAATATGCGCGAGGGAGAGAGAGCAAGACAGCGCTCGTGTTGTTTGTAGACGTGGGAGTGCGCGCGCGCGGCCGGGGCGCTCTCTCTCTCTCTCTCTCTCTCTCTCTCTCTCTCTCTCTCTCTCTCTCTCTCTCTCTCTCTCTGCTCGTTTGTGCCCTGTCAAGCGCAGCAGTCATTCTATTACATCACTCACAGATCAAAAAAGTCGTTTACAGCCATGTTCACTCGGGTATTTCGCTCGTATCATCAAGTGTTTACAGTGGAAGTTCGATCATAGATTTGAGTTCGATGCATGATGTCTGTGGTTCGATGGCTGTGTCGGCGCATAACATACGTCATAAACAAACTTATCTGATTGGCTTACGGGTAACCAATGATTTTAAACTTCAGTACGCGCCCCCTAGCGAGAGAGAAAACACTTCTCTATTATGCTATCCCAGACTCTGTGTACGAAGCAAAGTGAAGTAGCAGAGTCTGGTATTACCAGGCTAAGCTAATCATGCAATCATTATCAACTCTCACACAGAAATACTTTCAGAGACAGGAAAGGAAATTTCTGGCCGTGAAAATAACCTTCCTGTGTTCACAAAGGTAGCCTGCTAAAGTTAAAGTGTTAAAGCCTGTAGCTAGATCGTACACTTTAGTGACCTGGATATGAGCAAGAGACGAATCAATCAAGGGATTATAAATGAATTAAAGGCAGAACTAAATAAACAATTACTGAGGTTACATGGGATATACAAACAGATAATGAGCAACACGACGAGGGGAGTTTTGAAAGTGAAAGTAAGAGAGTGAGAGAGAGAGATTTGGCGAAATTCACCTAGACAGTTTAACCCTTTTGAGACGACACGGAAAACACAATCTTAATGCTCTGAAAGCTCGATAAAAAAAGATACTTGCAAAGGTATTTGGTTCTCTCTGTTTGTTGAAAGGCTGCGTTGGTTGAGCGGCCTTAAGCCGCCTTTCCACTGCACACGACATTCGCATACGATTGTCGCATTTCACCCCCTAGTGTCAGTTGCACGGAACTTTGAAATTGGCCGTGAAGCAACCGTTACCCTCGGCTATTCACAATGGTAAAATGAATGATGAATGTAATGCATGCATGAATATATCCACACAAAACAAATGACCCTCAATACAGCTACAATAAAAACAATAGATTTTACAGAGCTAAACAATATAAATATTGATTTAATAATTATAAAATATTTTTTTCTGCCATAATTATTAATAACCTACATTTTACAGAAATAGTGTTTACAGAATAACATTAAATAGTTGAAATATTGGTAATTCTAGCCTCACGCTCATAGTTTTGATTAGAATACATCACATCCGGATCGGGTCGGCCGGTCGCATACGGTCTAGCCACAGAAGTTACGAATTTTACGCATACGCATATGATCGGAACTGCCCGCAGCTCCCGTACGACTCTCCATTTGGAAATGAATGACTTCCGGTCCAACAGCTGTCGTCTGTCGTGTGCAGTGGAAAGGCTGCTTCAGTTCCTGCGCGTGTCGTCGGAGCACCACGCTCCGGCTTGTGAGGTTGAAATACGTCCACCTTGGAGACTCCAGATTCTCTACATTTCCCCCCTTTTGTCTGATGAAGTCCCTGTGTGGGCATCACCGGACAACAATCATCGCAATGGATGGATGACAGGTGGATCATGAAGGTCGGGTAGCAGGTGGCTATTAGGGCTGAGGGCTCAGCTTGATGAGGTTCAACGCGGCCTCTGGCGTGGTATCCTCTTCTGAGGGTTTCGTGAGCTTAGCTGTAGATGTTCGCATCTCGTTGAGCCTCCTGTACAGGATGAAGGCCAAGCCCAGTGTCAGGGTGTGGTTGATTACCGTAGAGGTACCCAGCGCAGAATCAGCTCCAGTCCAGGATTGGACAACAGGTGAGGTAGTTAAGATGGGCAGTTGAATAATAATAATAATAATAATAAGTTTATTTTATATAGCGCCTTTCTCAAACCCAAGGTCGCTTTACATAATGGAAAGACAAGTATACACACCAGAAACAACCAAAACAATACAACAAAGACAAGTAATCTGTGTGAAGCTATGAGTTTGGTGTGGAAAAATGTTCCTTAAACAAAAAGGTCTTGAGATGAGCTTTAAAGAGGGAAAGTGAAGGACAGTCACGAAGAGATTGAGGGAGGCTGTTCCAGAGTTTGGGGGCCAAGACACTGAAGGATCTGCCACCCAGGGTGGAAAGTCTGGAGCGGGGGATAGCCAAGAGATTTTGGTCAGAGGATCTGAGTGAGCGTGATGGAGTGTACGGGATCAGGAGGTCGCGGATGTAGGGGGAAGCAAGGTTATGAAGCGCTTTGAAGGTGAGTAGTAGTACTTTGTATTTGATCCGGGATGGAACTGGTAGCCAGTGGAGTTGGTAGAGAATGGGGGTGATGTGTGCTGATCGTCTGGTATGGGTGAGGAGTCTGGCTGCCGAGTTTTGAATATATTGTAACCTTTGAAGTGATTTCACAGGGAGACCAAGGAAAAGTGAGTTGCAGTAGTCTAGACGGGACATAATGAAGCAGTTAACCAAAGTGTGTGCATCACTAACAGAGAGGAAGGGTTTGAGGCGAGCAATGTTGCGGAGGTGAAAGAAGGCAGTCTTAGTGAGTGATTTGATATGAGGATCAAAGCTAAGGGTGGAGTCAAGCAAAATGCCAAGGTTTTTGACAACAGGGGTAGGGTGGGCAGATGAACCATCAATATTGAGAGTGAGACGGGGAGATTTAGAAAGGATGCTTTTAGGGCCAATCAGCAGAATTTCAGTTTTATCTGTATTGAGTTTAAGAAAATTGTTTTGCATCCATAATTTTAGGTCAGAGAGGCAGTCAGTGAGGGAGCACGGTGGTGAATCAGTTGGAGAGTGAGTGGTCAAATAGAGTTGGATGTCATCTGCATAACAGTGGAATTTAAGACCGTGGCTGCGTATGATCGGGCCAATAGGGAGGATGTATATGAGAAAGAGGAGGGGCCCAAGTACCGAACCCTGGGGGACACCACGGGTGACAGGGGACTTGGAAGACTGATGAGGACCAAGCGTCACAAACTGCTTTCTGTTGGAGAGGTAAGACTGGAACCAAATGAGGGCTGTACCAGAAACACCAATAGCAGACAGACGGGTGATTAGAACATTGTGGTTGATGGTATCGAAGGCAGCACTAAGGTCAAGGAGTATGAGAATGTTAAGTGAACCAGAGTCAGCAGACAGTAGAAGGTCGTTAACGATGCGCAGAAGGGCAGTCTCTGTACTGTGACAAGAACGGAAACCAGATTGAAAAGGCTCATACAGGTCATGGTGATTCAGAAAGGTGTGTAGTTGTGAGGCCACCACTCTTTCCAATACCTTGGCCAGGAAGGGGAGGTTGGAGATAGGGCGGTAGTTACATAGTGATGTGGGGTCGCAGTCCGTTTTTTTGAGAATGGGTGTGACTGCAGCAGTCTTAAGGGCAGCAGGCACAACACAAGAGTTGAGGCAGGTGTTTACAATAAATGCAATGGGTTCAGATAAGGATGTGATGCAAGTTTTAAGTAGAGGGGTGGGGGCAGGGTCAAGCTGACACGATGTGGAGTTAGACTTATTTATAATGTCAGTGACAGTGAGGGAGTCTATAGGAGTGAAATGGGAAAGCTGAGGGCCCAGAGAGGAAGGAGAAGAAGAGTGAGAGATAGCATTTGGGTTGAAGCATTGGTAGATTTGGCTAATTTTGTCATCAAAGAAGTGTAAGAAGGCCTGGCACTGCTCAGGGGTCTTAGGACAGGCAGTGACAGGGGGTTTAATGAGTTTGTCCAAGGTCCTGAACAGGGTTTTAGGCCTGGACATAGAGGAGGTTATGAGTGATGAATAATAGTTTGAGCGGGCAGCATCGAGGGCATCCCTATACGTCTGAGTGTGTTCGGTGTAAAGCATGGAGTGGATTGTAAGGCCAGTTTTCTTATGTAGCCGTTCGAGACGGCGGCCAGCGGCCTTAAGTTGCCTGAGCTCAGGGGTGAACCAGGGGCATGTACGATTTGCTGGTACAAGTCTAGTCCTAACTGGCGCTAAGCTATCAAGCAGGCTGGTCAGGGTGCCATTGTACAGAGCAACCAAGTCATCCGCAGACGAGAGCTCGTCAAGGTCAAACAGTGGCGAGGCCTGTATAGAGGCAGAAAACATGCTGTGGTCTATTGACCCAATGTTACGACTTGTAATAGCTGTTTTCTCTGAGGAGGGAGGAGGAGTGATCATATGAAAGCGGCATTCAATGAGCTTATGGTCAGAAACACCAGAGATGGAACCAGAGACAGAGATGTCATTCAGACCAGTGGAGCAGAGCAGATCCAAAGTGTGGCCATGAGTGTGAGTTGGAAAGTCAACATGCTGTGTCAAACTAAAACAGTTCAATACAGAGTTAAACTCTGAGGTGTAAGAACAATTTATATCCACATGGATGTTAAAATCCCCTAACATAATCATAGCCGAACAAAGAGATGAAATAACAGTGAGAAGTTCATTCAATTCAGACAGAAAATGTACAGATGGTTTAGGGGGGCGGTAGATCAGCAATAGTATAAAGGGTGGAGTAGAAACAACCTTCACAGCAATATATTCAAAGGATGTCACTTCAAATGGCCTAAGTTCTTTAACAGTCAGATCTGAGCGGTGTACTACAGCCAACCCACCCCCTCTCCCTACAGATCTAGGTTTGGATAAGTAGCAGTAGCCAGGGGGGGTCAGCATGTTTAAATTAATGCAGTCACTGGGTTGTTGCCAGGTCTCTGAGAGACAAAACAAGTCACATTTTTTGTCCACAATGATATCGTTTATTATGGCCGTTTTGTTTGTGATTGAGCGTGCATTTAGGTGGGCAATGTTAAAGTTCTGACATGATGACGAGGCAGGAGGAGGCAGCCTAGGAGGGCGACGAAGGTTGTCAAAGTTAATTCCCCTGATCTTTGGCTGGTATCGTCGGCAACGATCGGGTGTGTAAACAGTTGGGATTTGAGCATCATGTCCAAAGATAAGAGTCGGTTGTCTTTTGAAGCGATGAACATAACGTGGACGCCGAATAATTCCAAGCGAACAGCAGTGTTTATACAGCGCCGGTTCTAGGGGGGCGTGGCAGCGATAAAGTTTGAGAGCAGCAGAGGTGTAAACTGGCTCCATTTCCAAGTTACAAAAAACACACAAGCACAGCATAAGGCGAGCTGCGAGGACATTAATCGAGCTGCCAGCGGGAAACATGACATCGACACAGTAAAGTTACCACAAGTGACACAGCAACACCACGCTAATACTACATGTTAGCCAACCAGGCTCACAACACAACCCAGTCCGCAATGTAATCAGCGCAGTTTAATACGCCAACCACTGAACAGATTGAGGACAACAAAGAGGCAAGCGGGTAGAAACACACTCACCTCTGTAGCAGTCACTGTGAGGGGAGATAGGAAGAGAGCTCATGCAGGGGAAGAGCAGGCGTGCCGGACAGTGACAAACAGAACTGGAGGAGCAAGTTTGTAGCAAAGTTTGTAACATTAATCCACGGATTGATACAGCAGTGGCAAAGCAACAATGTTCCAGCGACAGTGCAGGAAGGATTCGGCCGACACCAGGAGGAGATGTGGTAATCCACACAGCCACCTACATAGAAGGTACAGTGGGGTAGCGCGAAGATCAGCAAACAGACAGAGTAGTGTGAGTTGGATGAGTGCCAGTGATGAGTTGGAAAGTCATCAGTATCCGCGCGATATCCAAAGTAAAATCCACAGGGAAATTACAATAATACAGTCCAGGCAAACGACAGTTCAGCAAGTTCAGTTCAGCAGTTCAGCAAGTTCAGTTCAGCAGTTCAGCAAGGAAGATGTCACAGTAGACGCGAAAACAAACAAACAACAACAAAAAGTTCAAGCGAGAAGCGGCAGCAAAGCGCGCACAGCGTACTCTCACCGGAAACCGGAAGACATTATCATTATCAACCGGAAGACATTATTAGACATTAGTTGAGACAAAGCTTGGAGGGCTGTGTCGATAGAAACAATGTCAGTTAGCTGGGACCCCCCTTTTGCAGTCCACAATTCCAGTTCTGGAATGGGGGGTGGGGGGGAGCTTGTGAGGTTGAAGTATGTCCACCTGGGAGACTCCAGATTCTCTACAGTGAAATCTAAGAACCCCAAAGTTCATAAATCAAGGTCAAGAATTCAAGGAAACACATCTGAGACTACATGAGGCAACAGAACAATCATGTCTTGATTTATTATAATTTCAAAGACAGAAGATTTCAGAGGATCTCTTTCAGAATGCATTACATTTCTCTTAGTCAAAATATCAGTTTTTTATAATAAATTCACTGAGGCTGATTTCTTCCTGAGGTTACAGTCATCACATTGATCATCATGGGCTGTAGGATCATGTGGACCATGTGACGTGGACGGGGCTGAAGTCCCAGCGGTCCGGATGACCCATGTGCGGGAGGTCTCTGTACGGCGAGCGGCTCCACTGGAACACAGGCGTCTGATCCCATGTGGGACCGCTGACCGCTAACAGCTCGAGCCGCTGGAATAGGCCAAAGCTCGTCATCTGCAGGAGGACAGGGGAGTTACAACACTCAACATCTGCAGGAGGACAGGGGCGATAAAACACTCAACATCTGCAGGAGGACAGGGGCGATACAACACTCAACATCTGCAGGAGAACAGGGGCGTTACAACACTCAACATCTGCAGGAGGACAGGGGAGTTACAACACTCAACATCTGCAGGAGGACAGGGGCGTTACAACACTCAACATCTGCAGGAGGACAGGGGAGTTACAACACTCAACATCTGCAGGAGGACAGGGGCGATACAACACTCAACATCTGCAGGAGGACAGGGGCGATACAACACTCAACATCTGCAGGAGGACAGGGGCGATACAACACTCAACATCTGCAGGAGGACAGGGGCGTTACAACACTCAACATCTGCAGGAGGACAGGGGCGATACAACACTCAACATCTGCAGGAGGACAGGGGAGTTACAACACTCAACATCTGCAGGAGGACAGGGGAGTTACAACACTCAACATCTGCAGGAGGACAGGGGCGATACAACACTCAACATCTGCAGGAGGACAGGGGCGTTACAACACTCAACATCTGCAGGAGGACAGGGGCGATACAACACTCAACATCTGCAGGAGGACAGGGGAGTTACAACACTCAACATCTGCAGGAGGACAGGGGAGTTACTACACTCAACATCTGCAGGAGGACAGGGGCGATACAACACTCAACATCTGCAGGAGGACAGGGGAGTTACAACACTCAACATCTGCAGGAGGACAGGGGCGTTACAACACTCAACATCTGCAGGAGGACAGGGGCGTTACAACACTCAACATCTGCAGGAGGACAGGGGCGTTACAACACTCAACATCTGCAGGAGGACAGGGGCGTTACAACACTAGGGGTGTAACGGTACATGTTTTCGTATTGAACCGTTTCGGTTCGAGGCTTCCGGTTCGGTACGCATTCAAACCGAACGATTCCTTGGACCATTATTCCTGCCGACAAAATACGCGCTGGCGCGACCACCACAACGTTGCGCAACATCAAATGGCAAGCGTAATGAAAGCGGAACGAAACTGCGTTACTCATTATGTGCTTCACGGGTCGTTTATCAGTTCGGACCAGCAACATCTGTGCAGCGCGAGCCTATGAGCGCGAGCCGATCTCGATCAAGCGACACTGTTAACACAGCGCTAAGATCCAGTAAAGAAAACATTTGAATTCGCCACTGAAGTAATAACATCGCTGCGAGATCTAGTGAGAAGCATTCACATTTCTCCATTATTAACCGTAGATCTCTATCAGATCAAACAGCGCTGACGTGGACACCAGGAGAAACATTGTGCCGTGAATGAACCATAGACAGTAAAAGAAGGATTGAACTAGTAATACTTTACGTCCACAGACCAGCAACATTCACCATGGATTTAATATAGTAACACTAACTGTAACCAGTTTGGCTGGAATAGTGAAATGCTTTCAATACTTCACACATCTTTTTCCAGCTCTTCAATATTATATAAATAAATATAAGAGTTCAGATGCAAACGCCTCTAAGTGCCATTTGAAATTTTCTTCTAGAATGATCATTTTTATGAAGCTTGTATAATTAAGTTCAGTAATTTCACTCAAATGACAATTAATAGGTAATCTTCATTGCCATTTAAGTGAAATTACTGAACTTAAATATACAAGCTTGATAAAAATGATCATTCTAGAAGAAAATTTCAAATGGCTTTTGCATCTGAACTCTTCATATATTTAAATGTTATTTTTAATGTGATGACCAAAACATTATTTATGACTATTTATGATTATTATATATGACACCCATTTATAAACCTGAAAGTTTCAGGATGTAGGAAAACTCACACTTATTTAAAAAATATTTTTTCTTTTAACAAATAGGAAATTTGTCTGGCATTTCTTACTTTTTGCTGTATCGAAAACGTACCGAACCGTGACTTTAAAACCGAGGTACGTACCGAACCGTGATTTTTGTGTACCGTTACACCCCTATACAACACTCAACATCTGCAGGAGGACAGGGGCGTTACAACACTCAACATCTGCAGGAGGACAGGGGCGTTACAACACTCAACATCTGCAGGAGGACAGGGGCGATACAACACTCAAAATCTGCAGGAGGACAGGGGAGTTACAACACTCAACATCTGCAGGAGGACAGGGGCGTTACAACACTCAACATCTGCAGGAGGACAGGGGAGTTACAACACTCAACATCTGCAGGAGGACAGGGGCGATACAACACTCAACATCTGCAGGAGGACAGGGGCGTTACAACACTCAAAATCTGCAGGAGGACAGGGGCGTTACAACACTCAACATCTGCAGGAGGACAGGGCCGTTACAACACTCAACATCTGCAGGAGGACAGGGGCGATACAACACTCAACATCTGCAGGAGGACAGGGGCGTTACAACACTCAACATATGCAGGAGGACAGGGGCGATACAACACTCAACATCTGCAGGAGGACAGGGGCGTTACAACACTCAACATCTGCAGGAGGACAGGGGCGTTACAACACTCAACATATGCAGGAGGACAGGGGCGTTACAACACTCAACATCTGCAGGAGGACAGGGGCGATACAACACTCAACATCTGCAGGAGGACGGGGCGATACAACACTCAACATCTGCAGGAGGACAGGGGCGTTACAACACTCAACATCTGCAGGAGGACAGGGGCGTTACAACACTCAACATCTGCAGGAGGACAGGGGCGTTACAACACTCAACATCTGCAGGAGGACAGGGGCGATACAACACTCAACATCTGCAGGAGGACAGGGGAGTTACAACACTCAACATCTGCAGGAGGACAGGGGAGTTACAACACTCAACATCTGCAGGAGGACAGGGGCGTTACAACACTCAACATCTGCAGGAGGACAGGGGCGATACAACACTCAACATCTGCAGGAGGACAGGGGAGTTACAACACTCAACATCTGCAGGAGGACAGGGGCGATACAACACTCAACATCTGCAGGAGGACAGGGGCGTTACAACACTCAACATCTGCAGGAGGACAGGGGCGTTACAACACTCAACATCTGCAGGAGGACAGGGGCGTTACAACACTCAACATCTGCAGGAGGACAGGGGAGTTACAACACTCAACATCTGCAGGAGGACAGGGGAGTTACAACACTCAACATCTGCAGGAGGACAGGGGAGTTACAACACTCAACATCTGCAGGAGGACAGGGGAGTTACAACACTCAACATCTGCAGGAGGACAGGGGCGTTACAACACTCAACATCTGCAGGAGGACAGCGGCGTTACAACACTCAACATCTGCAGGAGGACAGGGGCAATACAACAGTCAACATCTGCAGGAGGACAGGGGCAATACAACACTCAACATCTGCAGGAGGACAGGGGCGTTACAACACTCAACATCTGCAGGAGGACAGGGTCTTTACTACACTCAACATCTGCAGGAGGACAGGGTCTTTACTACACTCAACATCTGCAGGAGGACAGGGGCGATACAACACTCAACATCTGCAGGAGGACAGGGGAGTTACAAAACTCAACATCTGCAGGAGGACAGGGGCGATACAACACAACATCTGCAGGAGGACAGGGGCGATACAACACTCAACATCTGCAGGAGGACAGGGGCGTTACAACACTCAACATCTGCAGGAGGACAGGGGCGTTACAACACTCAACATCTGCAGGAGGACAGGGGAGTTACAAAACTCAACATCTGCAGGAGGACAGGGGCGATACAACACAACATCTGCAGGAGGACAGGGGAGTTACAACACTCAACATCTGCAGGAGGACAGGGGCGTTACAACACTCAACATCTGCAGGAGGACAGGGGCGATACAACACTCAACATCTGCAGGAGGACAGGGGCGATACAACACTCAACATCTGCAGGAGGACAGGGGCGTTACAACACTCAACATCTGCAGGAGGACAGGGGCGTTACAACACTCAACATCTGCAGGAGGACAGGGGCGTTACAACACTCAACATCTGCAGGAGGACAGGGGAGTTACAACACTTAACATCTGCAGGAGGACAGGGGCGTTACAACACTCAAAATCTGCAGGAGGACAGGGGCGTTACAACACTCAACATCTGCAGGAGGACAGGGGAGTTACAACACTCAACATCTGCAGGAGGACAGGGGCGTTACAACACTCAACATCTGCAGGAGGACAGGGGAGTTACAACACTCAACATCTGCAGGAGGACAGGGGAGTTACAACACTCAACATCTGCAGGAGAACAGGGGCGTTACAACACTCAACATCTGCAGGAGGACAGGGGAGTTACAACACTCAACATCTGCAGGAGGACAGGGGAGTTACTACACTCAACATCTGCAGGAGGACAGGGGCGATACAACACTCAACATCTGCAGGAGGACAGGGGCGTTACAACACTCAACTCTGGCAACGGTTAAGAGGTTAACAGATAGGATGGAAACTGAGCTTTATATGTGAAAGATATAAACTCTGGAAATAAACAGTGATGGCCACTGACCTTCATGTCGGTGCCACCGTGTGGCCGCTGCTGCAGAGCCCCGAACGGGTACGAGCCGTTGGCAGGGTTCAGGTCGGATCGGGCAGAGATGGAGTTCTCCCCGTTCTGGACCGGGTCACAGGCGTCGCAGCGGGACAACGGGTCTTCCTGATAGTTATTATACCTGCAAAACACACACACACACACAGGCCATATGAAGCCAGAAGCAATGGGAGAACTCAACACACAGATGAGACCTCAGTGGTGTACCCGCCCAGAACTCGGTTACTGTGGTTTTTAAGCGCAATGCCACCACTATGTCGCATTCCTCTAGTATATAGCCAGCAGTGTTGCCAGAATTTTGACCTCTGTACGATAAATAATAAAAAAAGTCCCATAATGTACGATAATTTCAGAATTGTGTGACACTTCAGATGATGGTGGTTGTAGTCATAGGGCTTCTATATATTGTGTCTTTACATATACACTTTAAAAACTATATTTCCTTTTGTGCCATGTGTCTGTTATGAAGTTTATGTTAGAGTTTTAGCACTAGGGTTGATCTAATCTGGTTCGTGAGTCCCTCCTTTAAATGTATCGTGTAGAGTGGCTCCTGAAAGTGCTTCTGGAGACGACTACAGCGGACCGTACCTCATCAGACGCACCATGGACTCGATGTCGGTCACCAGAGTCTGGTTCCTGCGGAAGATCTGTGCTCTGGGGCTCTGGCTGAAGGAGAACCAGGACCCGTACTTCTGGACCAGCTCCGGCCCTCCACTGGCGTTGAACACCGCCTCGAAGTACCTGAAACATTAGCAGATCCTGAAACGTTAGCGGATCCTGAAACGTTAGCAGATCCTGAAACATTAAAAAACAAAAACCTGAGGACATCTTTTTGGACAAGCTTTTAAAGGTGCAGTGTGTAATATTTAAGAGGATCTGTTGACAGAATCATAAACATAACTATGTTTTCAGTTGTGTATAAAAATCTTGCATAATGAAGCATTATGTGTTTATTAGCTTAGAATGAGCATTTCTCTCTACACACACCGCGGGTCCGCTTACACCGACATGTTTCTAAGGTGGCCCTGAACAGACAAATGTTTTTCGTCACTATGGCCTCGTTTACACTGCAGGTCTTGATGCCCAATTCTGATTTGTTGCCTATATCCGATTTTTTTTACCGTCCGTTTACACGTTCTTTAAATTGTGACCCATATCCGAGTCATGTGTTTACACTTGACTGAAACATCGCGCATGTTTAAAGGGGTCTTCTTGATCAGATGGACGAAGCGCAGCGAGATCTCAGGACAGGTGGGAACATACAACATGATCTCATAAAAGTGAGTAGCCTATCTAGAGCACAAATTTTATTTCATATGCCATTTATAGCCTACGCCAAAATTAGTTTTTGCTTGCATATGATACGCACTGTAAACGTGCGTATTAAACGCCATAAAGATATATTTTTGGCGTAAATGCCACGTGAAAAAAAAAAATCGTGCAATAAACGCACTTTCATGAGATCGTGGCGGGCTTTAACGAGGAGCAGTGGGTCCGAAATTTTAGGATGAGCAAGCCAACCTTTGATATGTTGTGTCAACGTGCCCACATTCCTCTCCTACGACGACACAATGTTTCATCGGGCCATACGTCCATCCGCAGATGCGCGTCGGGTTTCTCTCGTCATTAAACCGCGGAGACGCAGCCTAATGCCTCGGAAAATCCGATCTGCCTGTTTACATGACAGTCGCATTGGCACATATCCGATTTACATCTGATTTATTTCCACATATGAACGAGGCCTGAAACCGATCTCGAAATATCCGAATGCATGCGTTTTTTTCCTGTTTACACTGTCATAGAACACATCCGATCTGTGTCGCATACGAGTAAAAAATCGGAATTGGGTCACATTTCACTGACAGTGTAAACGAGGCCAAAGTTGTTCTTCATGATAAGAAGCGAAACTAAAGTCAGCGAATAAAACACTGACACAATGATAAACAAGTAACAATAATATTCACAATAACATAATTTGAATGAATAATTAAGTACACAATTTTTCAATTTATCTTTGTAAAGAAACCTCATTGCTTAACTGGCTCCTCTCTGCTGTCTCAGACGACGACATCACTTCCTGTTGGCCACCATAACTTCTGTCGGGTGCAATTCACAACCTCGCCACTAGATGCGCTAAAACTTACACACTGCACCTATAATTAACATTATGGTTTGGCGTTTATTACATTTCTATGGTATTTACACAGATATTATTTTATTTGTTTTGATATTGTTTTTTTTCTTTTATTATTATTTTTTTTTTACTGTAAAGCACTTTGTGATCCTTCCTTGTCTGTGAAAGGTGCTATATAAATAAACTTTACTTCTGTATTGTATAACATTTTAATTTGACTGGTAACAGAGGTACTGTATTATTCTAATTGAATTTAATTTGAATGTTAGAATTTGACATGAAAAGAATGCATACATCTAATAAGTTTAGAAAAAAATGCCCTTATATAGGTGAAAATACCCCTGGAAATCGATATAAGGTGGAAAATATTGCCCCTTAATAGAAAAGTTCATTTCTGTCACCGCTGTGAACTGACCACTGCATAGAATATGAAAAATATGAATATCAGCCATATACAGTATATTCAAAACCAGCCATGATACCAGCACAAAAACACACTCAGCTAAATATAATCTAATTATTATCAACAAAATGTTGAAAATACTGCGATATATTTTTGTCAATATTGCGCACCCCTAATATACAGTATTAATTTTTATGTCTTCAGATTTGACTTTAGCAGCCCTGTATATATAAACGCATGAGTCAGCGGTTTACTCTATCCAGAGCAGAACGCTAGCGGACGACACGAGGGTGAAGACTTCACACAGATGTGGTGACAGATGAGGTCAGTGTGATATCAACACACCGCTGAACTTTCACAACCTCTTCTACATTTCTTTAGAACATTTCCCAGCAACGGTTATTAATCGCTTTTCTTCGGAAGATCCGCCAAAGAATATAAAAAAAGTAATTGCAACTTTCTCTCGCAATTCAAATTTGTTCTCAGAAAACTCACAATAGTGAGAAAAGTCAGAACTGTGAGACCATGAGTTTTATATTTTGAACTTTGGACTTTATAACTTCAGAATCACACGTTTATATCTAGCAAACAGCTCTTATATTTTGTATTCTGTGGCGGGAACTCAAGTGATCTGAGTGAACTGGATGAACTTCTCCACTGTCCACGCTGTGTTAGGAACATTAAATACCAGACGCAAATGAAATCAATAATTTTCTTCTGTTAAATCTGCACTATTTTCCCCTGGAATGAGCATCTGGAACTGTGTCTGGTGCAGCAGTCTGTGTCTAGATGGATACTGTTATCTCAACTCAACAAGAACTACAGCTACGGACTTAAACGTTATGCTTGACAGAGCAGATGTAGAGCAGGTGTAGAGCAGGTGTAAAGCGGGTGTAGAGCAGGTGTAGCACAGGTGTAAAGGAGGTGTAGAGCGGGTGTAAAGGAGGTGTAGAGCGGGTGTAGAGCAGGTGTAGTGCGGGTGTAGAGCAGGTGTAGAGCGGGTGTAGAGCAGGTGTAAAGCGGGTGTAGAGCAGGTGTAGCACAGGTGTAGAGCAGGTGTAGAGCAGGTGTAAAGGAGGTGTAGAGCGGGTGTAGAGCGGGTGTAGAGCGGGTGTAGCACAGGTGTAGAGCAGGTGTAGAGCAGGTGTAGCACAGGTGTAAAGGAGGTGTAGAGCGGGTGTAGAACAGCTGTAAAGCGGGTGTAGCACAGGTGTAGAGCAGGTGTAGAGCAGGTGTAGCACAGGTGTAAAGGAGGTGTAGAGCGGGTGTAGAGCGGGTGTAGCACAGGTGTAGAGCAGGTGTAGAGCAGGTGTAGCACAGGTGTAAAGGAGGTGTAGAGCGGGTGTAGAACAGCTGTAAAGCGGGTGTAGAGCGGGTGTAGAGCAGGTGTAAAGGAGGTGTAGAGCGGGTGTAGAGCAGGTGTAGAGAAGGTGTAGCACAGGTGTAAAGGAGGTGTAGAGCGGGTGTAGAGCAGGTGTAGAGCAGGTGTAGCACAGGTGTAAAGGAGGTGTAGAGCAGGTGTAGTGCAGGTGTAGAGCAGGTGTAGCACAGGTGTAGAGCAGGTGTAGAGCGGATGTAGAGCAGGTGTAGAGCAGGTGTAGTGCAGGTGTAGAGCAGGTGTAGAGCAGGTGTAAAGGAGTTATAGAGCGGGTGTAGAGCGGATGTAGAGCAGGTGTAGAGCAGGTGTAGCACAGGTGTAGAGCGGGTGTAGAGCGGGTGTAGAGCGGGTGTAGAAAAGTTATAAAGCGGGTGCAGAGCGGGTGTAGAGCGGGCGTAGAGCGGGTGTAAAGCAGGTGTAGAGCGGGTGTAGAGTGGGTGTAAAGCGGGTGTAGAGCGGGTGTAGAGCAGGTGTAAAGGAGTTATAGAGCGGGTGTAGAGCGGGTGTAGAGCGGGTGTAGAGCGGGTGTAGAGCAGGTGTAGTGCGGGTGTAGAGCGGGTGTAGAGCGGGTGTAGAGCGGGTGTAAAGCAGGTGTAGAGCAGGTGTAGAGCAGGTGTAGAGCGGGTGTAGAGCGGGTGTAGAGCAGGTGTAGTGCGGGTGTAGAGCGGGTGTAGAGCGGGTGTAGAGCGGGTGTAGAGCGGGTGTAGAGCGGGTATAAAGCAGGTGTAGTGCGGGTGTAGAGCAGGTGTAAAGCGGGTGTAGAGCGGATGTAGAGTGGGTGTAAAGCGGGTGTAGAGCGGGTGTAGAGCGGGTGTAAAGCAGGTGTAGAGTGGGTGTAGAGCGGGTGTAGAGCGGGTGTAAAGCGGGTGTAGAGCAGGTGTAGAGCAGGTGTAAAGGAGGTGTAGAGCGGGTGTAGAGCAGGTGTAGAGCGGGTGTAGAGCAGGTGTAGAGCAGGTGTAAAGGAGGTGTAGAGTGGGTGTAGAGCGGGTGTAGAGCGGGTGTAGAGTGGGTGTAAAGCGGGTGTAGAGCGGGTGTAGAGCGGGTGTAAAGCAGGTGTAGAGTGGGTGTAGAGCGGGTGTAGAGCGGGTGTAAAGCGGGTGTAGAGCAGGTGTAGAGCAGGTGTAAAGGAGGTGTAGAGCGGGTGTAGAGCAGGTGTAGAGCGGGTGTAGAGCAGGTGTAGAGCAGGTGTAAAGGAGGTGTAGAGTGGGTGTAGAGCGGGTGTAGAGCGGGTGTAAAGCGGGTGTAGAGCAGGTGTAGAGCAGGTGTAAAGGAGGTGTAAAGCGGGTGTAGAGCGGGTGTAGAGCGGGTGTAAAGCAGGTGTAGAGTGGGTGTAGAGCGGGTGTAGAGCGGGTGTAAAGCGGGTGTAGAGCAGGTGTAGAGCAGGTGTAGAGCGGGTGTAAAGCGGGTGTAGAGCAGGTCTTAATGCACCCATTGGCCTGAAGAGGGGTTGATCGATGACTCCGGTTTGACTGATCGGGTCTCTTTACTCACGGGATGTTGTAGCTGGCCCAGTATCCCGTCTCAAACAGCTCTTTTGTTCGGTCTGCCGTTTCGATCATCCCACTGGAGGAAACACACACACAGAACACACACGTTAGCAGGTGTTTCTACTGCTGTAATGCAAACACACACCAATCAGCTTTACTATTCAAGAAGCAATAATCATGTAAACAGGAATTTCTCATTTGAGAGTTCAGATTTTGTAATGTTTCTGAAAGAGTCTCTTTTCACTAAAGCTGCAGTTATTTGATCAAAAATACAGTAAAAACAGTTAAATATTATTATAATGTAAATCATCTGTTCTCTATGTGAATATACAGTAAAGTGTAATTTATTCCTGTGATCAAAGCTGAATGTTCAGCATCATTACTCCAGTCTTCAGTGTCACATGATCCTTCAGAAATCACTCTAATATGAGGATCTGATGCTCAAGATACATTTATGATTATTATCAATGTTCAGATTTCTGTGGAAACCTTGATACACTACCATTTAAATAGTAAATAAATAAAAAAGGATTAATTAAATGGATCAAAAGTGACAGTAAAGACATTTATAATGTTACAAAAGATTCCATTTAAAATAAATGCTGTTCTTTTAAACTTTCTAATCAAAGAATCCTAAAAAATAAAATGAGATCAGATCCTCATATTAGAGTGATTTCTGAAGGATCATGTGACACTGAAGACTGGAGTAATGATGCTGAACATCAGCTTTGATCACAGGAATAAATTACACTTTAGTGTATATTCACATAGAAAACAGATGATTTACACTGGAGTAATATTACACTGTACGTACTTTATTTTTGATCAAATAAATGCAGCTTTGGTGAAGAAGAGACTCTTTCAGAAGCATTAATGATCTTAATTATCCCAAACTTTTGACTGGCAGTGTGGCGTCTCTTCAGACGTTCTGTCTTAATTCCAGAATGGTTAATGGTAATTCCGTATATCTGATGCAATCTCGCTCAGTACTGTGACTTTAAGAGAACGCGGATGCTTACGGGATCTGCTCCAGGACTGTGAAGAGCCCTAGTTGTGTGTATCCCTTTCCTGGGACGAACAGCTTGTAGTCGACCACCATCCACTGGTTGTTGTACCTGGCCATCACAATGTATTTTGATCACGGCTTTCATTCAAATGTTCTCATTTAATAAGATGCGCTGAGTCTCTCACGTTCCGCTGTTGTATTGGCTGAAGATGTCGGCCCACGCCGGGCCACTGTCCGCCAGCCGGTTGGCCACGATGTTCCTCAGCCACTCCATGACTGCGCCGCGGGGACGCACAAACCTCCACAGCTCAGCGTTACTGTTGCCGATCGTGGTTTCCAGAGTTACCTGAGGGAAAACACACTGATATTAAGTAAGGGATAAATCACAGCCAGCCGTTTATCTCAGAATAAACCCGACAGAGTGATCAGGGTCAGGACTGAGGGATCAGCCTGAGGGGGTTTATTCTGAGATAACACACACACACACACACACACACACACACATCTGAAGGGGTTTATTCTGAGATCACACACACACACACAAGCACACACACACACACACACACATCTGAAGGGGTTTATTCTAAGATCACACACACACACACACACACCTGAAGGGGTTTATTCTGAGATCACACACACACACACACACACACACACACACACATCTGAAGGGGTTTATTCTGAGATCACACACACACACACAAGCACACACACACACACACACATCTGAAGGGGTTTATTCTAAGATCACACCAGACACACAAGCACACACATGAAGGTGTTTATCCTAAGATAACACACACACACACACCTGACGGGGGTTTATTCTGAGATCACACACACACACACACACACACTCACACACACAAGCACACACATGAAGGGGATAACAACCGGCTGGATGTAGATTATCCGCTTATTACACGGATAATTAGACACGGAATATTAATCTGAGATGAAATATGTTATTAGCTCTTTAAACGCAAAGCTTCAGCGGAGAGATCAAACTAGACGGACATTCAAGAGATACGGTTTCACACTGCTGGATGTGTGATTGACCAATCAGAATCAAGTATTCCACAGAGCCGTGTAATAAGAAATAAACACTGCTCCACCCAACAAGATAATAGTTTTAAAGAGTCTCACCAAACCACTGCTGAGCAAATAAAAGTCATCGCCTGAGAAAATACTGCCAGGATAGGAGGAAAACACCTGAGTTTTCCCGGGAATAGTCATCTTTCCTGCAGGAACAGTGATGCAGGCATTACACACTGTAAAATTGTTTTATGATTTTAAGGGTAAAAGACTGTAAAAATGCTACAGTGAAAAACTAAATTGATTATCAGAAAGTTTCGGAACTACATACGGCAGATAACTGATAGATCTTACCCGTACATTTAGCAGTAAATACCGTTAAATTTAAGTTTTTGGACGTGAAAAAGAACAAATCATTCTATAATTTACAGTGAAAAACCATAAATTGACATGCCCACAATTCCCTGCGTGACACATCACATTTGATAAATCTTTGTTGAAATAACACTTTACATTTTTTCTAATCAGTTATGTACATTAGGGTTTTGTGTTACATTTAATGTCGTTAAATGAATGTTTATTGCATTTTAAAATTTCATGTGTGTGACCATGATGGTGTTAAGTGTGTGTGACTGACACTGCGCAGCTTCTATATATTGCTATTAACTTCCTCAGCTTGTGGAAAAGCTGTTTGAGATGAGCTTTGATTAATCATGTGACTCATCTCCACTGTGATTGGTGGTTGTCAGCATATTACAATGGTACAAAACAGATAACTTCAATATTTCGCTAAATTAACATTATATAATGAAATACGTTTTTATACTGTAAATTTAAGTTAAGTCTATAAAACCTAAAATGTTGCTACCATATTTTTTACGGTACATTTCTAGCAACCACAGCTGCAGGTTTCTTTACAATGTAGTATAATATTGTATACAAGCAGAAGTGCATGTGTCTGTGAACGTTTCTCGCCTGTGGGAGATGTGCGGTACGCGAAGCTGTATCTCTTCAGGATCCGCAGCATGGACTGGTAGGTGTTCCACGTGTCATGTGACACCAGCAGGTCCTGGCGGCCCGGAAGCACTTTGATGAGAGCGGAGCAGGAGCCGGAGCCCACGGCCCGAGTCCGGCTGGATCTGTTGAGCGCAGACTCCAGGTCTTCCAGGTCTCCTCCCATCTGGAACAGGCTGAACGCACATGCAATAATAATAATAATAATAATAATAAATATAGCTGCGAGCAGCAATTATGGGGGTTCAAGCGGTTAAGGCCTTTAAGCACATGCGTAAAAAATATATGTTTTATTTAGCAAGCATGTAAACACATCATAGATGGAGATAAACATTTACAGCCAAAACAGCAAATTTACCATAGGAAATATGTGGATTTAAAGTTTTTTAACGTTTCACAATAATTCCTTGGTCTATGGCGGACATGCTTTTTGAGATGTCAATGTACGGCATGAACCACAATCATGGCAGCTCGGACAAAGAAACGCCATGCCAATTTCCAAGTCAACGGTTGCATAGTTATTAACATTCTCATGTCTTTTCAATTTTATAGTGCCACCGAGTGGCCAATCGTTATTCATAATAATAATAATAAATTAGATTTTGCACATGGACTAAAGGGAAAAAAATCATGGCTAAACTCACAGGAAGCCGAAGGGGTTGATGGAGAGGCTTCCGGAGGGAAACTCCACCTTCCCGTTATAGCCATCCTCTAATCCCTGCAGCTGCAGGAGAGACAGGCGGACCTGAAAGAGAACAGGCCATGAACTAGAAGAAGAGGACCTGAGGGAAAACAGGCACAACACTAGAAGAAGAGGACCTGAGGGAGAACAGGCCATGAACTAGAAGAGGACCTGAGAGAGAACAGGCCATGAACTAGAAGAAGAGGACCTGAGAGAGAACAGGCCATGAACTAGAAGAAGAGGACCTGAGGGAGAACAGGCCATGAACTAGAAGAAGCGGACCTGAGGGAGAACAGGCCATGAACTAGAAGAGGACCTGAGAGAGAACAGGCCATGAACTAGAAGAAGAGGACCTGAGAGAGAACAGGCCATGAACCAGAAGAAGAGGACCTGAAAGAGAACAGGCCATGAACTAGAAGAAGCGGACCTGAGGGAGAACAGGCACAAAACTAGAAGAAGAGGACCTGAGGGAGAACAGGCCATGAACTAGAAGAGGACCTGAGAGAGAACAGGCCATGAACTAGAAGAGGACCTGAGAGAGAACAGGCCATGAACCAGAAGAGGACCTGAGAGAGAACAGGCCATGAACCAGAAGAAGAGGACCTGAGAGAGAACAGGCCATGAACTAAAAGAGGACCTGAGAGAGAACAGAGGACCTGAGAGAGAACAGGCCATGAACCAGAAGAAGAGGACCTGAGAGAGAACAGGCCATGAACCAGAAGAAGCGGACCTGAGAGAGAACAGGCCATGAACTAGAAGAAGCGGACCTGAGGGAGAACAGGCACAAATTTAGAAGAAGAGGACCTGAGGGAGAACAGGCCATGAACTACAAGAGGACCTGAGAGAGAACAGGCCATGAACTAGAAGAAGAGGACCTGAGGGAAAACAGGCACAACACTAGAAGAAGAGGACCTGAGGGAGAACAGGCCATGAACTAGAAGAGGACCTGAGAGAGAACAGGCCATGATCTAGAAGAAGAGGACCTGAGAGAGAACAGGCCATGAACTAGAAGAAGCGGACCTGAGGGAGAACAGGCCATGAACTAGAAGAGGACCTGAGAGAGAACAGGCCATGAACTAGAAGAAGAGGACCTGAGAGAGAACAGGCCATGAACCAGAAGAAGAGGACCTGAAAGAGAACAGGCCATGAACTAGAAGAAGCGGACCTGAGGGAGAACAGGCACAAAACTAGAAGAAGAGGACCTGAGGGAGAACAGGCCATGAACTAGAAGAGGACCTAAAAGAGAACAGGCCATGAACTAAAAGAAGAGGAACTGAGAGAGAACAGGCCATGAACTAGAAGAGGACCTGAGAGAGAACAGGCCATGAACCAGAAGTAGAGGACCTGAGAGAGAACAGGCCATGAACCAGAAGAAGAGGACCTGAGAGAGAACAGGCCATGAACCAGAAGAAGAGGACCTGAGAGAGAACATGCCATGAGCCAGAAGAAGAGGACCTGAGAGAGAACATGCCATGAACTAGAAGAAGAGGACCTGAGAGAGAACAGGCCATGAACTAAAAGAGGACCTGAGAGAGAACAGAGGACCTGAGAGAGAACAGGCCATGAACCAGAAGAAGAGGACCTGAGAGAGAACAGGCCATGAACCAGAAGAAGCGGACCTGAGAGAGAACAGGCCATGAACTAGAAGAAGCGGACCTGAGGGAGAACAGGCACAAAACTAGAAGAAGAGGACCTGAGGGAGAACAGGCCATGAACTAGAAGAGGACCTGAGAGAGAACAGGCCATGAACTAGAAGAGGAGGACCTGAGGGAAAACAGGCACAACACTAGAAGAAGAGGACCTGAGGGAGAACATGCCATGAACTAGAAGAGGACCTGAGAGAGAACAGGCCATGATCTAGAAGAAGAGGACCTGAGAGAGAACAGGCCATGAACTAGAAGAAGAGGACCTGAGGGAGAACAGGCCATGAACTAGAAGAAGCGGACCTGAGGGAGAACAGGCCATGAACTAGAAGAGGACCTGAGAGAGAACAGGCCATGAACTAGAAGAAGAGGACCTGAGAGAGAACAGGCCATGAACCAGAAGAAGAGGACCTGAAAGAGAACAGGCCATGAACTAGAAGAAGCGGACCTGAGGGAGAACAGGCACAAAACTAGAAGAAGAGGACCTGAGGGAGAACAGGCCATGAACTAGAAGAGGACCTGAGAGAGAACAGGCCATGAACTAGAAGAAGAGGACCTGAGAGAGAACAGGCCATGAACTAGAAGAGGACCTGAGAGAGAACAGGCCATGAACCAGAAGTAGAGGACCTGAGAGAGAACAGGCCATGAACCAGAAGAAGAGGACCTGAGAGAGAACAGGCCATGAACCAGAAGAAGAGGACCTGAGAGAGAACATGCCATGAACCAGAAAAAGAGGACCTGAGAGAGAACAGAGGACCTGAGAGAGAACAGGCCATGAACTAGAAGAAGAGGACCTGAGAGAGAACAGGCCATGAACCAGAAGTAGAGGACCTGAGAGAGAACAGGCCATGAACCAGAAGAAGAGGACCTGAGAGAGAACATGCCATGAACTAGAAGAAGAGAACCTGAGAGAGAACAGGCCATGAACCAGAAGAAGAGAACCTGAGAGAGAACAGGCCATGAACCAGAAGAAGAGGACCTGAGGGAGAACAGGCATATAACTAGAAGAAGAGGACCTGAGGGAGAACAGGCCATGAACTAAAAGAGGACCTGAGAGAGAACAGAGGACCTGAGAGAGAACAGGCCATGAACTAGAAGAAGAGGACCTGAGAGAGAACAGGCCATGAACCAGAAGAGGACCTGAGAGAGAACAGGCCATGAACCAGAAGAAGAGGACCTGAGAGAGGACAGGCCATGAACCAGAAGAAGAGGACCTGAGAGAGAACAGGCCATGAACTAAAAGAGGACCTGAGAGAGAACAGGCCATGAACTAGAAGAAGAGGACCTGAGGGAAAACAGGCACAACACTAGAAGAAGAGGACCTGAGGGAGAACAGGCCATGAACTAGAAGAGGACCTGAGAGAGAACAGGCCATGATCTAGAAGAAGAGGACCTGAGAGAGAACAGGCCATGAACTAGAAGAAGAGGACCTGAGGGAGAACAGGCCATGAACTAGAAGAAGCGGACCTGAGGGAGAACAGGCCATGAACTAGAAGAGGACCTGAGAGAGAACAGGCCATGAACCAGAAGAAGAGGACCTGAAAGAGAACAGGCCATGAACTAGAAGAAGCGGACCTGAGGGAGAACAGGCACAAAACTAGAAGAAGAGGACCTGAGGGAGAACAGGCCATGAACTAGAAGAGGACCTGAGAGAGAACAGGCCATGAACTAGAAGAAGAGGACCTGAGGGAGAACAGGCATATAACTAGAAGAAGAGGACCTGAGGGAGAACAGGCCATGAACTAAAAGAGGACCTGAGAGAGAACAGAGGACCTGAGAGAGAACAGGCCATGAACCAGAAGAAGAGGACCTGAGAGAGAACAGGCCATGAACCAGAAGAAGCGGACCTGAGAGAGAACAGGCCATGAACTAGAAGAAGAGGACTTGAGAGAGAACAGGCCATGAACCAGAAGAAGAGGACCTGAGAGAGGACAGGCCATGAACCAGAAGAAGAGGACCTGAGAGAGGACAGGCCATGAACTAAAAGAGGACCTGATAGAGAACAGAGGACCTGAGAGAGAACAGGCCATGAACCAGAAGAAGAGGACCTGAGAGAGAACAGGCCATGAACCAGAAGAAGCGGACCTGAGAGAGAACAGGCCATGAACCAGAAGAAGAGGACCTGAGGGAGAACAGGCCATGAACCAGAAGAAACAGTCCTGCAGGTTTCCCTTGTGCAAGAGACATGCTTTGCCAATGTCATGTGACACTGATGCAGGCACAACCAATCACTCTTCAGTATGCAAATGAATGCAAGTTGGAAGACCAATCAGTAATGAGTCTGACATACTGCTGTCAGTAGGTGATGAAGGTAATAGATTTCATTAAAGGTGTAATGTTCACACAGGGAGAAACGCTACGCTCTAGTAGAGGGTATGCAGTGACGTCAAGGAAGCGATGTTTGAGAAAGGTCTTCTTCACACACCTGATGCCAGTACGGTGCGTCCGCATGCGTGTCCATCTGCTGATTGAGCCACTGCAGGTTAGTGCTGATGTAGTGTTTGAGCCGCTGACAGTAGCTGACGTCACGAGCGGACGGCTCACAGTAACCCATCAGTGTGTTCATCCAGTGCTGGGAGATCAGCTGTGGCAGACAGAAGATGAACACTTCAGTTCAAACACTAGAGCACTCACACTCAGGCACTCTGCTGTCCGTCATGAAGTGCACGTTGTGTTTCTGATCTCTCTAGAGAAGCAGTTTTATGCACCCTTTTTGAGGCGCTTATATGATACAGTAAGTGGTAATGACAGACAAGTCGTGTCCTAAATGACACACTATACACTCATCCGTCTATCCATTTATCATCGGAAGTTTCCATCATTCCACACTTCAGATAATTAAATGCATCATCCGGGCATCTGAAGTGCACTTTTGGGGATTTTTTGCACTTTTTATACTAACAATGGCTTAGAATAGCGCACAACTACACAAATCAGGACGACATACATACTTGATTGGGTGTGGATCAGCTAGAGAAGAAAAACATTAGATTTTATATTTTGCATTAATTTCTATAAAAACAATCAGAACATGGTATGTAACAAATATTTATTTGGCAAAGCAAACATAAGTGTTTAGTGATTAACTTTACATGTGTTGTCTAGAAGCTATTTTGTACAAAGCGCCAAAATAAATGCATGTAAAATAAAATGACTTTGCAAGAGATTATTTGCTGCCATCTTTCTCAATCATACAGTAATGCTAGGAAGCTATGAGCTCTGGCTGAGCTTTGACCTGTCGTTTGTTGTTGATTATGTTCATTATGGATTATGTGTACCTGTGAGGTGACGGAAGCCTCCACGAGTCCGGCTGCATACGCCTGCAGAGAGTCATTATAGACCGCACTGGTGCTGACCTCCAGATACGCCCACCTGACACACACACATCAATACAAAGCCGTTTTACTATCATCTACACTGAGAAATAATGCAATTCTTCATGTCACGCATGTTTAGTTTCCGCTATTTTGGACCAAATTAACATTACAGCAACCAGAGACTCGTTCTGCAATTTGAACTTGTGTTTTGTGTATGCTTGTCAGGCAACTCTCTCTTCAATGTCTCTCTTCATGTCCACTTATTATAAGCATATTTGGGCTTGCCTCATATAGCATTTAAGTTTATGGAGTTAATAAAGTGGAGCGCATTGCCGGACCACATCCGTGTGCAGTGTAAATGTCAAACCTGTTAAAGGAGCAGTAAGCGATTTCTGAGAAACGCTGTTGAAAGTGAACCGCACAGAACAACATACTTGTAGCCAATCAGCTGTAGGGGGCGTGTCCACTCATGATGGGGGAGGAGAGAGTGAGCCAATCAGCAGTAGTGGGAGTGTCCACTCATGATGGGGAGGAGAGAGAGTGAGCCAATCAGCTGTAGGGGGCCGGTCCACTCATGATGGGGGAGGAGAGAGTGAGCCAATCAGCAGTAGGGGGCGTGTCCACTCATGATAGGGAGAAGAGAGAGTGAGCCAATCACAGGTAGGGGGAGTGTCTACTCATGATCGGGGAGGAGAGAAAGTGAGCCAATCAGCAGTAGGGGGCGTGTCCACTCATGATGGGGGAGGAGAGAAAGTGAGCCAATCAGCAGTAGGGGGCGTGTACACTCATGATGGGGAAGAAGAGAGTGAGCCAATCACAGGTAGGGGGCATGTCCATTCAGGATGGGGAGAGAGTGAGCCAATCAGCAGTAGGGGGCATGTCCACTCATGATGGAGGAGGAGAGAGTGAGCCAATCACAGGTAGGGGGCATGTCCATTCGTGATGAGGAGAGAGTTAGCCAATCAGCAGTAGGGGGCATGTCCACTCATGATGGGGGAGGAGAGAGAGTGAGCCAATCAGCAGTAGGGGGCGTGTCCACTCATGATGGGGGGTAAAGAGTGAGCCAATCAGCAGTAGGGGGCGTGTCCACTCATGATGGGGGAGGAGAGAGAGTGAGCCAATCAGCAGTAGGGGAAGTGTCCACTCATGATGGGGGAGGAGAGAGAGTGAGCCAATCAGCAGTAGGGGAAGTGTCCACTCATGATGGGGGAGGAGTGAGAGTGAGCCAATCAGCAGTAGGGGGCGTGTCCACTCATGATGGGGGAGGAGAGTGAGCCAATCAGCAGTAGGGGGCGTGTCCACTCATGATGGGGGAGGAGAGAGAGTGAGCCAATCAGCAGTAGGGGAAGTGTCCACTCATGATGGGGGAGGAGAGAGTGAGCCAATCAGCAGTAGGGGGAGTGTCCACTCGTGATGGGGGAGGAGAGAGAGTGAGCCAATCAGCAGTAGGGGGAGTGTCCACTCGTGATGGGGGAGGAGAGAGTGAGCCAATCAGCAGTAGGGGGAGTGTCCACTCATGATTGGGGAGGAGAGAGTGAGCCAATCAGCAGTAGGGGGCGTGTCCACTCATGATGGGGGAGGAGAGAGAGAGCCAATCAGCAGTAGGGGGCGTGTCCACTCATGATGGGGGGTAGAGAGTTAATCTTTTAAACTGACACGTGTCGTTTGTTCAGAGACTGTAGTGCTCGTAAATGTTTTAAATATATTATTAGACATTTTAAATGTTCGTCCGCATTTCTCCCTCGTTTAGGGAGTTTGTTGTCATATAGGGTTATATTTTTTAAATACATCAAGTTGCCCTCATTTTAATATTCATGTATCTGTACGAGTGTGTTGCAGGTCTGTGTTTTATTGGTTGTCTCCTTTTCCCGCCCTCTACTCTCCCACAGCTTTACACACCCATTTCTCAAGTCTTTTCAGTTCTGAGTTGTGAGTAGCTGCATTTCCACTGTCTGGCCTAAAGCGAGCAGCTGGTACACGTTCTCTCAGGGCATCTCGTCTCTTCATACCGCACTGTCTGATGTCCATATTTAGCTATGCATATGTCATAAAATAAAGCAACCCCGGTTTTTCGAGAGCTTCCTCGGTTTCTCTGACTGAAAATATAACTGTGTTGGGAGAGAGTGCTAAAGCTCCTCACGGCGTATATTTGGTGGCATATTTGTAGAAATGATCGTTCTTTCTAAGTGTGATTTAAATAGCTGTGACTACAAATAACAGAAACAGACACGACTGAATAAATACTTGTGTGATTTAACGGTAAATACCACTTTATTTCTGTGACTAATGTGAAATATTGACAGAAGTCAATTCCTTATGATTAATGTATCACTTTTTATTGTAAACGTGGTAAAACATTGATGCTTGGGTTTTAAATCTTTTAGCAAACAACAAAAATGCCAACAAACGGTTGCTTTTATCATGTTCATTTCGAGATCTCGCCCCACAGGGGACACACGGCTACTCGCCAGCCTTAAACAGGGGTTTCATGACATCTTAGGAGGAATAACACGCTGGTTGGGTTAAAAGTAACAACATGTGTTTTCCTTATCTAGACACATAGATGTGTTAAGAAATAAAACACGTCTGTTTTAAGAGTCAGTGGGAGCCAGAAAACACCCACATCTCTGTTTAGTGCAACAACAGCCACAAAGCTGCCGAGAATCAGCGCTGGTGTTTCGAGAACGGGACTGAGACGACAACTTCAACAAGGTTAAATGTGAAAAGTAATCGGGGAGGGCGTCTTGTCATCAGCAGATCTTTTAAACGCGTCTCTTCTCCAGCTCTTCCAGGGTCAGCGGATCCCGGTACGACTGCGTTAGCTGGCACCATCACCACAACCTCACGCTGTAAGTCTCTCCGTCTAATGTGTGTTAAAGTCCTTGTTTTACACATCAGTTACAATAAACTGGGCGGGTTAATCTTCAACGAAAACAACGTTTTTATTTTTGGGTCACTTATTGTTTAATATGTGAATAAAAGCCTAAATTAAATCTGTTCATCATGTAAAGCGATTGAGTCTTCAAAAATTTAAATTTGGAAAACCTGTTCATTTGGATTAGTTTTACAACTTTTATGAACTTTCTGAAGCGTCAAAGTAGTAGTTGAGTACTGTCAACGGAGGGATCAGAAACCTCTCTGACTTCATCAAGAATATCTTAACTTGTGTTCTAAAGGTGAACGGAAGTCTTACAGGTTTGGAACGACATGAGGGTGAATAAATAAGGACTGAAATTTCCTTTTTGGATGGTGAACTAACCCTTCAAAAGAACAGATTGTCTGGCAAGCAACTGACTATTATACCCCTCTGTGAGACAATACAAATCTTTCTGCTGTCGTGTCAATAGAAATACATTAGTGTAATTTAGAACTTTTGGAATTTCTATAAGAGATTTCAGTTAGATTTTTTTCCCTTGATCAATTCATATGATAAATAGCCTATATATTCTCTTAAAATTATTATTATTATTATTTATAAATAATTATTTATAATTATAATTATTTATATTATTTTCATTGACTAAAACTAGGGATGGGCATTTTTCAAAAATAATGGATTTGAATATTCGGGCTCATAGAAATCGAATATTCGAATATTCGTTTAGCCTATTTAAATGACATTTAACGAAAAAGACGTTATTTTTTAAGTACATTTTTCAAAAAGTTTGTGTCACCATTCCTTAACAAGCTTACGATTAGGCAATACACAACAAGCTTACAATATATGTTAAAGTTTTCTTTTAGTTGAAAACATTAAACAGTTGGCCTATGTGTAAACAAAATATAAATAACAAAAGGATTTAAGCTCAAGCAGCGCGAGCGTAAAAAAAACGCCTAATAAAGCAGAGTAGCAGACTGCGCCAGATATCGAACAGAACGTACACACACACTCGAGTCAGCATGATTATCGTGTATATTGTTTCACATTTATGTTGAGAAAAACAATAATGTCCACATGCAGGGGCGCCGCCAGCCATTTATGCTCGAGTGAGAAAACGCGCTGCACTGACAGACGATTCAGAGACACAAACGGTCACGGTGTTATAAGTTTCTAACAGCACTTTGCGTTTTCTGTTCTTAAACCTTTCTCTCTCAATGAAACTTAAAGTCCCTGTAAAGGCAATTTAAAAAAAAAATTCTAAACACATTATAAATGTTAGAAATGTATTGCTAAAACATATTACAAACACTGTGAACTGTGAAGTACTGAATTGTGGAGTTAGACCGTTAAACAGTTTTTCACCATTGCTATTTTCCGGATTTTCTGGGCGGGGCTAAAACGGGGCTCGATGACGCACTGGAGCCCTTGAGCTCCTGGACACGCCCCTACTTGATGACGCACTGGAGCCCCTGAGCTCCTGGACACGCCCCTACTTGATGACGCACTGGAGCCCCTGAGCTCCTGGACACGCCCCTACTTGATGACGCACTGGAGCCCCTGAGCTCCTGGACACGCCCCTACTTGATGACGCACTGGAGCCCTTGAGCTCCTGGACACGCCCCTACTTGATGACGCACTGGAGCCCCTGAGCTCCTGGACACGCCCCTACTCGATGACGCACTGGAGCCCCTGAGCTCCTGGACACGCCCCTACTTGATGACGCACTGGAGCCCCTGAGCTCCTGGACACGCCCCTACTTGATGACGCACTGGAGCCCCTGAGCTCCTGGACACGCCCCTACTTGATGACGCACTGGAGCCCTTGAGCTCCTGGACACGCCCCTACTTGATGACGCACTGGAGCCCCTGAGGCTGGCCGCTCCCCTAACAATATTATAGAGCACATTCACATCAGTTTGGCGCTCAATCGCGAGTTACTGTCAGCACTATTATTAGTAACACAGCCTACAGATTGCTAGCTAGCTATGCCTTCGTCACGGAAATGCGTAGGCCTACTAACTGGATGCGATCACCGGATCACGTACAAAACAGATCGGTGTCCTTATTTAAATTTCCGAAAAACGATTACATCAAGAAGAAGTGGATTAATTTTGTGAAGAGCCACCTTGATGGAGAGCTGAGGATCACCGCCAACACCCGCCTCTGTAAGTGATCATTTTACACAGGATAGTTTTATAAACATTCGTCGGAGATAACTGTCTGGGATTCACTGATAATCCGCTGTTACTGGTGAATGGGGCCGAACCGACTCCCGCCTGGCCTTCATCCTCCCGTCGCGCCGACAACTGGTGCCATCATCGGCAGTGCGTGCCCACCGCGCGAGCATCTATTCCGGCTGTAGAGTTGAGTGTGGCGAGTCGACGGCAGCTTTCCCGCGAGTGGGCGTGGTTTCAGCGCAGCCAGCGGACACGCCCCCAGCGTTTGAGAGCAGAGATTACTGCTCATTTCTTCAAGATTTTGATAGCTTATTTTATGTACTTGCTGGCTTTTTTTATCATTCAAATTTGGCTGGGTGACTAATAACTAATTTTTCTGTGGTGTGACAAACTCAAAACACATACTTAATTTTGACTTTACAGGGACTTTAAGGGAAGTATATGTCTAAAAAAATAATTTTGCTATTAACGTTAGATAAGTTATCATCTCTCGGATCACGCGCGCTACAGCTGCGCTAACCTGCAGTCGTAGGGATGGATTTCATGTGATTTCTCATTGTGTTGATGATATTATAACTCAGATTAATTAATTCATTTGATCAAAAGTAATTCCCTTCTGTAAGATCATTTAGTAACATAATTTTCAACTAGTAGTCTAATTCCAAACTTCGCGAGGCAGCCGACGACGACATTATGTGATCAAATACAAACAACTTGTTAAACACGCGCCACATCGCCACCCAGAGGATTTAGTTATAACTGCGAGTTAGTGCTTGGGATTTATCAGGGATTCACTGCATTTACGGCCAGCAAAGCATTTAGGCTACGGCTTCATAAATTCGATAAAATTCGAATAGTATTTTATTTTTCGAATAATAATTACAGATCGAATATTCGAAAATTCGTGCACATCCCTAACTAAAACTAGAGTAAAATGCGACAACATTTAGTCGACTAAAACTACATTATATATATATATGAATATTATATTATAAAAAATGAAAATAAACAGAACTCGAAAATAAACGAGTTTTTAAGAACGCTTTCTGTGTGAACCGGCATTAAGTGTTTTAATGATACGATAAAAGAGCAGCTTTGATATTGTGACATCATTGTGACATGTTGCTTCATATTGTTCATAATCTGTCCAGCAGTGAAAGCATGGAGCCGATCATCATTGGCACAATAATGGGGGGGATCGTGGCTCTCGCTATCATCATCGCCATGACCTGCTGCTGTCTCAGAAACAGTGAGTGCTTCCCACAGAAATCAGTCCTGTGCTTCTTAAACACACATTTGAGTGATAATGAGGGATACTATATTACAGTTTTTCTTGATTTGCTTAAAATTTCAAAACCATAACGCCATTTATCAAAAAGCACACCCATTTCCCTAAACTATAAACACTATTCCCCGGGTTTGACACATAAGTCAGAACGGTCTCTACACGCAAATCCCTTCATTTCTCATTGCCTACACCATGTTGTCATTTACAAAGCACTAGCATTCAATCTTGTTAAATCAAGTCAGCACAGCTTCAGCTCAGTTAGCACACAATTACCCAGGTGGAAACACTAAGAGTCAAAGTTGATCACACACCAATCAGAACCTTCAATATAGATAAAAGGGCCAGAGTCAATGTGGATGAATCACATGCACACACTCACCCCAGAGACTGAGCGTCCGTGAGCAGGACAGAATCGCAGCATTTGTCCAATGACGTCTAGTTTCGAAGCACTGGAAAAAACTGTTGAAAGAATCCCCACTGAAGCAGTGGACGCTGGGCTAACCAGGGGAATGCAGTGACGCTACGGGAGTGTGTGAGAAGGAGACCGAGTCAGCCGACCTGCTATATGTAGCTGATTCTGAACAAACTCGTCTTCGAGGTGAACGTGTTCTAATGCATTTTTAGTCAATAAAATATTAACACAAAATGTGTGTGGTCCCACCCCCCCCCCCAAAAGGGCAAGAAGGTCTTGGTTACCATGACCACGATCAGATAAGTTGGCTTTATCGCTGTTAAAAATGTGGTCACATGTTCAAGACAGAGACGATGGGGAAGACAGAAACAGCCTTTTATACAGACTTTGCTGCATTAATTATAGACAAACTGATCTATAAATGAACATGAAGAACATTTTGCGAATGATTTGCTGTCTTTTGTAATGTCTTTTTATACTATTATTTTGTGACGCTGTGTATTTTACGATAGAACCAATGGTCATTGTAACCTCACCTACACCATGTTTGGTCTCTATAAATTGGTACTTTGAAGATCGAAATGACTATGTACATGATATGTCGAAAACAACAACATTTTAGTATTACAAGAATCTTTCATAGTTTCTTCATCAGGAACCAATCCAGCTGCACATGCAAATGATCACACTTGAAACAAAGATCCATAAATCGAATTCTCCCTCTCTGGAAACTCCACCTTTCTTATTGGTGATAGAAATGAAAGAAATGATATCTGCGAGGATTTTCAGTCTGGATTTAGACCGTACCATAGCACTGAGACAGCTCTCATTAGAGTCACAAATGATTTGCTCTAATCATCCGATCGTGGTTGTATCTCTCTATTAGTGTTACTCGATCTTAGTGCTGCATTTAACACCATTGACCACAATATTCTTTTAAATAGACTAGAAAACTATGTTGGCATTAGTGGAATTGCATTAGCATGGTTTAAATCATACTTATCTGACCGTTATCAGTTTGTAGCAGTAAATGAAGAGATGTCTTATCGATCACAAGTTCAGTATGGCGTACCACAAGGCTCAGTACTAGGACCGCTGCTGTTCACTCTGTACATGCTACCATTAGGAGATATCATTAGGAAACATGGAGTTAGCTTTCACTGTTATGCCGATGATACTCAGCTGTATATTTCTTCAAAACCCAACGAAACTGACCAATTCACAAAATTAACGGAATGCAGAGCTGATATAAAAAATTGGATGACTAGTAATTTCCTACTACTAAATTCTGAAAAGACAGAGATTCTAATTATTGGACAAAAAACTTCCACACGTAATAACCCAGAATACTGTCTAACACTTGATGGTTGCTCTGTCAAGTCTTCGTCGTCGGTTAGGAACCTGGGTGTGCTCTTTGATACCAACCTTTCTTTTGAAAGCCACGTGTCTAGTATCTGTAAAACTGCATTTTTCCATCTTAAAAATATATCTAAAATACGCCATATGCTCTCATTGGGAAATGCGGAACAATTAGTCCATGCGTTCATGACATCAAGGCTAGATTATTGTAATGCTCTACTGGGTGGTTGCCCTGTACGCTTAATAAACAAACTACAGCTAGTTCAAAACGCAGCCGCTCGAGTTCTTACCAGAACCAGGAAGTATGACCATATTAGCCCGGTTCTGTCAACACTGCATTGGCTGCCTATTAAACATCGTATACATTTTAAAATATTGTTGATTACCTACAAAGCACTAAATGGTTTAGCTCCGCAGTACTTGAGCGAGATCTTAACGCATTATAGTCCTTCACGTCTATTGCGATCTCAAAATTCCGGCCAGTTGATAATACCTAGAATATCTAAATCGACTGCTGGCGGTAGATCCTTTTCCTATTTAGCACCAAAACTTTAGAACAGTCTTCCCACCATTGTCCGGGAAGCAGACACACTCTGTCAGTTCAAAGCTAGACTAAAAACACATCTCTTTGACCTAGCATACACATAATACATTATAGACTTCTATAAATTCAATGTTAGGCAGCATAGATTAGGTCAGCCGGAACTGGGAACACTTCCCTTAAATCTTGATGTACTCGCTACATCATAAGAAGAATGGCATCTACGCTAATATTAGTGTCTTTGTTTATCCCGAGGTTTTCCCGCAGCCTGCCGGATCCAGGCCGTGTCCAGATCTGACGAAGGAGATTCGCCTGGACCCGATGACAATGCAGTGCTGAAGTATTCACTATCCTCTCCCTATGGAGGATCCCTTTCCCACTCTACAGATAAAGCGTTGTGAATTCCGGCTCGCGTACCCCGAAGTGATAAAATAAAACAAAATTCTGTATCAAAATTTATAGGCAAGAAAAGTAGTTTGTTTAGGCTGGGTTGTATGAATTACAAACCTGCGCACAGATTTTAAAAAGCACATAACTATAGAATTCTGAATGAGCATGTGAACGCCGTCAGCGTTAATCACAGGTTCGCGTTTAAAGTCTGATCATTTCGACGGAGGTGAATCAATCAAAGTTAACTTTAGCTGGAAGTAACATTATTCAACAACCGCTATAACGCCAAAACAATCTGTTACCTTAAGTTATATGTTTATCTCTGTAAAGCTGCTTTGAAACAATCCATTGTTAAAAGCGCTATATAAATGAAGATGACCTGACTTGACTTGGTCGAGCCAGCCGAGAGGTGGAGCCTTTCTCCGGCTTTACATTGCACCTCCACAAGCCCTTCCCTTCCCTGTCCTGTCCTGCTTCTGCTTCTCGACTGCTGGGTGATGTCTGTGGGGACCCGGCCGTGACCACGGCCTGCTATGCCTTCACTCGCACAACAGAGTCAGACTGCAGTTTCTTCAATCCAACTCAGAGGAAAACTGCAACTTTACCATTACTGAATGGGCAACCATCAACTCTTCCGATTCGTTAATTCGTTACACTGTGCTGTTACAACACACACATGCACTGAATGCTTCCATTTTGTAATAAGGATGTGTTACAGTTAGAGTAATCATACTTCTGTTTTTCTAGGACGCAGAAATGAAACAGGCATGCATTTGGACGTCCCCCCCGCTGCCATGCTAGCGCTAATATAGCCTGTGACGCGGACGAGACTCCGGCCTGACCCAGACCACAGACGGCATGCTGGCCGGAGTATCTGTGTGTGTGTGTGTGTGGTGTGGTGTGGTGTACAGTACATTAAGGAATGAATAAATAAATGTGCCAATGTATCCATTGGTTATGTCTTGTGTTCATCATGTGAAAGGTGTGTGTGATGTCTGAGGGCTGGTTTGGGTTTCAGCAAGAGTGGAGAGCTTCAGTTTGACCCGAGAATAGGATGTTTGGGGAACTGGGTGAGGCGTTATGGATGTGTGTTTAGAGTTTAGAGAATACGAGCCGTTGTTTCAAGAAATGCGTTTAAGCAATCGAGAAAAACTGCAAACACTCAGACTGAGTGATAATGGAAATGAGGGACGGTATATTATTTAGAGAGGTTGCGAAATGCAATTATGAAATGTTGTTTTCCCCACAGGTGGTTGAGGATCATTACCCAGCATTCCCTCTGCTGACTGCACCTCACTAGATGCGGATCCTTCAAGACCAGCGATGCCTTTTACTCTATTCTTTCTTCTTTTATTTCTCCTTTCTGTTTTTGTTCAGTGGCAGTTTTCCATCTTATTCAGCTTTAGTGTTTTACCAGTGCTGAAGTTGTATCGAGTGTTTAATGCAGGTGGATTGTAAACACTCAAAATTGTACAGATTAAAATATTGAGTATCAAAGACTAAAAATCACTACTACGTTTTTTTATTTAGTTTTGTTAGTTTTGTTGATTAATGTGTTGGTTAGTTTCAATGTTAAGGTTTCCGCTAACAGGGAAATGTTCACAGATGTCTTAAGTTACTTTTAGCCGAATCCGGCCGATAGCGGGAGCAGAATCCAGCATGGCTGTGTTTAGAGGAAGGGTGAACATGTTTTCTCTTCTGACGGTGTAGATGTGAGATTTCCCACAGTCCTCTTCTGTCCAACACGTGCACGCTCACAGTTAAAACACAAACCAGTGCTCGTACTGTTATTATTCATCTACAGGAATAGAGTATATTAGATAAATAAAAGGAGTAGAATATATGTATTTGAATATTTTTAAATGCAGTGTATACTTTTTGTCCATAATAAAATAAAAAATAGTAGAGATTATTTTAACTGTTTTAAATATGATGTTGAGTATATGTTGTAAATATGATCCTTCAGTACATTTCCTGTTAAATTTATATATATTATATAAGGCACTCGTATGCAGACGATCCTCAAATCTATCTGCCTTTCAAGCGCACAGACACAAAAGGCCTAGAAACCCTATTTGCTTGCTTACACGACATCGAATCCTGGATGTCCTCAAAGTTTTTACATTTAAAGGCTATTGTGTTCGGGCCCTCTGTAGGAAATGCAAACCTGTATTCCTACATCAAACCCACGGTTAAAAGTCTGGGAGTTACTTTGGATTCCTCCCTTAAGCTGGATAAACATGGCCTGACAAGCCAGACCCACATCAAGATGTCGAGTCTGGGAACACACCCTTGGCAGGGCTCAATCCGAGGGCCGGGATTAACGGTTCAAATCCCCTCTGCACGCAATAGGATAGCGCTACAACCAGCCAGAGCAACGAAGCAGGTGACGTAGCAGAGCCACTATGCATGCGTTTTCCCACCAGCGGAGCTAGTTGATAGATTAAACTTTTTCTCCGTCTGCAAAACTCCAAACACATCTTCCTTTATTAAGAACGACTTCAGTGCCGTTCCTTTGTTCTTTTCTCAGAGAAAAGCTTAACTCCAAGTCTTCCAGAGTCGCGGCCAAAGCCGATGTGAAAGGCCGCTGTTCGCCAGCCATACATTTCCAAGTAGCGTGGAATTGACCCTTCGCTAAGCCACGCCCGAAAACCGCCACTGGCCAATCGTGGCTTAGCAACCGTAACTAGGCGCGGGAGGTCTGTCAAGCTTTCGAGCGAGGGAAAAATGCCGACGCGTTGTGCGTATGGATTGTAGGGCTGGGCGATAAAACGATAACGATAATTATCGCGATATAATTTTTCTCGATAAAACGATATCAAGAGGTGGATAAATGTTCGATAATGTGTATGCGCCAAAAGCGGAACGAAACTCATTTGAACCGCGCGCCACACGGACCGTTTATCCGCTCGGCTCAAAGTCCAAACGGCAGCGCGAGCTCACTAGAGCAGACGCGTTTACTCTCATCGTCTCGCTCACGAGATCCAGTGAGAAGCGCTTAAGTTCAGCGAAGAACACAAATGTCCAGTTTAAATCAGTTTAAAGACAGATGAAACACCGCTGACAAACAGGAGAAACACTGCGCAGCGATACAGTCAGAATCTGAATTGATACTGAATCCATTTAGCCTACCATGGATTTACTTTAAGGTTAGCCTAGTAATATTAACTGCACCATGAAATGTGGGAAATACATATTGAATTGTATAATATTATTAATGTAGACAATGTATTAAATGACTAATGGAATATAATTACAGTATTTAATAATGTATTTAACTGCTAGGCTACTGTTTTTCATACAAATACCATAGAAACCATAAAGTTACATTTTGCCATGATAGTGAGGTGCTATAGGTTGTACCTGGCTTTATCTGTGGTTATCATGATCTAAATGCATAATACTGGATGACCAATGGTTAATTTTAATAAAACTCAAACAGTCAGAATATTACATTTTACCAAATAAAAATGTGGTCCTTAAAAAACAAACAAACAGATGTTACTGTTTTTGTTAATGAACATAAATTTAACATAGTAGCATTAGCTTGAGTTAGGATGTAGATTTACTGTCAACTCACTGTCAAATATGCACTTCGAGACAAAACATGTAATTTGAATATTGCAGCCTGCACTGCAAACTGTGCTGAAGAAATATTTTTCTTTTCAGATATTTATTTTGTTAAGGAAAAATGACAAATGTTTGAATGTTCTACCTCAGATTTTTAAAACCACAACGCTCTGGTTTATACAACTTTCACTTAGGAGCAAAAATCTGCCTTTAAACTTGAAAGAAATAAAGATTTGACATTTATCGTGATAATTATCGATATCGACTGATATATAAAAAAATATCGTGATAAATTTTTTTGGCCATATCGCCCAGCCCTAATGGATTGTGCCAATCTGATACCCGGTATTCTAAAAGTTTGGACGGTGGGGTGGCATTTTTTCTCTTCCCGAAACCTAAAAGCCAAAGGGGAGAAATCCCGGCCGTGGATCCAGCAGTGTGGAGACCCATTCACAACTAAATGTCCACAGGATTAACAAAAAGAAAACGCCTATTGCTTGGAAATAATGGCGGTTCTTTGTTCATAATGCATATATTTGAACGTAAAATAAGACGATTAAAGGCAAGACGGAGGCTCACTGACAGACTTTAAAATATATTTCAGCATTGTGTTAATCGACGGCGGACGGCCTACTAACGTTAACTTTACCCCAATCCGATCGCGGCTCTCCCGGTGTTAGATTGATGGATAAACTGTTTGATTTGTAATTATTAGATTATTTTCACATTTCACTTACTCTGCTGTGCATGAACATAGCTGTTCCTCCATTTGTGTGTTTCCCATGTGAATGCTCTGCTAAGGAGGCGGCTGCTGCCTGCGCTGGGACCTAACGTTATAGGCTTTAGCTTCAATTTTGATGAAATTATTCTCTAATCGGTTGCATATTATGTCGTGGATATATCCCTCGAATGCATACTGCAGTCCCTTTTGCCTTGCTCTCTCAGATATTTCACTTGTTCGGCAAAAATGATTAAATATCTCCTTGGGAATGTCTGACACCGGTGCATTCACACTGTAATAGACGTGGCAGCCGCGAAAGCTTGACAGGCGTAGCAACAGTAACTAAGGAGGGCGGGGCTTAGCGAAGGGTCAATTCACGAGGAACCGTCGCAACTCTGCCGTCATTATGTTAAGCCCGCCCACCGACTCTATACACGACGTGATTGGCCTGACTAGAGCTCGCAAGCCAACGGAGAGTTGCTAGACGTAACTGGCTGCAAAATAAAATGTGCTGCCACTAGGGTGCGTCCCGATTTCTAGGCTAGGATAAACACACAAACACAGAAATCAAGCTTTTTACACCAGAAGCTTTTATCTAGAGTAAAGTCTTTCCTATCACCTAAAGAGCTTGAAAGAGTCACACATGCTTGCGGTCGATCCCGCCTCGATTACTGTAATTCTTTATATGCAGGAATATCCCAGTTTTCCATTACAAGGCTTCAAATGGCTCAAAATTCCTAACTGGGGTTCGCAAACATGAACATATTACTCCTATTTTAATGTCTCTTAACTGGTTGCCAGTGTGTCATAATTGATTTTAAAATATTGTTGTTTGTTTTCAAATCCTTAAATGGTCTTGCACCCTCTTACCTATCTGAACTTTGACCTTTGAGCGTGCCCGGTAGGTTCCTACAGTCCACAAGCAGTTATAATCTCTCCCAGCCAGATTCCCGATGTAAGTCGAGAGGGGGTCGTGCTTTCGCAGTGGTCGGTCCTAGCTTCCCCTTATCCTCGAGATCCCTGTCCTCGTTACATGAGTTTAAGGTTTAAAGCTACACTGTGTCATTTTTTTTATGATTCTTAGCAAAAAAAAAAAACACTTTCTTCTTTCAAAATGATATGTGCTCATTAATGTGTAATCACTTCTACCAACTAATCAAGTATTCTTGGAATGGGAGACGCTAGAAAGTAATATTCAGTTGTAGTCATACAATTTCACCGTTAGATGGGAGAAAATCCCACACAGTGTAGCTTTAAGTTAAAGTTTTATCTTTTTGACCGGGCATTTCACTAAATCTCAAAATGTTATGGTTTTATTACATTATGTGTTAATGGTTTATTTTGCTTATTTTCATGTTTGCTGGACTTTTACCTTTTAAAGCACAGTGGTCAACTTATGTTGTTTATTTGTGCCATATAAATAAAATGAAATGAAATGAAGCCTCTGTCTTACAGATCATTAACTAAAAAAAGTTGTTTCAGGGTTTAGTAACGCTTTAAACGATCGATCTGCACTCCTGCACTCTGTAGATACACTACATTCATTGACATTATGTCACAAGAAATGCGACATCGCAAACCTGATCTGATAGATGCTTAATGTTACAACACTTATCGACGAATAACACGAGATAGGCTTTTGATACTACTCTCATTAGTTCAATATCAAAACAACTGTACCGCAGTCCTGAATCACATTCGCAAATTACCTCATATAGCCAACTATATGACTTACTTATCCTGTGTCATGTGTTTGTAAAGGTATTCGTGACATTCGTTCATGAAGGTATTCATTCATTCAGTCTCACCCAGTGTTGTTGATGTCGTTGGTGAAGTGTGTGTGTGTGTGTGTGTGTGTATTCTCACCCAGTGTTGTTGATGTCGTTGGTGAAGTGTGTGTGTGTGTGTGTATTCTCACCCAGTGTTGTTGATGTCGTTGGTGAAGTGTGTGTGTGTGTGTATTCTCACCCATTGTTGTTGATGTCGTTGGTGAAGTGTGTGTGTGTGTGTGTGTGTGTGTGTGTGTATTCTCACCCAGTATTGTTGATGTCGTTGGTGAAGTGTGTGTGTGTGTGTATTCTCACCCAGTGTTGTTGATGTCGATGGTGAAGTGTGTGTGTGTTCTCACCCAGTGTTGTTGATGTCGTTGGTGAAGTGTGTGTGTGTGTGTGTGTGTGTGTGTGTGTGTGTATTCTCACCCAGTGTTGTTGATGTCGTTGGTGAAGTGTGTGTGTGTGTGTGTATTCTCACCCAGTTTTGTTGATGTCGTTGGTGAAGTTGGCGACTGCGACCGAGCCCGGCTGAAATCCCTCTTTCAGGAACAGATTAGATGTTTTCTCATCATAGAGCGCAGAGTAGATCTGAGCCCACGACACTGTCACGTTTAAAACACAGATTACACTCACAAACAAGCGACGGCACGCCATGAACCTCCAGAAACACTCTTCTCCTTTTCTTCTGAGGTTTAATGGTGTTTGGTAAACTAGTTTAACCGTTACACAGCCACCAACTGGACGGGAGCGCGCGGGCACGTGATTCTTGCTGTCCCAAACTATTCCGCGCTGTCAGTCAATTTCAGTTTCACTTCATCTGCTTTTTGGCTGATAAAAGCTTTTAGGAAGCCAGCAGGAGCTGCGGGGCTAAAATTCATTTTTATAATATTTAGATGAATTAAAAATTAGTGATATTATGCAGGAAAAGTAGCTGTCATCTTTCTTTCTTTCCTTTAATTGAAGGAACGATGACACTTTACGGGGTGACACGTCTAGAAGAGTCATCATTGGCTCTGTTAACTGTTTAACATCACCTCGGTGTGCTCATGGAGGACCACTGACATGACCTTGAGGATTTAACAATCGGATGACAGGCGATCAGAGATTTGCATGATATTCCTGCACTTACTTCCATATGGCCTATATGTTCTACAATAAACTGCATAATAATTTCCACATTAGACGCTGTATAAAACAATAGTAAGTTAATAATAAAATGAAAACAGACTTCAATAAATGAGCCTACATTTCTTATTTCTAGAATGCAAATAAAATCATTTAAAACCAGCAAATCACACTGGATTAGCCTATGTAGTTAATACATATTTATGCATTACAAATCATTTGAATAATAAGTAGGCTACCCTTTTCCAGCAGATTAAGATTTGTGTTACTCTCCACTTATTACAGTAAATAATTATTCAAATGATTTGTAATGCATAAATAATAATTACCCTTTACCAGCAGACTAAGGTTTGTGTTTTTTAGTGTTGTATTCTTCATTGTTAGTAAATAACTTTGGCTGATGATTTGTGATTTGCTAAACCAATGTGTGTGAAGTTGTGAACTAGTGTGTACCCTGATTTATCACAGACACAGAAGAGCCAGCTTTAGTCCTTCCCCGACTGGGTTCCACTGGGACGAAGGCACAACAGCTCTGTGTAATTACATGAAATTAGATCCAACTTTATTGTCATTGTGCAGAGTACAGTAGAGCCAATGAAATACAGAAGCATCTAACCGGAAGTGCAAAGACCTATATAAATATATTCAAATATAAAACATTACTGTTGTAAGTTGCAATTTGATTCATTCGTGCATGTAAACAGTGATTACGGCTCGTGGACCCCTCCTGGCGGACGCTAGTCCAGACACCCTCGGGTCACCGGACGCTAGTCCAGACACCCTCGGGTCACCGGACGCTAGACCAGACACCCTCGGGTCACCGGACGCTAGTCCAGACACCCTCGGTCACCGGACGCTAGACCAGACACCATCGGGTCACCGGACGCTAGTCCAGACACCCTCGGGTCACCGGACTAGTCCAGTCCAGACACCCTCGGGTCACCGGACGCTAGTCCAGACACCCTCGGGTCACCGGACGCTAGACCAGACACCCTCGGGTCACCGGACGCTAGACCAGACACCCTCGGGTCACCGGACGCTAGACCAGACACCCTCGGGTCACCGGACACTAGTCCAGACACCCTCGGGTCACCGGACGCTAGGGTCACCGAATGCTAGACCAGACACCCTCGGGGCACCGGACGCTAGACCAGACACCCTCGGGTCACCGGACGCTAGACCAGACACCCTCGGGTCACCGGACGCTAGACCTGACACCCTCGGGTCACCGGACGCTAGTCCAGACACCCGCGGGTCACCGGGCGCTAGTCCAGACACCCGCGGGTCACCGGACGCTAGTCAAGACACCCTCGGGTCACCGGACGCTAGACCAGACACCCGCGGGTCAGCGGACGCTAGACCAGACACCCGCGGGTCACCGGACGGTAGTCAAGACACCCTCGGATTCACCGGACGCTAGTCCAGACACCCTCGGGTCACCGGAAGCTAGTCAAGACACCCGCGGGTCACCGGACGCTAGACCAGACACCCGCGGGTCACCGGACGGTAGTCAAGACACCCTCGGGTCACCGGACGCTAGTCCAGACACCCTCGGGTCACCGGACGCTAGTCCAGACACCCTCGGGTCACCGGACGCTAGTCCAGACACCCTCGGGTCACCGGACGCTGGTCAAGACACCCTCGGGTCACCGGACGCTAGTCCAGACACCCTCGGGTCACCGGACGCTAGACCAGACACCCTCGGGTCACCGGACGCTAGTCCAGACACCCTCGGGTCACCGGACGCTAGACCAGACACCCTCGGGTCACCGGACGCTAGGGTCACCGAATGCTAGACCAGACACCCTCGGGGGACCGTACGCTAGTCCAGACACCCTCGGGGGACCGGACGCTAGTCCAGACACCCTCGGGTCACCGGACGCTAGTCCAGACACCCTCGGGTCACCGGACGCTAGACCAGACACCCTCGGGTCACCGGACACTAGTCCAGACACCCGCGGGTCACCGGACGCTAGTCAAGACACCCTCGGGTCACCGGACGCTAGACCAGACACCCGCGGGTCACCGGACGCTAGTCCAGACACCCGCGGGTCACCGGACGCTAGACCAGACACCCGCGGGTCACCGGACGGTAGTCAAGACACCCTCGGGTCACCGGACGCTAGTCCAGACACCCTCGGGTCACCGGACGCTAGTCAAGACACCCGCGGGTCACCGGACGCTAGACCAGACACCCTCGGGTCACCGGACGCTAGTCCAGACACCCTCGGGTCACCTGACGCTAGTCCAGACACCCTCGGGTCACCGGACGCTAGTCCAGACACCCGCGGGTCACCGGACGCTAGTCAAGACACCCTCGGGTCACCGGACGCTAGACCAGACACCCGCGGGTCACCGGACGCTAGTCAAGACACCCTTGGGTCACCGGACGCTAGTCCAGACACCCTCGGGTCACCGGACGCTAGTCCAGACACCCTCGGGTCACCGGACGCTAGTCCAGACACCCTCGGGTCACCGGACGCTGGTCAAGACACCCTCGGGTCACCGGACGCTAGTCCAGACACCCTCGGGTCACCGGACGCTAGTCAAGACACCCTCGGGTCACCGGACGCTAGTCCAGACACCCTCGGGTCACCGGACGCTAGTCAAGACACCCTCGGGTCACCGGACGCTAGTCCAGACACCCTCGGGTCACCGGACGCTAGTCAAGACACCCTCGGGTCACCGGACGCTAGTCCAGACACCCTCGGGTCACCGGACGCTAGTCAAGACACCCTCGGGTCACCGGACGCTAGTCCAGACACCCTCGGGTCACCGGACGCTAGTCCAGACACCCTCGGGTCACCGGACGCTAGTCCAGACACCCTCGGGTCACCGGACGCTAGTCCAGACACCCTCGGGTCACCGGACGCTGGTCAAGACACCCTCGGGTCACCGGACGCTAGTCCAGACACCCTCGGGTCACCGGACGCTAGTCCAGACACCCTCGGGTCACCGGACGCTAGACCAGACACCCTCGGGTCACCGGACGCTGGTCAAGACACCCTCGGGTCACCGGACGCTAGTCCAGACACCCTCGGGTCACCGGACGCTAGTCCAGACACCCGCGGGTCACCGGACGCTAGTCCAGACACCCGCGGGTCACCGGACGCTAGTCCAGACACCCTCGGGTCACCGGCCGCTAGTCAAGACACCCTCGGGTCACCAGAGCTGTAACCACCCCTACCACGCTGTTGTCCACAGCCCTACGAACACCTTATGTTCCAAAGAAAAAACTAATTACACATTTTTTTATACCACAGTATGCATATGCGCACACGTGATTGTGCATATTTACATGTATAAATGAACTTTGCTTCAAATACGAATAATTTGAACATGCTTCAAATACGCCCATATGGTGAATTTTTAATCTGAGTTTCTGTTGTATGTTGATTGCATGCTCTTTGCACATGTGCCTGTGACATCATCATCACATACACCCCAATATGAGTTAAAGCAAAACACTTAGATGAGACTTCCCCTGAGTTGAAGAGAGAGATAAAGTGAAAAAAAATGGTAATGATGCCAAACATCTTATTTTAAAACGTTTAGATCCACAGGGTTTGTGGAAGCTTCTGGAAATACTGGTATTGTTGGACCTCTCCCTACAGGAACCTTGTGTGTGAAGACCTACATCTGGGGGACTTTATTGTCTGACAATTCTCTTAGAGCACACGTAATGTGTCCTCCAAAACACACTGAATGAGGGACGCAGAACATAGGCTGCCTCCCAAAGATCCTTCCAATGAAGACGGCCTTCGACGGCACTCACAGAACACAGCCTGCGATTGAGAAGGACTCAATATTGCTGAATTGTTTCATTATAAAAATCCATTTGGTTAGTTTTGCACCGGCAAGGCAAGTTTATTTTTGTAATACACTTCATATACAGTAGTAATTGAAAGTGCTTGAGCTCAAAGATAGTCTGAAGACATGATGTGGGACTCAAGATTGGATGAAAAATGGTCAAGATTGGACACGTTTTTTCGGAGAAGAAAAAACAGCTACAATTTGGCTAAACTTCAAGTTCTCCGAGAACGTTGCAATATGGCTAACAGTGAAAGTGCACTGAATTTGGCTTGGCCCAATTGGAAGACGGGAAAGACGGCAAAACTGGAGACGTTGAGGGGCAAATCCTAAATGTGTTGACGATTAGAGACCATGCCATGGCCTCTATGCCATTTCACAACCTTTGACCCTGTGGTTATTTGGGCAGCAATAGATTCCCATGGCAGAAGAAAAGTGACTAACAAACACTTTTTGGGGCATTACACATCTTTGGGACTTGATGCATATAACAATGATTTTTTCTTACTTCATTGTCTTTCAAACAGATATTTACACACAGAGACAAAACATGTGCAAATAAAAACAATAAAAAAGATTTTAAAAGATAAGAGAGAACTTTGTAAACAAAGAAAGACAAACAAAATGTTGCACAGCAGATGCAAAGGAAGAGAACTCTGCATGAGCCGGTCTATGAGGAGAGTGGGGCTGGATGAAGAAGACGATTCACTCCCTCAGAGAGGAAATGTTCTGGTGGGGCAGAGCCCATTCGGTGGACCACCGCTGAAACACACAAAGACATATTAAAACAAACAAAAAAGAAAAACAGCAGATGTGCAAACTCTAACAAATTGCTATGTGATCTAGTGAACAAAATTATAAATGCAACACTATTGTTTTTGCCCCTATTATTCATGAGCTGAACTCAAAGATCTAAGACTGTTTCTATGTTCACAAAAGGCCCATTTCTCTCAAATATTGTTCACAAATCTGTCTAAATCTGTGTTAGTGAGCACTTCTCCTTTGCCGAGATCATCCATCACCTCACAGGTGTGGCATATCAAGATGCTGATTACACAGCAGGATTATTGCACAGGTGTGCCTTAGGCTGTCCACAATAAAAGGCCACTCTAAAATGTGCAGTTTTATCACACAGATGCCACAGATGTCGCAAGTTTTGAGGGAGCGTGCAATTGGCATGCTGAATAGGCCTTTTGTGTACATATAAACAGTCTTAGATCTTTGAGTTCAGCTCATGAAAAATGGGGGCAAAAACAAAAGTGTTGCGTTTATAATTTTGTTCAGTGTAGATTGTGCTTTTGTCATGTTATACTGTAGTTTATATGAGCATAGTTTAGACATCATTAAGTCTCAGGAGTCTCCAACCTTCCTGCAGAGTTTAGCTCTAGCTCTCATTAAACACACCTGTAGCAGCTAATCAAGGTAGTGGTCTGACTGACAGCAAATATGCCAAGGAGCAATGATGTCTCAGAACACTGCCTTCAAACAAATCAAGTGCAAAATAAAAATGTGCATATTAGGGGGCTTTCACACTGGCAGTTTAGTTCGGAACGGGGCACGGTTCGCATGAATAATCGCTAATGTGAAAGCTGTCATGGGACCCGGGTGCGCACTGGGGTACCGAACCCGAGACTACCTGGAGGAGGTGGTCTGAGTTCGGTTGCTCCCGAACCGTGCCGCGGTTCGCGTGAATGTGAAAGCAACACAGACTCTGGTGCGCACTTGTTCAGGGAGTAAAGTAACCTGCGCATGTGTTTTAGCTTATTGTGATGTATTCAGTTTAATAAAACACTTGTAAGGGATGATAGTGTTGATGACAGGGGCTCTTGGGTCCTGCTGTCTTCGGAGGGACCGGCGGTCGAGATTTCTTGCACTCTGAGAAACAGTGTGTGCTGTGTTAGACAGTGTGTTTGTGTGTGTTAGACAGTGTGTGTGTGTGTGAGGGAGGAAAAACAGTTTTTGACGCTTTTTGACGCTTACTCCGTTGCTCCGGCGAATTACTTCATTAATCCTTGTTTTTCTGCTTTACCACGCATTTATAAGCAAGCACTTTCTATTTTTATATCATGTGAACTTATCCACGAAACTATTCCTTATAAAAAACAATTAGATTGCTTTGATATCGCTACTTATATCCAACCTTTCGATTCTCGGCTACTAGCCTTTAGCCCGCTAACATTTCACGCGTGGCCTCGGCCGTCTAATATTACACCCTTTCACTGAAAGGACACGGGTTATATTTGACATTGCAGTCCTAAATTAGTACTGATAGTTGTAGTATCACTGCTAATTTACAGCTCATTTGTTATAATGGCGAACATATCGGATGTGTGTCTAACTTTACCTCTGAGTGCAGGTGAGGACACTTTCGAGCTATTCTCGGTGAATCTGGAGCTGGAATCCGTGGAGAAACAGATCCGTGGTCTGCTGGAAAAGCAAGCCGAGCTGTTGGATCGGCGATCAGCACTTGAAGCAGCACGCGCCGATGCTCACAAGTTAGTGGTTAGTAACTCTTTAACTCCGAGTTCGTCTACTCCGTGTGTTTCTCTGTCCAGAAGGACGCGATCATCTCGGGCTTCATTTACTCCGGCACCGACACAACACAATGGACCATGGATCACGCAGCGGAAGACGCGAGCCAGGACCAGAGCTACTCCTCCGCCCCTCCCGGTCTTCGAGATCTCCACTCGGAACCGCTTCTCCCCTCTTCGCGAGTCGAAACGCGACGACGCCGTGATCATCGGCACGTCCATGGTCCGCCATGTCCGTGCTACCTCAGGTAAAGGTAAGGTGCGCTCTCACTGCTTTCCTGGTGCTCGTGTTCTTGATATCGCTGCACAGGTTCCCGAAATCCTGACCGGGGACGAGCGCGTCGGAGCTGTGGTGCTGCATGCGGGAGGGAGCGACGTCAGGCTGCGGCAGACGGAGGTTCTGAAGAGGGACTACATGAGCCTGATCGAGACAGTACGCAACACAGCGCCTGAGGCAACGATCATCGTGTCTGGACCGCTTCCCACGTACCGACAAGGACAGGAAAGGTTCAGTAGACTATTTGCACTACATGAATGGTTAATGTCACTGTGTAATGAACAGAAACTGCTCTTTGTAAATAATTGGAATCTGTTTTGGGAGAGACCCAGGCTGTACCGTGCTGATGGCCTTCACCCCAGCAAAATCGGAGCGGCTGTTCTGTCGGATAATATCTCCAAGACGTTACGCACCAGATGACTAATAAGTCAAAATCCAAATCACAGTCTTTGCTGTCCAAACTTAATTGATATACGTAGTGAAGAACATTATATAGAAACTGTGTCTATTCCTCGTTTAGTGAAGCCAAACAATAAATCTAGTGCAGGATCTAGCAAAAATCTTATTGTAATTAAACCAGAAAATCTAAATATCAGTGAACAAAAAGAATTTCTAAAGCTAGGTCTTCTAAACATTAGATCGCTCACACCTAAAGCGGTTATTGTAAATGAAATGGTCACAGATAATAATTTCGATATACTTTGCCTTACTGAAACCTGGCTTAAACCAAATGAGTATTTCGGTCTAAATGAGTCTACTCCCCCAGGATACTGTTATAAGCATGAGCCCCGTCTGACTGGTCGTGGCGGCGGTGTTGCAACAATCTATAAAGATATTCTTAATGTTTCTCAGAAAACAGGTCACAGATTTAATTCGTTTGAAGTACTTATGCTAAATGTTACGCTCTTAGATGTAAGAAAGAAATCCATATTATCTCTAGCCTTGGCTACTGTATATAGACCTCCAGGGCCATATGCTGAATTTCTAAAAGAGTTTGCAGACTTTCTCTCGGATCTATTGGTCAATGTCGATAAAGCAATAATTGTTGGAGATTTTAACATACACGTAGACAATAAAAATGATGCGTTAGGGGCTGCGTTTACAGATTTATTAAACTCCTTTGGGGTCAAGCAAAACGTCCGTGGTCCCACTCATCGTCTAAATCATACACTAGATTTAATTATATCATATGGAACCAATCCAACCGATATAGATATTATACCGCAAAGTGATGATGTCACTGATCATTACATGGTAACGTGCATAATACGTACTGCTGAAATATGTCATGTTGCGCCACGTTATAGACCAGGCAGAACAATCCTTCCAACCACTATAGATAGATTCTCAAATAGCTTACCTGATCTATCTCAGCTGCTCAGTGAACCCAAACAAACAGATGAACTAGAGGAAATGACTAGCAGTTTGAGCACCATTTTCTCTAGTACATTAGATATTGTTGCACCAATTAGATTAAAAAAGGCTAAAGAGAAAACTAAAGCACCCTGGTACAACAGTGTTACGCATGATATCAAGAGAGAAACTCGTAACCTAGAGCGTAAATGGAAACAAACTAATTTAGAGGTCTTTAGAATCGCGTGGAAAGACAGTATGTCACGTTATAAAAAGGCTCTAAAAGCAGCCAGGGCTGAGCATCTCCGCAAACTAATAGAAAATAACCAAAATAATCCAAGGTTCTTATTTAACACCGTGGCTAGACTAACAAATAAACAGACATCACCAGAGCAAAATATACCGTTACAGTTTAGTAGTAATGATTTTATGAATTATTTCAATGAGAAAATAGAAAGCATTCGAAACACAATTATAAATGTACAATCCTCTATGGTCTCTTATGCTTCAACCTCAATTATGGCCCCTCTAGAACAACTACACCGCTTTGCAACGATAGGACAGGAAGAGCTAAATAAACTTATTATTGCATCTAAACCAACAACATGCTCATTAGATCCAATACCCACTAAACTACTGAAAGAAGTGTTACCTGTAGTGGAAGAGCCTCTTCTCAATATTATTAACTCGTCTTTATTCTTAGGTCATGTTCCTAGAATATTCAAGTTGGCAGTAATAAAACCTCTCATTAAGAAACCGCAACTAGATCCAAATAACCTAGCAAATTACAGACCCATTTCAAATCTTCCATTTATGTCCAAAATACTAGAAAAAGTTGTATCCGCTCAACTGTGCTCTTTTTTGCAAGAAAATGATATCTATGAAAAATTCCAGTCAGGATTCAGACCGCATCATAGTACAGAAACTGCGCTAGTTAAAATTACAAATGATCTACTCTTAGCTTCGGATCAAGGCTGTATCTCAATACTAGTTCTACTTGATCTTAGCGCCGCGTTCGACACTATAGATCATGAAATACTCTTGGATCGACTACAAAACTACACTGGTGTTCAGGGACAGGCATTAAGCTGGTTTAGATCGTACTTATCTGACCGTTATCATTTTGTCTCTTTACACGGGGGAAAATCAAAGTTAACGTCAGTAGACTACGGAGTACCGCAAGGATCGGTGCTAGGCCCTCTGCTATTCTCAATATATATGCTGCCACTTGGTAATATTATAAGAAAACATGGAATTAATTTCCACTGTTATGCTGACGACACTCAATTATATATTTCATCACGACCAGATGAAAACATTACCTCATCTAAATTGACAGAATGTCTCAAAGATATAAAATGCTGGATGACGCGTAATTTCCTGCTATTAAATTCAGATAAAACGGAGGTATTACTTATTGGTCCAAAAAACTACACACAAAACCTCTTACAATACGACTTTAATATAGAAGGATGTCCTGTTACTTTTTCCACTACAGTAAAAGACCTGGGTGTTATACTAGACCGCAACTTGTCTTTCGAAAATCATATTTCATCTGTTACAAGAACATCCTTTTTCCACCTTAGAAACATTGCTAAATTACGTAACATGCTATCTGTTTCTGATGCAGAAAAGTTAGTTCATGCATTCATGACCTCGAGACTAGATTACTGTAATGCTTTATTAGCTGGTTGTCCTGCATCCTCAATAAACAAGCTACAGTTAGTGCAAAATGCAGCCGCTAGAGTTCTTACTAGATCAAGAAAATATGATCATATAACACCGATTTTATCATCTCTGCACTGGTTACCTATTAAGTTCCGTATCAATTACAAAGTACTATTACTGACCTATAAAGCCCTTAATGGTTTAGCTCCTATGTACTTAACGGACCTTCTTTCGCCCTACAATCCACCGCGTTCTTTAAGATCACTAAATTCAAGGCTTCTGGTCATTCCTAGGATATCGAAGTCCACGAAAGGAGGGAGGGCATTCTCTCATTTAGCTCCAAAACTCTGGAATAGCCTTCCCGATACGGTCCGATGCTCTGACTCGCTGACACAGTTTAAAACTAGACTAAAGACGTGTCTCTTTAGTCAAGCATTCACATAATGCTTACCTTTTAGTCCTCTGCTATGCCATACGGAACCGTTTGCCACTGAAACTGCTTAACGCACCAGTGGGGCTCGACAGCCTTATAGACAAACGGGTCGGTCCGTATGGTTGCGGTTGGGTTGCGGAGAGTTTGGGTTGCGGAGAGTTGTGAGATTATGGTTTTCTAACACCTACTCCCGTGTAATGGAAATCATTATGAACATCAGCTATGCTAATTATTTCCCATCTGCCTTTCTGCTGTTATCTCGGGACGCTTGTCCCGAGAAAAATGGCGTTCGTAGGCTCCAGTTTTGTATCCTGCCTCTCACGGGGATTTCGGATGCCCCAACGCCTGTGTTGAGAAGACCAACGCCTGTGAAGAGACGACTCAACGCCTGCGAAGAGACGACTCAACGCCGGCGATATGTTATCCCCTTAATATTACATGATTAACTAAATGTATTTTTTCCAGGTACTTTCTGATATGCACTTACTGTAAAGCTTCTTTGAAACCCTATGATTGTTAGCCAGAGGAGAACTGGCCCCTGACTAGCCTGGGTTCTCCCAAGGTTTTTTTCTCCATCCAATCTGATGGAGTTTTGGTTCCTTGCCACTGTCGCCTTGCTTTTGGCTTGCTTAGTTGGGGATATTTAATATTCAACAATATTATTGAACTTTGTTGTACTACTTTCATGTTATCACTGTGAAGCTGATTTGATGCAATCTGTATTGTGAAAAGCGCTATATAAATAAATGTGACTTGACTTGACTTGATTTACCTTGGATACGAGCGAGAGTGAGCCTGCAGTGTATTCGTGCATTGCGCGTGAAATCAGGGCACCAAATTTGGAAATCCTCTGTCTCCTCAAAAGAGTCCGTTTGCAAGCAGCAGAAGTCCACCTTATGTGACACACGCGCAGTAAACCTGTAGTGTTCACTCAACTGCGCATAATAGCAGCGAATTAATAAAAAAGTTATGCACGCAAACGCACCAGGGTTCGATAGAATCAAGTTGAGTGTGAAACCAGACCAACGCTGCAGGGGGCGCCGGGAACAAACGCGCTCGGGCTCGGACCGCAGCAAACCAGCCCAGTGTAAAAGCCCCCTTAAACTACATGATACAAATGTTTTGCTATATCTGCATGGGCCCAGAACTTTAGGATGTTGCTGGAGATGCGTGGTCTAGCAGAATTTACATCATTATGAGCCTAAAATGTGTTATTTGCCTGTTTTTCAAATAACACAAATAACACATTTTAGGCTCATAATGATGTAACTTTTGCTATTGGATTGCATGTCAATGACCTTTCCATTTGATTCCTTGTGTCAGAATTTTATGAAAAGTGTTATGAAAAAGAGTTAAGAAAAACGAAGCCCATGGGTCATTAGTTGACCTCGGCAACATCAGAAATTCTTAACTAGACACCATTAGGGTCCCAAAAAACAGGTTACAAAAAACTGCCAAGAGGGTAGAAAGGAGCCTATTACTCCCGCTAGACTACAATGTTGAGGATTGAACTGTAGAGGATGACTTCTAAGTTTATTTGTGAAGACAGAAAACCTGGTATGATGTTGTAAAGTCTAAAACTTCCCAACTGGACTGTGCCTCCTGTAGTCACTGACACACACTGGTTGCTTGCTCGTAAAGAACGTGCCGTCCTGGACCAGGTAACCGGTGAGGAGAGTACTGTCATTTGTTGCTGTTGCCTGCCTATTGTTTATAATCACCTTCCTCACGAAACATTAGTCAACAAATCCTCAGATCACTGATGGTGTGTTATTTCACAACATTGAGTGATTTACACACTATTTGATCTCATTTTGTATGGGGTTTTTTTTCACCATGTACAAGGAACTCTAGATTTAGGTGAATACTTGAACTCACCCAACTCTCTTTGCGCTGGAAAGTGTTTTCCTGGGTCCCTCTGCAGTCGAATCTCCTTCACGGAGAAGATGGAGGTAGCTGTGGGGGACAGAATTTAAAAACTGTTTATAACAATTATAACATTTCAACAGTGAATGTATGACATAAATGTGTAGAAATAGTTGTGCTCAAGATTGTTTCTTACAAGCAGAAACTGCCATCTTGACTTATGATGTTCCCAAATGTTTTGATGAATGAGATGTAGACGTGTAGCATCACATCTTACTAACATACATTTGTGAAACTACTAAATATGAACTTAAAAATAAGCTTATACTACTTTAATATTATTAGTATGACATTCTTACTGTCATCCAGGTCCTGTACTTTGTCTCCCAATTCTCTGAAATAAACGTGCCGAAGAGCCACTTCTGCAGAAATGCGCCGCCTTGCTTCAAACTACAAAAACACATTCATCTGGAGTGAACATGTTTCTTTTGCAGAGCCAAAGCACCACCAAAACAATGTTCTTCTACAAAATGCATGTTGTTTTGTTTAACCGCTACAGGGCCAAAAGTTACATAGTGTACCTTTAAGAATTAAATAAGGACAGGTGTATCAATAAAAGTCCAAAAGTGTCTTTCATAATAATGAACATACTAATCTGGTAAAGCAAAATATACATTATTAAAGTAGACATCGATCAAAAACCTTTTATCCTCTGAGGCTTTCTTTGCCAGGGCAAAAGCGAATTCGTACTTTACCTGTAAAAACTGGCATAGCAGATCATGACCGTCATTGGTGATCCTGTAGAACAAATTACACAAATCATATTATAGCTATAGCGTCCAGTCCCAATGTTAAAGACATTTTGGTGGTATTATGTTGTGGGCTCTGGCGTAATCTGGAGTCCTTGCTCCTGTTCTTGTCCTCTGCCTTTTCCTCTGCTGTTGAATTTGGACTAGTTTGTCTCTCTTGTCAAACATTACCAATTAGAGACCCTGATCAGGTGTGGGTACTAGAAACCTTTCCCAATATACACCTCATATATAGATCCACAAATATATAATATCAGGAAGCAGCCACACAGACAGGCTTTCACACACCTGGGTGCATGAGTGATCAGAGGTTCCCCGTCATAATGGGGGAAGTTGAAGGAAAGGAAGTTTTCATTGGTATTGACTCCTGGCCAAGAGTCCTCAGTAGGAGAACCTGGAGATGACATGAGATTATAATCAAAACACACTCCAACTACACTTACTTGAATTCATGCATGGGGTCGTGATGGTTGAGCATTGATGCAGGTTACAGGTTAGTAAATAAGGCATTTACACATCTTGTCTAGTGTTTGTAGTTTCTAAAATGGCAAGAAAGAACAAAATCTCTATTGAAAAACCCCAGCCTGGTGTTGTCTTGAGAAATGAGGGCTATATAAGCTAAAAACTAAAAACGCACTGAGTGCACCTTTAACATGCATAACACCACAGCTCTTACCCAAGATACGAAATATAAGATGAAGTTCATCCTCCACTGTCGACCCAGGGAAGAGGGGGCGTCCGGTGATCATTTCATAGAATATACAACCTACACCCCTATGTTAATGAAACAAAGCAGACACACAGAAAGAATAAAACGTCTTTTTGAGAAATGCATGAAAGGAAAAGTCTTGATATGCTGTGTGCTGGTGAACTAAAGCCAGCAAAACACGCTGTAGCAAGGAGACCCTCGGTCTCAGAGTAACAGTAACAGAGTAACAGTCTTCAGAGTAACATCCAGCCTGACACCACTGACCAAAGCTCCTCTAGTTGGCTGAATTTAAACGATACCCATGAAACACTCATGCACACAATTTAGGGTTTTCTTTTAGGTCAGCGTATTGACAACCAAGTAACCGTCACGCAGAGTTCAGCTCCAACTCCAATCAAACACACCTGAACCTGAATAAAGTATAATGTGGAAACAGGACAAGTGTAAAGAACTAATTAACTACCAAGGAGATTAACTAGAGAACAAATGACATCGAACATAGGCAAACAGAAACTGAGCAAAGCACTGAAGGACTGAACCACAACACTGACACTAAACAAAACAGAAGCATAACCCTGACATAGATATTATATTCAGTTTATTAGAAATATCTATTTCAGACATGAAACTCTAGATAGGTTCTTTACATGCAATTACATCATTACCGCATGGTGCAAGCTGATTGTCTCTGCCGATCCTGCAGCCAATGTGATCGCTTGCTGAATATTTAAATAGTGTGGTTCAGTGTTTGCTTTAGAGTTCCCCTAAACCCCTCCACCTCCCCAGCTCCACCTGCCTAGATCCGCTTCGGGATGTACAGTTGTAATCGAAATTATTCAACCCCCATAGCAAATCAGGTTTATTAGCAAAATATACAGACTTTCAGCTGTTTGGAATGAACAAATCAAACGAGAGTAATTGAAATAGCTCAACACAACAAACGTTTCAAGAACAACTTTAAAAGATTTTCAGCTAAAAATGCAACTTTTAGAGCTTGAGCTAGAACACATGAAATATCTGAACTGGCCAAGTTTGTTGAGGGTCACGTTTGACAGCATGTTAGAAATATGGCTCAAAAGAATGGTCCAAAAAGTTAAGAGAAGACACCATCGCCCTTCACAAACAAGGAACAGGACACAGAAAGATGGCAAAGGCGCTAAAAGTTCCTCGAAACACCGTTGGAAGCATAGTTCACAAGTTCAAAGTTAAAGGAACAGTGATTTCACTCCCTGGACGGGCAGAAAAAGGCAGATATCAACGGCTGAAACCAGATTTGGTTCAAGGCAGGATCAGAAAACCCTGGAGTGCAGAAGAGCTGCAGAAGAGCTGGTACTTGGTAATATTCTAAGGAAACATGGAATTAGTTTCCATTGTTATGCTGATGACACTCAAATATATATTTCATCACGGCCAGATGAATACGCTAAATTATCCAAATTGACAGAGTGTGTTAAAGATATAAAAGATTGGATGACGCGTAATTTTCTTTTATTAAATCCAGACAAGACAGAGGTAATACTTATCGGTTCTGAAAACCGTCCACAAAACCTTTCACAGCACGACTTTAACATATTAGGATGCCCTGTTACTTTATCCGCTACAGTAAAAGACCTGGGTGTTACATTAGACTGCAACCTGTCTTTTGAAAAGCATATTTCATATGTTACAAAAACAGCCTTTTTCCACCTTAGAAACATTGCTAAGCTACGTAATATGCTATCAGTCTCTGATGCAGAAAAGTTAGTTCATGCATTCATGACCTCGAGACTAGATTACTGTAATGCTTTATTAGCTGGTTGTCCTGCATCCTCAATAAATAAGCTACAGTTAGTCCAAAATGCAGCCGCTAGAGTTCTTACTAGGTCAAGAAAATATGATCATATAACACCGATTCTATCATCACTTCATTGGTTACCTATAAAGTTCCGTATTAATTACAAGGTATTGCTTTTGACTTATAAAGCTCTAAATGGTTTAGCTCCTGTCTATTTAACGGATCTTCTATCGCCCTATAATCCATCGCGCTCTTTAAGATCACTAAATTCGAGGCTTCTGGTCATTCCTAGGATATCCAGATCCACCAAAGGAAGGAGAGCATTTTCACATTTAGCTCCAAAGCTCTGGAATAGCCTTCCTGATATTGTTCGTTGCTCAGACTCGTTCTCCCAGTTTAAAACTAGATTAAAGACGCATCTATTTAGCCAGGCATCCATATAAATTTTTTATCTTACAGTTACTGTAAATTCGGCCTCTACTTCATAAACGCCAGAGGAGAACTGGCCCCGACTGAGCCTGGGTTCTCCCAAGGTTTTTTTTTTTTCCATTGGGTCATCTGATGGAGTTTTAGGACACCATCGGGTCACTTGATGGAGTTTTTCGGTTCCTTGCCACTGTTGCCTTTGGCTTGCTCAGTTGGGGATATTCAAATTAAATGACCCATCATACCACTGATCAGCTCTACCAAACTTGGATGTCTTTTTCCAGTAATAAACAAACACTGTTAAGTTGTTTTGATTGATACTGTGAAGCAGCTTTGATACAATCTGTATTGTGAAAAGCGCTATATAAATATATTTGACTTGACTTGACTTGACTGGTGGCCACAGGCACTGATGTTTAGCTGCACAGTAAAGCTCGAACTAAACGCATCAGAACTCCAGGACTACACCATTACTGACCCAAACGCACAAAATCATATAAATAAGCCACAAAGGTTTGGGATTCTGTTCTGTGGAGCGATGGAACAGAACAACTGGAGCTTCTCGTCCCCCTGGATCAGCGGTGTGTCTGAGGAAGAGGAATGAAGCATAAGCTGATGAGAGTTCAGCATGTGGAGCTCGTGATGCTCTGCGGCTGATCTATATCCCCCGGCTCTGCAAACCTGCACCGTGAGGGAGGAGAGATGCTCTGCGGCTGATCTATATCCCCCCGGCTCTGCAAACCTGCAGCGTGTGGAAGGAGAGATGATCACTGAAGGATCAGGAGATCCTAGGAGAAACCGTCATGCCGTCAGTGAGGAGGCTGGACCTTGGACCTTCAACAGGACAATGATCCCCAGCATCCCTCAGACTCCACCCAGGCTCGGTGTCAGGAGAAGTCCTGGGAGATACAGGGGCACAAGACTCGAGCCCCATAGAAAATCTCTCTGGTGGGATTTGAAGAAGTTGGTTTCAGAATATTGCAAGAATATTGCTGAACTGAAGGCCATTGCTCATGAGGAACGGGCTCAGATTAAAAGTTGCATTTTCCGGTGAATTAGGGGAAACCTCTTGCAACATTTATTGTGTTAAGCTATTTCAACTACTTTTGGTTGATTTGTTCATTGCAAACAGCTGGAAGTCTGTCCATTTACCATTTTGCCAATAAACCTAATTTGCAATGGGGGGGGGGGGGGTGAATAATTTCGATTACAACTTTATGTATGTCTATTCATGCAGCATCAGCAGCATATCTTACATGTTCACAGCAGCGAGTGTGTGTGTGCGTGTGACCTCACCAGATGTCGATGGAGGTGAAGTACTCAGTGGACCCCATCAGCACATCCGGAGGTCTGTACCAGAGAGTGACTACTTCATTAGAGAAAGTCTTTGAGGGAACGGACTTCTCACGAGCGAGACCTTCACAGACACACACACAGACGTGATGTAAATCTGTAAACGTGACGAGTCTTCATCATTTCACTCTACACATCAGTTGGTGTCTCTGTCCATGAGCATGTTTGGGTCTGAGAGTGGTGGATCGTACCGAAGTCGGCCAGCTTGAGCTCGCCCCTGTCGCTGATGAGGAGGTTCTGCGGTTTGAGGTCTCTGTGCAACACTTTCTGCCGATGACAGTAAGCCAGACCTCGCAGGAGCTGGAACAGGAAGATCTGCAGGGGAACATCAATACAATGAAGTCATTCCAGTATCTGTACCTGTACTGTTGTAAACCATGTTTCCAAAATGTTTTCATAGCAATAAATGTGGCTACGCACAGGCTAATGTTCCTCCCAGTCAGCACTGTGCTAAAGCTCTCTTTTTCTTCCTTTCTTACTATATTCTCTCGCTCTGGCTTTGCTTTTGTTCATCCTTTCTCTACATGGTGATCACTCGATCTCTCTCAGCCCTACATCTTCCTGATCTGGCCTCCTCTGTGTCCTGCCGGTCAGGGTTCGGCCCGGGGCTCGGACAAACTTTAGTTCCTTACATATTAAAGCAGTATTTCATATAGTCAGGAAGGAAGTTATAGGGATAGTTCACTTAAAGAGACTGACATTTTTAGATGATTGTCACAATAAATCTCTGTCTTAATCTATTCAGCACCACATGAAGTGGTGTGTGCTATGACATGAAGTTCTTTTCAGTCATTTTCCCTGATGCATAGTATTATTTGTGAGTGAAACTAAGATTACAGCTGTTAGAGCATATGTCTAACCTTTACATTATAAACGCTCATGATGCTCCCACAGTCCTCCAGATACTGCTTGAGGTCCTTCTCCTGAAACACAAGGCACAAGTGTATCAGAAGCACAGTAGATGGACAGAGTATAAATGCGAGGATGAATAACATCTCACACACCAAGTACTCGAAGACGAGTGTAAGGCACTTCTCTGTGTGGATGATGTCGTGGAGCGTGACGATGTTGGCGTGTTTCAAGTTCTTCAGGAGAGACACTGGCAGAGAGAGGAACATCATCATATCACCATGAGTTAACCTCACAGAAGTGCATACACTCATACGGTCCGGCACTGTTACTGCAGTGTTACACTCATACGGTCCGGCACTGTTACTGCAGTGTTACACTCATACGGTCCGGCACTGTTACTGCAGTGTTACACTCATACGGTCCGGCACTGTTACTGCAGTGTTACACTCATACGGTCCGGCACTGTTACTGCAGTGTTACACTCATACGGTCCGGCACTGTTACTGCAGTGTATACACTCATACGGTCCAGCACTGTTACTGCAGTGTTACACTCATACGGTCCGGCACTGTTACTGCAGTGTTACACTCATACGGTCCGGCACTGTTACTGCAGTGTTACACTCATACGGTCCGGCACTGTTACTGCAGTGTTACACTCATACGGTCCGGCACTGTTACTGCAGTGTTACACTCATACGGTCCGGCACTGTTACTGCAGTGTTACACTCATACGGTCCGGCACTGTTACTGCAGTGTTACACTCATACGGTCCGGCACTGTTACTGCAGTGTTACACTCATACGGTCCGGCACTGTTACTGCAGTGTTACACTCATACGGTCCGGCACTGTTACTGCAGTGTTACACTCATACGGTCCGGCACTGTTACTGCACTGTTACACTCATACGGTCCGGCACTGTTACTGCAGTGTTACACTCATACGGTCCAGCACTGTTACTGCAGTGTTACACTCATACGGTCCGGCACTGTTACTGCAGTGTTACACTCATACGGTCCGGCACTGTTACTGCAGTGTTACACTCATACGGTCCGGCACTGTTACTGCACTGTTACACTCATACGGTCCGGCACTGTTACTGCAGTGTTACACTCATACGGTCCGGCACTGTTACTGCAGTGTTACACTCATACGGTCCGGCACTGTTACTGCAGTGTTACACTCATACGGTCCGGCACTGTTACTGCAGTGTATACACTCATACGGTCCAGCACTGTTACTGCAGTGTTACACTCATACGGTCCAGCACTGTTACTGCAGTGTTACACTCATACGGTCCGGCACTGTTACTGCAGTGTTACACTCATACGGTCCGGCACTGTTACTGCAGTGTTACACTCATACGGTCCGGCACTGTTACTGCAGTGTTACACTCATACGGTCCGGCACTGTTACTGCAGTGTTACACTCATACGGTCCGGCACTGTTACTGCAGTGTTACACTCATACGGTCCGGCACTGTTACTGCAGTGTTACACTCATACGGTCCAGCACTGTTACTGCAGTGTTACACTCATACGGTCCGGCACTGTTACTGCAGTGTTACACTCATACGGTCCGGCACTGTTACTGCAGTGTTACACTCATACGGTCCGGCACTGTTACTGCAGTGTTACACTCATACGGTCCAGCACTGTTACTGCAGTGTTACACTCATACGGTCCGGCACTGTTACTGCAGTGTTACACTCATACGGTCCGGCACTGTTACTGCAGTGTTACACTCATACGGTCCGGCACTGTTACTGCAGTGTTACACTCATACGGTCCGGCACTGTTACTGCAGTGTTACACTCATACGGTCCAGCACTGTTACTGCAGTGTTACACTCATACGGTCCGGCACTGTTACTGCAGTGTTACACTCATACGGTCCGGCACTGTTACTGCAGTGTTACACTCATACGGTCCAGCACTGTTACTGCAGTGTTACACTCATACGGTCCAGCACTGTTACTGCAGTGTTACACTCATACGGTCCGGCACTGTTACTGCAGTGTTACACTCATACGGTCCGGCACTGTTACTGCAGTGTTACACTCATACGGTCCGGCACTGTTACTGCAGTGTTACACTCATACGGTCCGGCACTGTTACTGCAGTGTTACACTCATACGGTCCGGCACTGTTACTGCAGTGTTACACTCATACGGTCCGGCACTGTTACTGCAGTGTTACACTCATACGGTCCGGCACTGTTACTGCAGTGTTACTAAGAGAACTGTGTTGTATAATCACAAACCACAGCAACATACATCATGCACAGGGCCCAGAACTCATAGAGTGAATTTATTGCACGTTTCTGTTCACTTCCTAGTCAAATATTGGTTTTAACAATGGCCAAACACATTTTCCTAGAAACAAATCAGTTTGCTGTTGTTTGAGACTATTCCATATAATATTGTGTGTAAAGACGTTAGTAGCGGTGAGTTAGAGAAACAAACTTCATCTTCACTGAACCACAGTCTCGACACCAGCTTCACCAGATCACTTTGATCATCATAGCTGAATAACTGAATGTTAGGCATGCACCGATATTAAACTTTTGGCCGATACCGATAACTGATAATTCTATATATTCAAAAGCCGATAACCGATATATTGGCCGATAAATCTAAATCCAAATTTTTATATAATTTTTGAGAGTCTGATTATAAAAACAAAAGTCTCACCATTAAAGCCGTGTCCCAAACACACAATTATAATGTTCTCATTATTAGTTTATGTAGCCGATTTGACTTGCGCTGCACATGTTGCACTGAACTGTATTTTCCTTTTTTGATTTTTGAAGTGATTCCAATCATATAAAAAAAAAATCAGAACCATCATGTTGAACAGTCACATCTGAAGCGTCTCAGCTAAAGGAAATAATACATTATTTGTCGGCTTTAATATATCGGCCAATTTTTCTTATCGAGCTGATAACGATAACATTAAAAATGAACATCTATCGGCCGATAATGATATGGTGGCTGGTACTGATATGGTGGCTGGTACTGATATGGTGGCTGGTACTGATATGGTGGCTGGTACTGATATGGTGGCTGATATAATGTTCCCAGACTCCTGAATGGCAGTGGGTGCTGTACCTTCTCGTATGGCGGTGCAGGGAGCGCCTTCCTCATACTCCAGCCGGATCTCCTTCAGAGCCACTAGGTTATCCGTTAACTTACTGCGACCCTTAAACACAGTGGCATATGTGCCCTAGACACACACACACACACACAAAAGCAGCTGTTCAGCAGCATTATTGGTGTGCAATGGCCTTTGTATTTATATAAAAATAGCAAATTGTAAAACTAGTTGAAAAGAACAATATCAACTGACAATTGGCCTAAAGAAAGATAAGGATAACCCACTCAACTCTATTGACGACAGTTCTAATGCAAGGTCAAACACTCAATCAAATGAATTTAGTTTAGTTGAACAGAAACCGTATGGTCAGCTGTGGAGAAGACTGGTGCTGGTCAGGATCTCACCTCTCCCAGTTTGTCCAGTTTGACATATGACTCTAATTTGCCAAAGCCGATTTCTGACTGAAAGGAAAACAAGTCTCAGTGATTAGCTGGAGTATCAAAGATCATATTTGTGTCTATGACCTAATGTAAACAATAATCAAAGGTGTATTGAACCATCCACACAGAGATTTGAGATAAACCCCCGGTTTCACAGACGAGGCTTGATCTAGTCCCAGACTATAATGCGTGTTTGATCTGTTTTAACTGAAAGGATATCTTACAATATATATCAGTGCCATTGTTTTACACCAGTAATGTGTTTTTCTAAGTTTATAAGAGCTCCTTAAATGTCCTAATTGAACTTCGGCCTAACCCTGGTGTAATCTAAGCCCTGTCTGACAGAATAGACACAGATACAGAATAGAAATGTATTCTACACATTGATGATGTTAAACTAATAGATCATGACAAAGAAAGACTTACGAGTGACGTTCTGCGAAACCTGCGACTGAGAGGTTTGTCAAATGGCGGGCTGTTCGAGGCGAACTTCTTCAGGTAACCCTCAGGCAAACGAATATCCGCTGGCAGTGAAAGACGTTTATTGACTTCCTGAAGGGGAAAGATCATATAATGTGTCAAAGAGCAGTTGTTTGGGGCAGATGGAGATATCTGGATAGGGTTATAAATGTCACCTGGTGACTACATAACAGAGATGGGGACTCGAGTTTGAGACTCGGACTCGAGTGCGACTTAAGTCGCACACACAGTGACTTCAGACTCGACTTGAGACTCGTCCTCGAAAGACTTCAGACTCGACTCGGACTCGAGCTGCGGGACTCGTGAACAATGTTTATTTTTAGGAAACGTCTGATGAGCTCGCTGTTATCCCCCTCCCTCCGTTACCTATAACCTGCCTACGTAACCACGTACTACGTGGCCTATTGCTGGCAGCGCGCGCGACCACACATGAGAGGATAACAAACAAAAATGTCGACTGCACCGGCCGCTGCTGTGCCATTCATCGTTAGCTTTGGGTTTAAAAACTTCAAACAAGACGCGCTCAAAACAAGCGCTCAATGCAAAATATGCAGTATCATGATAAAAGATTCTGGCTCAACTACATCTAATTTTATCAGGCATCTGAAAACGCACCCTGATAGGTGAGTAAACATGTTTAGCTCAGCATTGACCATCTACCGTTAGCTTGCTTATTGCTTTAGCTACCTAACGTTACGGGAGGTTAACTCCGACTGTCTTCCTTATGAAATATAAATGAGTGTTTGTTTAATTGCCAAACTTGTGGTGGTCGATTAACGTAACGTTAATCATTTACGTGCCGCTGGCTGCCCGTTGTCTACAAACAGGTTACAGGATTATTGCTGATCATGTAACGTTACAGTTTCATTTAGTTATGACGTTACACTGGTTTGAGAGTCTGGGATGTGTTGACTTACAGTAGTTTATAAGCTATGATTAGATGCATAGGCAGTGCACATTACATGCAAGTGATGGCGGCGGGGAAATCACGAGCCACACGCGGCTGAGAGAGATTGCGCACATTTTTTCGTTTGAGACTTGACTTGGACTCTAGCTCAGAGACTTGAGACTTGACTTGGACTCTAGCTCAGAGACTTGAGACTTGACTTGGACTCTAGCTCAGAGACTTGAGACTTGACTTGGACTCTAGCTCAGAGACTTGAGACTTGACTTGGACTCTAGCTCAAAGACTTGAGACTTGACTTGGACTCTAGCTCAAAGACTTGAGACTTGACTTGGACTCTAGCTCAGAGACTTGACTTGGACTCTAGCTCAGAGACTTGAGACTTGACTTGGACTCTAGCTCAGAGACTTGAGACTTGACTTGGACTCTAGCTCAGAGACTTGAGACTTGACTTGGACTCTAGCTCAGAGACTTGAGACTTGACTTGGACTCTAGCTCAGAGACTTGAGACTTGACTTGGACTCTAGCTCAAAGACTTGAGACTTGACTTGGACTCTAGCTCAAAGACTTGAGACTTGACTTGGACTCTAGCTCAGAGACTTGAGACTTGACTTGGACTCTAGCTCAGAGACTTCAGACTTGACTTGGACTCTAGCTCAGAGACTTGAGACTTAACTTGGACTCTAGCTCAGAGACTTGAGACTTGACTTGGACTCTAGCTCAGAGACTTCAGACTTGACTTGGACTCTAGCTCAAAGACTTGAGACTTGACTTGGACTCTAGCTCAGAGACTTGAGACTTGACTTGGACTCTAGCTCAAAGACTTGAGACTTGACTTGGACTCTAGCTCAAAGACTTGAGACTTGACTTGGACTCTAGCTCAGAGACTTGAGACTTGACTTGGACTCTAGCTCAGAGACTTCAGACTTGACTTGGACTCTAGCTCAAAGACTTGAGACTTGACTTGGACTCTAGCTCAGAGACTTGAGACTTGACTTGGACTCTAGCTCAAAGACTTGACTTGGACTCTAGCTCAAAGACTTGAGACTTGACTTGGACTCTAGCTCAGAGACTTGAGACTTGACTTGGACTCTAGCTCAGAGACTTGAGACTTGACTTGGACTCTAGCTCAAAGACTTGAGACTTAACTTGGACTCTAGCTCAAAGACTTGAGACTTAACTTGGACTCTAGCTCAAAGACTTGACTTGGACTCTAGCTCAAAGACTTGACTTGGACTCTAGCTCAAAGACTTGAGACTTGACTTGGACTCTAGCTCAAAGACTTGAGACTTAACTTGGACTCTAGCTCAAAGACTTGAGACTTAACTCGGACTCTAGCTCAAAGACTTGAGACTTAACTCGGACTCTAGCTCAAAGACTTGAGACTTGACTTGGACTCTAGCTCAAAGACTTGAGACTTGACTTGGACTCTAGCTCAGAGACTTGAGACTTGACTTGGACTCTAGCTCAGAGACTTGTGAGCATCTCTGCTACATAACAGTGCTAAACTGCCCATGTTCCCCCTTCGGCACTAATGAACCGCAAGTTTGGACTCTGAGATCCTTCGGGGATATAACAGAACGGCATCTTGAGACACAGCACTTCCCTAATTTAATATATAGTTTTGGCTCAGTGTATGTGTGTGCATCTACCTGTTTGAATGTGTGTTACGCATGTATGATTGCACATTACCTCATTAGAGAGGCGCTGTTGAAGACTGCGCATCCGCACTCTTACAGGACTCTGGACTTCATCAGAGGAGGTTCCTGAAGCTTGATCACTTTCTCCATCCGACCACATTTTCCCCTGGACTACACCTGTCAACACACACACGTACACGTGCACGCGCACACACACACACACATACACCCACACACACACACACACGCACACACACACTATTAAAATATTATTATATTTCACAATTTATGATCAAAACCTTTTCTAATCTTGACAAAACACATATTATCAGAAAGGTCTAAGTCTCAAGGTTCCAAAATATGTGACAGAATTGATATTTGGAGAGAAATTTATTAATTTGTTAAGGCAGAATGTATACAACTAAATTCAATGGAATGTATGTCACCCGGTGGGTATTTTTGGTACTACGTCTAAACAAAATCTCATGGGAACTTCAATGTTTGTGATATCAACTTCAAATTTGGAACACAACTTGGTTAGATATATGGCTTTGATTTTATAGTAATTTTATAGTAAAAAATATTTTGTAAAATATATATTTTATATAAAATAAAAAATATATAGTACAGTACATTTGATTTACTGTAAATTTAAACTTCCATAACTTTTTCATACTTTCATTTTTTGAAGTGTTTTCACTTCAGCAATAATCTACTGAGTGTTTCCTTTAAAACAAGACCAAACTTAGGTCTATATGCCAAAGCATTCTTGAATTACAACCATTTAAGTTTGAATAGTGCATTTTAACCCCCATTCTCAAAAAGGGGGGTGACAGCGAAGGGGTTAATATGATGCTACTGTAGTTGTAGATGGCGATGGCAGTTACAGTACACTACACTTGAGGAAGGCGCGGGGCCGAGAGCCGCGGGAACAGAGCGAGTGTTAATGAACACCCCGGCCTCGAGTCCCACGGAGGAACTCCTGAAGGAGACAGGAGGAGAGACAGCAGTGAAGGGCGAGAGAGAACCAGGCCTGGCACTTCATGTTCTGCTTTTGTTTTAGTTTATGTGGCAGTCGTCCATGAGGGGCTGCCGCTTTACTTTTGTTTTGTTTTGTTCTTTATGTTTATTTTATTAATAAATTCGTTCCCACCTCCTTCTTCCCTGAACTTGAATTTTGTTACAGTTTAGTTGAGTTTCTGGCTTAGAGGCCCAGAAAAGGCATACCTTCACTATGTGCACCAGAAGCTTCGGATCCAGCAGATGGACGGCCATCTGATAAAAAACGGTGTAATTGTAGTAAGTTGTTAATCGCAAATCTTACATCTCACACGGTTGTTTTCCAAAATAGTCCCATATAGACCAGGGGCCGTATGTATAAAGCGGCTCAGACTAATGTTATAGACTTAAAGTCCCCGTGAACCGGAAGTTGCAAACGACTTTTCTCCAGTGTTGTGACGTATTTCCGAGAGAAACGGAATACTAAATGAGGCAAAATGGTGGGCGTGGCGTTTTCCCCAACTAGCACCTGATTGGATCTAGAAAAGTAGGTGTTTTCATTCAGCCTGTCTACTGTCAGTTGGAGGGGCGTGATTACGGATGTTAAGAAGACGCCCAAACCGTGAAACCTACGTCATCAGGCAAGGTCCTCCAACGCAGAGGGGAGGGGAAATTTCAGATTTTGATTAAAGATTATGAAGCCAAAAATTTTTTTTGTGTGGATTGACTTGCATGGATGAATTGTTCACCACAAAACGATCAATTTAGGCAAACAAAGTAAGTATGGTCAATTTTGAATTCATGGGGACTTTAAGTGTGTCAAACTTCTAAGAATCACGTAATTTTATTCTTTTTCCTGGACATAAGAATAAGTGTGATTCATAAAGGTGCTAACTGTTCAGACTAGGTCTCAGATCCTAAATAATGTAATGTGCTGGAGAGGTCCTAGCCTAGTCATGAGTAACCAGATGGCAGCAGAGAGACACACACTCACCACCGAAGCAGGAGTTATATGATAGCAGGGTGTGGGTAAAGCAATACAAGCGTCATCAGCAAGCTATTCTTTTTGTAACTGACCTTCTGAGATATTTGATGCCATATCCCACTCAACACATCAATGCTCAGACTGCAGAAATGAAAGTAAGAATGAGTTTTTTGGCGAGTGTAAGAACGCAGCGCTGCAGCTTTAGCCCATCGGCCCACAGTCAGCACTGAAATAGCACTGACCACACCAAACATAGTTTGGTTAATCCATCAAAATATGAGGAAAATATTTTATGTATTTATTTTAAATATGATGGAATAACAAAACAATAAACTTATTTGGCAAAAAAGGCAAACAGCTACAGGTTTTATTTTACTACAGACACAAAAAAATGCATAGAAGCTGACAGGAAACCGCATACATTGACTACAACATAATTAGGTATTAATATTTCGTTGGTGCTCTCATTTTTGCATTTTAATAATTTATTTGACAGTCTGGCCAAAAATGTCAGCACAATTTGGCATTTATCACAAATAAAACAATTGACAGTGCAAGCACAACTACGCAACATGCTTACAAAATCTTTAACACATTTTTAATAATATTTGAATAAAGGGTGAATATGTCCACTGTTCTGGGCCGGACAGCACTTCTGGCCACTACTGTTCGGCAGTCGTTGACTTTACAACTGATCTTCAACCCATGCTGTAAAAGCCACTCTAGTGTTTGTAGATTTAGCTATGGCGATTTTAATCTATTATTGTGATATGATGGTATAGAGTGAAAGCGAGCCGGACTCGAACTCAGGTCGCCTGAAGCACAGCGGCGCTTTCGGGTCAAAGCTTACGTGTGTTTCTAAATGTGTGTTGTTCCTCAGATCAGCCCCAGTTCAGCGAGATGATCAGGAGCTCCAGAGGAACTTTACCTGAGTGTGTTAGACATATATATATAGTTTTTTAACTTTTTTACTTCTAGTTTTGTATTGTTATATTCAGGGCCGGCTCTAGCCCTTTGGTTGCTCTAGGCGAGTTTGCGTTTTGCGCCCCCAAAAGTGCTATTATGGATACTGTACGTACCACTACACAATGAAAAGATTGCAGTAGTTCTATCACTATCTCAAATCATAAAAGATGAACAGTTGTTTCTGGCATTTCTATTCACCTTCAAAATTGTGGCAGCATTAAAATTTGACTCGTCTGGACTTCCTAATGGAACATTCGTTGATGGTACCATCAAATGATATTTTACTTGAGACCTCTGCAAATATTGCCTGAGTGCATCTGGCCATGGCCAACTAAAAAAACAAAACCATAAAAAAACATTTATACACTCACCTAAAGGATTATTAGGAACACCATACTAATACTGTGTTTGACCCCCTTTCGCCTTCAGAACTGCCTTAATTCTACGTGGCATTGATTCAACAAGGTGCTGAAAACATTCTTTAGAAATGTTGGCCCATATTGATAGGATAGCATCTTGCAGTTGATGGAGATTTGTGGGATGCACATCCAGGGCACGAAGCTCCCGTTCCACCACATCCCAAAGATGCTCTATTGGGTTGAGATCTGGTGACTGTGGGGGCCATTTTAGTACAGTGAACTCATTGTCATGTTCAAGAAACCAATTTGAAATGATTCGAGCTTTGTGACATGGTGCATTATCCTGCTGGAAGTAGCCATCAGAGGCTGGGTACATGGTGGCCATAAAGGGATGGACATGGTCAGAAACAATGCTCAGGTAGGCCGTGGCATTTAAACGATGCCCAATTGGCACTAAGGGGCCTAAAGTGTGCCAAGAAAACATCCCCCACACCATTACACCACCACCACCAGCCTGCACAGTGGTAACAAGGCATGATGGATCCATGTTCTCATTCTGTTTACGCCAAATTCTGACTCTACCATCTGAATGTCTCAACAGAAATCGAGACTCATCAGACCAGGCAACAATTTTCCAGTCTTCAACTGTCCAATTTTGGTGAGCTCTTGCAAATTGTAGCCTCTTTTTCCTATTTGTAATGGAGATGAGTGGTACCCGGTGGGGTCTTCTGCTGTTGTAGCCCATCCGCCTCAAGGTTGTGAGTGTTGTGGCTTCACAAATGCTTTGCTGCATACCTCGGTTGTAACGAGTGGTTATTTCAGTCAAAGTTGCTCTTCTATCAGCTTGAATCAGTCAGCCCATTCTCCTCTGACCTCTAGCATCAACAAGGCATTTTCGCCCACAGGACTGCCGCATACTGGATGTTTTTCCCTTTTCACACCATTCTTTGTAAACCCTAGAAATGGTTGTCCGTGAAAATCCCAGTAACTGAGCAGATTGTGAAATACTCAGACCGGCCCGTCTGGCACCAACAACCATGCCACGCTCAAAATTGCTTAAATCACCTTTCTTTCCCATTCTGACATTCAGTTTGGAGTTCAGGAGATTGTCTTGACCAGGACCACACCCCTAAATGCATTGAAGCAACTGCCATGTGATTGGTTGATTAGATAATTGCATTAATGAGAAATTGAACAGGTGTTCCTAATAATCCTTTAGGTGAGTGTATGTTTTAGTATGTTCCTGAACTGTACATAAGTGTGAACAGCACCACTATCACCACAATGGTTATTTGTGTTTTCGTCCCTGTGCTCCAGAGGGTTTACACCGCTTCATTTTCGACCAACGAGCCAGCAGCTAAGCACATGCCTAACGTAACGCAACTCTAATTAAACGTGTGGCTGAGGGGGCGCCCTATGATGTCCATGTTTAATAAACATGTTTTATTTCGCTTGTCGTTCTAATTCTGTGATCAATGGGAAGCAGGCCAAGGCCGACACTGGAGGGCGATCGCCTGGTTCTGCCACTTCTGCTGATCTGAGTAAACAGCTCTGTGTAAGATTCAGCACAGTTTGTGTCATTCCATGCCTCTGTGTGAACACTGATCAGTGATTACAGGATTGTGTGAGTGTGTGTTCTCACCGATGTCTCGGGTCAGGGGAGGCTCGTCCAGGCCGGTGTCTTCTGGAAGCTCGGACAGACTCTCGTCCAAACGCCGGACGCTCTGCAAGCTCATGGACAGCCGCTTCTTAATGATCTTCATGCGGTCCATCAAGGATGCTGTGGGTTCAGTCACATGTGCACATGAATAAGCCTACGCCCACAGTCTGAGCTCTTCGAAAGCTGCTGGACACAGTGCCGTACAGTTCAGGCTCAGTGTCATCAACAGGACAGGGCCGTTTCACATGCTTTGGGAATGTAATCTGTGGTGGATCATTTAGTCCTTATGTTAAAGTGAAGTCGACTCGAATCCTTTTCTCATTGCCACAAATACACCTCTTTCCCTGCCACTGACGGGTGTCCGTAATCCATGTTTTCACTGTACAGTAGGGGGCGCTATACACTGTCAACAAATATATGATCTATAAGTTATAACAACATTTGATTTTACATTGCTTTAACTCATCAAAATAAGTTAAGCAATTTTCAACAACTTTGTTACACAAGATTCAAACATTTAAGTCAGTTTAATGCAATTTAAGTTGAAATGACTTAAACATCCAAGTTGATTGTACGTAAAAATTGAAGGCAGCAACTTTCAGATAAAAACAGATATGAAGAAGATATAAGATAAGCATAACCAGAGGAGCAGATAGAAGCTGTTTACGAGTGTTATTGTGTGTAGAATTAAACTGATTAAGATTTGTCATGGAAATGAGTAAAGTTTTCCGATGGAAATGCGGAAAAGTTGATCAAAAGTCCCCCTTTAACAAGCGCTAAGGATGATGTTAATTAAATCACGTCCAGATTACATTCATTATAGAACATACTTTATTAGTGGTCGTGAAGTAATTACGTATTCAGAATAAGTAGTAGTGTTATGTACGAGTGTTATGTACGAGTGTTGTATGAGTGTTGTGTTATGTACGAGTGTTATGTGTTATGTACTGGTGTTATGTACGAGTGTTATGTGTTATGTACGAGTGTTATGTACGAGTGTTATGTACGAGTGTTGTATGAGTGTTATACGAGTGTTATACGAGTGTTCTGTGTTATGTACGAGTGTTATGTACGAGTGTTATGTACGAGTGTTATGTACGAGTGTTGTATGAGTGTTATACGAGTGTTATACGAGTGTTCTGTGTTATGTACGAGTGTTATGTACGAGTGTTATGTACGAGTGTTATGTACGAGTGTTATGTGTTATGTACTGGTGTTATGTACGAGTGTTATGTGTTATGTACGAGTGTTATGTACGAGTGTTATGTACGAGTGTTATGTGTTATGTACGAGTGTTATGTACGAGTGTTATGTACGAGTGTTATGTGTTATGTACTGGTGTTATGTACGAGTGTTATGTGTTATGTACGAGTGTTATGTACGAGTGTTATGTACGAGTGTTATGTGTTATGTACGAGTGTTATGTACGAGTGTTATGTACGAGTGTTATGTGTTATGTACTGGTGTTATGTACGAGTGTTATGTGTTATGTACGAGTGTTATGTACGAGTGTTATGTACGAGTGTTATGTACGAGTGTTGTATGAGTGTTATACGAGTGTTATACGAGTGTTCTGTGTTATGTACGAGTGTTGTATGAGTGTTATACGAGTGTTATACGAGTGTTCTGTGTTATGTACGAGTGTTATGTACGAGTGTTGTATGAGTGTTATACGAGTGTTATACGAGTGTTCTGTGTTATGTACGAGTGTTATGTACGAGTGTTGTATGAGTGTTATACGAGTGTTCTGTGTTATGTATGAGTGTTGTATGAGTGTTATGTACGAGTGTTATGTACGAGTGTTGTATGAGTGTTATACGAGTGTTATACGAGTGTTCTGTGTTATGTACGAGTGTTATGTACGAGTGTTATGACTGCATTGGCTGCTCCAGCCGGGAAATACGCTTTTGTAATGCTATTAAAGCATAAGAAACCACATTTATGGGACAGTTAATGTCCGGATTTTGTTGCTCATTTGAAATATGTTATTTAAATGTGAGTTTGGCGAGCTGTTTTCAGGATCCCTTCATTTAATTAGACAAGACTTGGTCTCAGATGCCAAAACAGCTGGTAGTAAAATATGGAGAACAGAGAGAGAGAGAGAGAGAGAGAGAGAGAGAGAGAGAGAGAGAGAGAGAGAGAGAGAGAGAGAGAGAGAGAGAGAGAGAGAGAGAGAGAGAGGTGTGTGCCAGAAGCAGTTAAAGGGATAGTTCACACAAAATGAAAATTAGCCCATGATTTACTCTCCCTCAAGCCGTCCTAGGTGACATTCTGCTTTCAGACGAATACAATCTGAGTTATATTAAAATAATGTCCTGGCTCTTCCAAGCTTTATAATGGCAGTGAATGGCTGTTTCTGTTTTGAAGTCCATAATAGTGCATCTGTCCATCATAAAAGTGCATCTATCCATCATAAAAGTGCATCTATCCATCATAAAAGCGCATCTATCCATGATAAAACTGCATCTATCCATCATAAAAGTGCATCTATCCATCATAAAAGTGCATCTATCCATCATAAAAGTGCATCTATACATGATAAAACTGCATCCATCCATCATAAAAGTGCATCTATCCATCATAAAAGTGCATCTATCTATGATTAAAGTGCATCTATCCATCATAAAAGTGCATCTATCCATCATAAAAGTGCATCTATCCACGATAAAAGTGCATCTGTCCATCATAAAAGTGCATCTATCCATCATAAAAGTGCATCTATCTATGATTAAAGTGCATCTATCCATCATAAAAGTGCATCTGTCCATGATAAAAGTGCATCTATCCATCATAAAAGTGCATCTGTCCATCATAAAAGTGCATCTGTCAATCATAAAAGTGCATCCATCCATCATAAAAGTGCATCTGTCAATCATAAAAGTGCATCTATCCATCATAAAACTGCATCTATCCACGATAAAAGTGCATCTATCCATCATAAAACTGCATCTATCCACGATAAAAGTGCATCTGTCCATCATAAAACTGCATCTATCCATCATAAAAGTCCATCTGTCCATCATAAAAGTGCATCTATCCATCATAAAAGTGCATCTATCCATCATAAAAGTCCATCTGTCCATCATAAAAGTGCATCTATCCATCATAAAACTGCATCTATCCACGATAAAAGTGCATCTATCCATCATAAAAGTGCATCTATCCATCATAAAAGTCCATCTGTCCATCATAAAAGTGCATCTATCCATCATAAAAGTGCATCTATCCATCATAAAAGTGCATCTATCCATCATAAAAGTGCATCTATCCATCATAAAAGTCCATCTGTCCATCATAAAAGTGCATCTATCCATCATAAAAGTGCATCTGTCCATCATAAAAGTGCATCTATCCATCATAAAAGTCCATCTGTCCATCATAAAAGTGCATCTATCCATCATAAAAGTGCATCTATCCATCATAAAAGTCCATCTGTCCATCATAAAAGTGCATCTATCCATCATAAAAGTGCATCTGTCAATCATAAAAGTGCATCTATCCATCATAAAAGTGCATCTATCCATCATAAAAGTGCATCTATCCATCATAAAAGTGCATCTGTCCATCATAAAAGTGCATCTATCCATCATAAAAGTGTATCTGTCAATCATAAAAGTGCATCTATCCATCATAAAAGTGCATCTATCTATGATTAAAGTGCTCCACAGGCTCTAGGGGGTTAATAAAGGCCTTCTGAAGTTAGGCGATGAGTTTGTGTAAGAAAAATATCCAACAATGCACTTTTATAACAAGTAGATGCACTTTTATGGACTTCAAAACAGGAACGGACATTCACTGCCATTATAAAGCTTGGAAGAGCCAGGACATTTTTAATAACTCTGTGTTCGTGTGAGAGAAGAGTGTCATATACACCTAGGACGGCTTGAGGGAGAGTAAATCATGGGCTAATTTTTGTGTGACCCATCCCTTAAACAAGTTATTTCACTCCAAACACTGGCCAAGCTAAATGAAACATTTATTATAATTCGCGTGAAGTATTTTCGTAATGACTTCTGTCAACTACAATGATGTTTTACTGTAAAAGAGCGTGAACATTCTTCAGAATCTTATATTGTGTTCTATTGAAAAAAGAAAGTCAAAGGGTTAATTTAAACCCCTTTAAATGATGGTATTTAAGGATTGTGTTCTGAAAGCAAGTGTGTGTGTGTTGACATCTTGTCCCATCCTGAAACACATGCGTCATCATCCCATCTGCTGAAACCAGTGACTGCCCAACATCATGACAGGCTTTAATAAGCGCTAATCCCGCATTAGAGTCCCACACCGCGGGTCAGCTCGACAGTGGTCATCGCTGTGCTGGAAGTTCATAACTGGACCTGCATGTGAAGCACATAATGATGAAACACCGCAGCCTACCTGCGGCAAACGCGACGCGACGCGTGTCTCTTCACCGACGCTGCTCGCTGCACTCCACCGTGTCACATTTAAACATCACTAAATAACATCTACACTGAGATAGGGTGGACGTTTGAAGAGTTCGAGCTGAATCACCGATGCTCGGATGAACGGACATTTCTCCGGTCCGGCCGGGACTCCTGGAGATCACGTGACCGCGCTGCCCTGTGTGTGTGATGAAGCGCGTGCCGCTGATGCGCGTTACCGTGAACATCCCATATAGGAATCAGCCCTCTTCACACACAAACATGCATTGGTGCACCAGTAATATTTACCTACAGGATTATTATATATTTAACATTTAACATAACATTATAAATGCACTGTACATTGCTGAGCTGTTACCACAGAGTGCCGCCTCTTTATTCAATGAGGACGAATTTAATCCAAAATAGTCAGCAGCAATAATAATTCACACACATGATCATTTGAAATATTACAAATTATGTAACTTTTTTTTTCTGTAAAGTTCTGTTTATTAGATTTGTTTTAGTGAGTTGTATTGGGTATAATACAACACAACTGCACTTAATTTAATTTAATTTTTTTTTCAAATTACAAATTAGCCTGACAAAATAAACTGTTCATACATGAGTACAGTAAAGAACCTGTCATGAATGAATCTAACCCCATATATGTTTTAACGTGTCATTAATCAGAAGTCATTCTTTTCTTGTGTCATATCTGAGTGAAACTCTACAGGAAGGAGACCTAATGTGGGCGGGGCTTGATTTTGTCCATGACAAATTGATAGGATGGTTGGATGGATGTGGTTTGCTATTGGTGGATCTCATGTGAGTGACAGGTTGCCCCGCCCTGTACAAATACTCCGTTACTTTACTCAAGTAGATTTTTCAGATATTTTTACTTTACTGTTATTTTTGTGCCGACTTTTTACTTTTACTCCTTACATTTTTAAAGCCCATCTTTCAAGTTGAAGATCCCTGTGAATAGATGTGTAGATAAATGGTGTAGGAACTCGATTTGCGTGAAGAAATTAATCATAAATGTGCATTAAAAAAGTTTTTTAAAAGAAATTGTGAGTAAAATTACTGTTCATGTAAATATAGTCATTGTTACAAGGATCTTTTATTGTCAAGTGGACTGGGTGTAAGGCATGCAGATAAATGCCATTACCACCCGATCCCGCCCGCCGAATTTCTGACCATTACTGCCCGTTCCCGCCCGCGCCCGCTGAATTTCTGACCATTACCGCCCGTTCCCATCCGGTGTGAAGTGTTTTTCACATACCACCGTGTGTCTTGTCACCGAGGAGGCAGAGAAATTGCTTCTCTTTGCCTGGACGAAACGTATCCAAGCACGGAAATCTTTGTGTTTCTTGTTTGGAAATCGGTGGACCCGATGACCAGACAAGTTGGAGTGGTTGCATCCAAAACAAACACAAGAATTCACCATTGTGACAATTCAAACCAACTCAACTAACGTTATAACGATAACTACAAGCTCTATTTTCTGTACCACCTCTCAGACTACGTAAACCCACACTGAGAACCAGGGCAGCAACGCCTATTTGTTTACCTGTCGTTGCGTCATATGACGCGTTCTCTGGAAAAGGGCGGTTTTTTGAGCCTAGCTTAGAATAGGTACACTTTTTCCTGAATTTCTGCCTTGTGACATTGTCATACAAGATTCTGTATAAATTAAGTTATACAATTAAATTGAAAGATGGCCTTTAACACGAATGTCGGTACTTTCTACTCCTTATATTTTACAAAATTGTCTCGTTACTTTAGTTTCAAATAACTTCAGTGGAGTTACAGTTATTATTTTTCACGTCATCAATACTGAATTCAATCTAATTGGATTGGAATATATGTTGCACTTGACGCACCACTACAAGATAACTTGACAAATTCGGCGGCATTCATTCACCCAAATCAAAGATTTACTAGCTGTCAGTTCTTATACGCTGCTCCCATCTAGTGGTCGCTAGTTGTAACTCTAAAAGTATGGGGAACTTCTTAATTAATGTCTATTTAGTAATTTATAATTTATCCTTTATTTTCTTTCCAGAAGCCATAATTGAGCACACACAAATACATGTAGATTCCTTTAAATGTTAAGGGGAAGATTAAAAAAGAGAAACTGGATCTGTGAATTCTCACATAATCACAATTGAATTCATATCTTGCTACTCAGTCAGAATCTTATTAACCTGGAGTCCCAGGTCTCTGTCACAATAATCCTACACTCACCTAAAGGATTATTAGGGACACCTGTTCAATTTCTCATTAATGCAATTATCTAATCAACCAATCACATGGCAGTTGCTTCAATGCATTTAGGGGTGTGGTCCTGGTCAAGACAATCTCCTGAACTCCAAACTGAATGTCAGAATGGGAAAGAAAGGTGATAAGCAGTTTTGAGCGTGGCATGGTTGTTGGTGCCAGACGGGCCGGTCTGAGTATTTCACAATCTGCCCAGTTACTGGGATTTTCACGCACAACCATTTCTAGGGTTTACAAAGAATGGTGTGAAAAGGGAAAAACATCCAGTGAGCGGCAGTCCTGTGGGCGAAAATGCCTTGTTGATGCTAGAGGTGAGAGGAGAATGGGCCGACTGATTCAAGCTGATAGAAGAGCAACTTTGACTGAAATAAACACTCGTTACAACCGAGGTATGCAGCAAAGCATTTGTGAAGCCACAACACACACAACCTTGAGGCGGATGGGCTACAACAGCAGAAGACCCCACCGGGTACCACTCATCTCCACTACAAATAGGAAAAAGAGGCTACAATTTGCAAGAGCTCACCAAAATTGGACAGTTGAAGACTGGAAAAATGTTGCCTGGTCTGATGAGTCTCGATTTCTGTTGAGACATTCAGATGGTAGAGTCAGAATTTGGCGTAAACAGAATGAGAACATGGATCGATCATGCCTTGTTACCACTGTGCCGGCTGGTGGTGGTGGTGTAATGGTGTGGGGGATGTTTTCTTGGCACACTTTAGGCCCCTTAGTGCCAATTGGGCATCGTTTAAATGCCACGGCCTACCTGAGCATTGTTTCTGACCATGTCCATCCCTTTATGGCCACCATGTACCCATCCTCTGATGGCTACTTCCAGCAGGATAATGCACCATGTCACAAAGCTCGAATCATTTCAAATTGGTTTCTTGAACATGACAATGAGTTCACTGTACTAAAATGGCCCCCACAGTCACCAGATCTCAACCCAATAGAGCATCTTTGGGATGTGGTGGAACGGGAGCTTCGTGCCCTGGATGCGCATCCCACAAATCTCCATCAACTGCAAGATGCTATCCTATCAATATGGGCCAACATTTCTAAAGAATACTTTCAGCACCTTGTTGAATCAATGCCATGTAGAATTAAGGCAGTTCTGAAGGCGAAAGGGGGTCGAACACAGTATTAGTATGGTGTTCCTAATAATCCTTTAGGTGAGTGTATATGTGATGTTTTAGGCCTATTGGCATCCATTTAAAATGTAGGCTATGGCATATAAAGAACCTTTTTTCCATATCCACTTAAGTTTCTCAGCTTGCACTCTACATTTGTGTGGTGCAGGTAGCTTTGCATTAAAAATGGTTGTCATTCACAAGGCTACTTTTATATTTTAAATTTCCAAGCCTGTACTTTCTTACTTTTACTTGAGTAAAGAAGTTAAATCAGTACTTCTACTTTTACCAGAGTATTTTTTAACACAAGTATCTGTACTTCTACTTGAGTACGAGAAGTGAGTACTTTTGCCATCTCTGGGTAGAAGCCAGGGATGAGTTAGAGGGATGAGGAGCCAGGGCGAAAACACCAGCCGAAATCCCATGACGTAAGCTCACAGCGAAGTCAAGAGAGGGAGGAGCCATGGAGGAGAATTGGCAGACGGAACCAGGGGGACGAAAGATGAGGCTGATGTTGATTGAGTTCTAGACATAACTGACGAGACCAGGCGACACAATGTCCTGAGACCAAAACAGAACCGTGGTGATGAGAGACTGAGGTGAAGACAGTGCATGAGGAATGAGGTGGAGCCCGACTGAGCCAAAGGGGTGTAGGGACGACGGCAGACCAATGACTGTCCAAGGCGAAGCCGGAGGGATGAGGAAGCCTGGTGGAACCGAACGGACGACGGCCTTAGGTGGAGCTGAGGGGGCAAGGAGTCACGATGGAGCTGAACGGACGACGGTCTCAGGTGGAGCTGAGGGGGCAAGGAGCCACGGTGGAGCCGAACGGACGACAGTCGCAGGTGGAGCTGAGGGGGCAAGGAGCCACGGTGGAGCCGAACGGACGACAGTCACAGGTGGAGCTGACGGGGCAAGGAGCCACGATGGAGCCGAACGGACGACGGTCTCAGGTGGAGCTGAGGGGGCAAGGAGCCACGGAGGAGCTGAACGGACGACAGTCACAGGTGGAGCTGAGGGGGCAAGGAGCCACGGTGGAGTCATACGGACGACGGTCTCAGGTGGAGCTGAGGGGGCAAGGAGCCACGGTGGAGCCGAACGGACGACAGTCACAGGTGGAGCTGACGGGGCAAGGAGCCACGGTGGAGCCGAACGGACGACGGTCTCAGGTGGAGCTGAGGGGGCAAGGAGCCACGGTGGAGCCGAACGGACGACAGTCACAGGTGGAGCTGACGGGGCAAGGAGCCACGGTGGAGCCGAACGGACGACGGTCTCAGGTGGAGCTGAGGGGGCAAGAAGCCACGGTGGAGCCGAACGGACGACGGTCTCAGGTGGAGCTGAGGGGGCAAGGAGCCACGGTGGAGGCGAACGGACGACGGTCTCAGGTGGTGCTGAGGGGGCAAGGAGCCACGGTGGAGCCGAACGAACAACGGACTCAGGTGGTGCTGAGGGGGCAAGGAGCCACGGTGGAGTCATACGGACGACGGTCTCAGGTGGTGCTGACGGGGCAAGGAGCCACGATGGAGCCGAACGGACGACGGTCTCAGGTGGAGCTGAGGGGGCAAGGAGCCACGGTGGAGTTATACGGACAACGGTCTCAGGTGGAGCTGAGGGGGCAAGGAGCCACGGTGGAGCCGAACGGACGACGGTCTCAGGTGGAGCTGAGGGGGCAAGGAGCCACGGTGGAGGCGAACGGACAACGGACTCAGGTGGTGCTGAGGGGGCAAGGCGCCACGGTGGAGTCATACGGACGACGGTCTCATGTGGTGCTGACGGGGCAAGGAGCCACAATGGAGCCGAACGGACGACGGTCTCAGGTGGAGCTGAGGGGGCAAGGAGCCACGGTGGAGCCGAACGGACGACGGTCTCAGGTGGAGCTGAGGGGGCAAGGAGCCACGGTGGAGCCGAACGGACAACGTTCTCAGGTGGAGCTGACGGGGCAAGGAGCCACGGTGGAGTTATACGGACGACGGTCTCAGGTGGAGCTGACTGGGCAAGGAGCCACGGTGGAGCCGAACGGACGACGGTCTCAGGTGGAGCTGACGGGGCAAGGAGCCACGGTGGAGTTATACGGACAACGGTCTCAGGTGGAGCTGACGGGGCAAGGAGCCACGGTGGAGCCGAACGGACGACTGTCTCAGGTGGAGCTGAGGGGGCAAGGAGCCACGGTGGAGCCGAACGGACAACGGTCTCAGGTGGAGCTGACGGGGCAAGGAGCCATGGTGGAGCTGAACCAACATGACATCATGACTTTGCGTAAACATACACGCCACTTTCAAGTCAAGTGGCGTGTTATCTATACGTATTTTGAGCTATCCGCGTGTATGTCCACGCCGAAATCTTTTGCGTGTATGTCTACGCCGTTAAATGTCCGAGTGATTCCGCGTGTATGTGTACGCCGTTAAATGTCCGAGCGAAACGAAGCAAAAAGTATATCTACGTCTGTGGAGCGATAATTTTTTTTTCTAGGATGGTAGGGGAAGACTCATAAATGGTATTAACCCCAGTGACGGGTAGGTTTAGGGACGGGGCTGGGGTAGGTCATATATTTATATATACAGTAATGTAGTTAAGTCAACGGCGTTGATAAACACGCTGAAAAGCGATTATGCGTGTTGATAGCACGCCAAAAATAGAAATACGAATTCGCGTGTCATACATACGCCATTTCATGAGATCAGTCTGGCTGAACGGACAACGGACTCAGGTGGTGCTTAGGGGGCAAGGAGCCACGGTGGAGCTGAACGGACAACGGACTCAGGTGGTGCTGAGGGGGCAAGGAGCCACGGTGGAGCTGAACGGACAACGGACTCAGGTGGTGCTGAGGGGGCAAGGAGCCATGGTGGAGCTGAACGGACAACGGTCTCAGGTGGAGCTGAGGGGGCAAGGAGCCACGGAGCCACAAAGTCCCCCTGTATTCAATAATTGTATACCTTAAAACTCATCTTTGATCACCAAAATCACATATTTAAATGTTTTTTTTCCTTGAAAAAGTTCCTTTTATGCCTTAAAATAACTTTATTGTAACAACACCCTTGCCTCATTTAGTATTCACGGTGCTATGAATATGCAAATGAGCCCCGTCTCCACTAACTCACTCAGCTCAGAGATGTGCTGTTCTGTGATCTGGACTACAGGTTAACTAACTTCTGTTAGATCCAGTCTCTCCACTCTCTGCACAATCAAAGTAAATACAAAGGCCTCATATAGTTTTACCTGCAAATATACACAAGTCACACAATATGCTGCAAAAATAGTTTATTATGACAGCTGACAGGTGAAGTGGAGCTAGTGAATGTGTTCATGAGATGATCTCGGTGTAGAGTTTGTTGGCGGGAGCATGGGTTGTGTTGCTGGCGAGGACTTGCTTCTGTGACTCTCCTAAAAGCCCCGCGCTGCTGAAGTAAAACGGCACGTGAGCGATTCGCCCGTCAGACCAGCACTACCAGAGACAGAGAGAGAGAGACTTGAGTGTGTGATGTACACTGAGTTGGCATTTCTATGTAAAACAAACAGCATCAGTTCTGCGTATTGATTCCTGTCTGCACATTTCAAAGCACAAGAGGATGGGAAAGAAACTCTTTTCTCTGCACACACGTCGCCCTTAAAGTGACAGCAGCCTAAGAAAACTATGCAGTGTTATTTTACATTTGATTTCAATTTCTGTACCTGAACTTTGTTCTTTTGTGTTGGTTTGAGCTTTTGTTAATTTGTTCTTATTTTATTACGGAACTGTTTATATGAGTAAGTGTAGTTGTTTTAGCTGTTGTGTTTTGGTTTACTGATTTCTGTCCATGGGGTTTATCTACAACAAAAAAGGCACAGAATAAATGTGTTTGATATCTAAATGTCTACCTTATTGGAACTGAAACTGGGAATCGAAAAAGAATCAGAATTGGAATCACTCAAATTCAAACGACACCCAAGCCTACTTGTGTAAGGACTGGAAAAGTCAATATGGTAATTACACTGATTTGCCACATTTAAAGGGATAGTTCACCCAAAAAAAAATTCTGTCATTAATTACACACACACTCATGTTTTCAAACCCGTAAGACTTTTGTTCCTCTTCGTAACGCAAATGAAGATATTTTTGATGAAATCTGAGAGATTTCTGTCCCTCCATTGACAGCTACGCAACTGACACTTTCAAGCCCCGGAAAGATAGTAAAGACATTATTAAAGTAATCCATGTGACTGCAGTGGTTTAACGCTGGGAGAATAATATTTTGTAAATAAAGTGGTAAATTATGTTTTTTTGCTCAAAGCAAATGCAAAGTGGGTGAGTAATTAATGACAGAATTGTCTTGTAATGTGTTCAGTTGTGAACGTGTCTACGGTGAGGAAGGCCTCATAGACGGCAGCGCTCGATCCATGGCCTGATCCCACCCGACCGCAGGGATAGTTAGCCGCCCAGTTTCCTCTGGGTGAGTGTTGGTTACACCAGTGAGACTCACCACAGTGAGCAGCGCGCCGTGCTGGAAGTGCGGGTGGAACTGCATGAATCTGGGTTCGGCTCCGGCCTCTCCCATCACAAAACCACTGAACCACACACACACACACAGAGATTAGCACTTGATCAGGCTCACACGAATCTGATACTTCATCATGATCATTCGCTAAAACCAAATACTTATTCTGCTCTATCAGGAAAAAAATTAAAATATTTGATTTAGACTCAAACAAAATGTATCAAATGTGAAAAATGCTCAAAATTATTGACTGTGATACACATCACTACACATGAAACAAATATTAAAAAAAACTATGCATCACAATATCATAACGCAAACGTTAGTAAGTAAAAGCAATATACTTTTACTAATAATAGACGATATATCAGCCACCATATCGGTATCGGGCGATATATGATCATTTTTAATGTTATCGTTATAAGAAATTTGGCCGATATATTAAAGCCGATAAATAATGTATTATTTGCTTCCGCTGAGACGCTTCAGATGCGCCTGTTCAACATGATGGATCTGAATTGCTTGAAATATGATTGAAATCATTTATAAAAAGCAAGATACAGTTCAAGTCTGCCATATCGGCTACTTAATCATAATGAGAACATTATAATTGTGTGTTTGGGACACTACTTTTTAATGGTTAGACTTTAGTTTTTATAATCAGGCTCTCAAAATTATATAAAAATTTGGATTTAGATTTATCGGCCGATATATCGGTTTTCAAATATAAAGAATTATCGGTATCGGCCTAAATGTTGATATCGGCGTATCCCTAGTAATGTGTGTGGTGGTGTTCCTCATACACACCAGGGCAGCAGCTCGAAGACCGGGACGGAGCGCGTCTTGAACACGGCTATCACCGACGGGTGATTATCGGCCACAGGATCGCCTGCACAAAACAGCTGTGTTAAAGAGACTGGAGGAAACAGGAGAGCAGTTTGACATTATCTTTATTATTATTATGTCATGGGGACAAAGCTATGAAGAGGTTCTGTTGTAATATTATAAACATTTAAATAACTTTTGACCAGCAAAACAAAATCATGTGGTTCAATGTGCAGAAAAACCCCAAAGGCCTGTTTCCACCAAGGACAACAACTACACAATAATAACAATATATCGGTCTAAAAATCGGTTTAAATGTATAATATATTATGTCAAAGTCCAAACAGAGAAACAATATCATTGGACTCACTTTCAGTGATTTTTTACGGTTGATGAACGATTCAAAATTGACAGCCAATCAGAATCCACCCTGATTTAACCCTATAAGCCCTGAAGGATTTTAGAAGTGTTGTTTTTTCTGAGTGCCATACACAAAAGTAAAGAATCATAACTCCAAAACTACAGAGTCAAAGGGCAGGTATCGTTCGGTAGAAAAGTAAGAAAGTAAAACATTACATGTGGACAGGCTCATGCTGACAAACTGCTGATAAAAGAAAAACAAGTGTTCCAGGTCATTTCTTTTACATATTTGACATGCAATAACTCAGGAAAGAAATAAGGCAGGAGGACTATTCTTTTATGAGAAGTTCCCCTACATGTGAGCTGCCTCTGGATCATATTGTGTGTTGATAGCATAAATAAAGTTACAGCCTTTGAAACCAAGGTGGCTTTCGATCGGGATGACCCACTTTAAGGAATTATGTACGATGTGTGCATGTTAAAGGCTTCACTTTGATTTAAACTACAAGTGTTGTTGCAGATGAAATATAACACTGATAGCATCAGATTAAATCACACAAACATATTTATGTTCCTGGTCATTTGCTACTTATCATCATTATCGGTTTCCTGACCTTACAACATATAGGAATGTTTTCCAGCGTTTAAGCTAGACAGACGGCATCATAAACACAGCTTCCAGGTCAGGTTGGTCAAGCCAGTTCACCCGAGTTCAGCTGTATGTTTCAGGTGTTAGTGATGTGTGTGGATACAGTAGGGCTGTATTTTACCTTTCAGAAGCACAGCCAGTCTCTCTCCTCTCGGGTCCCATGAAAGCGAGCACACCTCTCCCCCAACACTGGCAAACACACACACACACACACACACACACACACACACACACACACACGTGCGGTCAACACCTGCTGAGGTTCAGTTGCTCACAGTATTTCTACAGCCCTCATTGCTCTGTATTGGCTCTTCTCATCAATGCAGGTCACCTGACCCCCTCTGTACACAGGTTTGCATGTAAAGTCTTACGTGAGTTCTCCATCAGGTCCAGGGAAGCTGGTCTCGGAGAGGTCGGCCACCACTGTGGCGGCTTTAGGACCCCCTGAAACACCACCGAAGACAACACCACTCTCAGATCATGATCGTTCATGCTAACATCATGCTTTTAAATGCTTAATAATCTCCTAAACTTCTTGATATGACATAGCAAGTGTAATCAGTAGGGGTGCATGATATATCGGCCACCAAAGCAACATGATTCTTGAACATTTAGTCAACTTAATTTAAAAAACGTTCATTCAATCCGCCTAATATATTAAAACTGAAGCTAACTGAATCCATTTGTGTTCAAACTACATGAATCATTCTAGTTGACATCAGGGGCCGTATTCACAAAAATTTTATCTTACCACTAGGAGTACTTCTAAATCGCACTAAAATATTTTAGCTAGGAGTTTTCTCTTAAAAGCTATTCACAACGCCTTTCAGACCTACTCTTAGTAAGGAAAAATGACAACTCCTAAACTAAGAGTGAGTCTTCGTTGCTATAGATGACGTCAATTCTCATGCACGAGCTTCCTCGCAGTGATCACGGTGATTGGTTGTTAGATGACAGGGCCATCATGCGGAACACAGACGCAACAAATCATGGAATTACCACATCTAAATATATCTGTGTCCTACACAAAATAATAATAGTAATGCCATCGAAATGCATATATAATGACATGTTTGTGCAGGCCCCAGTGAAGTGTAATTCTAAAAAGGCAGAGAGAGACAGAAAAGTCGTGAATTAAATTAAATCAAGGTAGCCCAATACCCCAATGAAAACCGGCACTTGCCTAATAATGAAAAACGACACTTGCATTAACACTTGCTTGGTTAATTGACATCCTATTAGCCTAAATAGACTACTTAAAGCAAGGAAATGTTGCTCCTATTGAAGTAATGTAATAGTTGAATGACAGTGGATTATGAACTCGCCAAAACGTAAAAGAAAGCCCAACTGGACGCAGGATCAGTTACTGCTGCTGGCCCAGCTGGTGCTGAAAAAAAAAAAAACACATAATAAAAGTGAAATTCGGCACTGGGATATCAAGCAAACCTAAGCGTGAGAATGGGAGAGGATTTGTCTGCAGATCAATGCAGCGTTCCCGCTTGTGTCGCGGACCCCGGACGACTGCGAGAGGCGCTGGTGTGTGCTACAATCCTCTGTGAACAGGTCTCAGTGAGTTAGGAGTCCTCTCGACTTCTTTTAAGCTGTCCCAGACTTAGCTGCTACTTTTAGGGCTAAAATGCTTCGTGAATTACTCTTAGTGAAAAAAATTAAGAGTCCTAAAGTTAGGAGTGACACGCCCATTATTTTTAGGAGTTGCTCCTAAATTCGCCAGTTAGGAGCTACTTTTAGCCTTCTAATTCTTTGTGAATACGGCCCCAGGGCAGTGGTCTGTAGTTTTCTCCGCATGCTTTGCAAGGGAACTGCATTAGGAGAGTAAATGTTATGTGTCTTTCAGTGAAGGGAAAGACATGTCAGTGTTTAATGTTCAGTGGTGTTCCTGTAATATTTAGTTGCTTCACTTAATTAGTAATAATCACACTAAAGCCAGTACTGACACTAGTCTCTTCTTATTTGTACATTATATACTGTACATTGCATATAATGAAACTAATTTAAGCTCATTGAACAAACTTATTTTTGTAAAGAAAGCTTTTCCACAGTTAGTTTAGGTCAGTACAATATGAATGAAACTAGTTTATTTAATCAAATAATGTGTTGTTGAGGCTTCCCGTTCCTCTTTCACACTAGCGGTTAGCAGGAGACGATGTGCTGATGTTCATACCTGTGAGGTCAGAGAAGGTGAGCGCGTATACGAGCCGCTCTCCCTGAATGCTCAACAGCAGACAGCCTCCATCGGGACTCCAGCAGGCCGACTGACACACACACACACACACTGAGTGAGCCAGGGATCTTAACCACCATCAATCACTCTTCCTGGCAGGTGTGATGATGTTTACACTAGTTAGAGGAGTTCCCTTTCAATCAGTCACGGTCGACATGCCGACGTAATTGGGATCACTTCAGGGAGCCCCATCATCTTCGAGTCCCTACAGAATGAGCCAATGAACATTGGCGTGCATGAATCACGTCATGCGCGGGGTATAAACACGGAAGCGGACACTACAAAATCATTTCAGAGGCTCCTGGGGCATATGGCATCTGTAGCCACGATAGCACCGCTCGGATTGATTCATATGAGGCCGCTTCAAAACTGGCTCCACGGTCGAGTCCCAAGATGGGCGTGGCAGTGTGGCTCGTGTCGGGTTTCTAGCACCATTGTCTTTCACGCTCCCAAGAAGCCTCCGCACACTGTGTTGCACCAGACTCTCAGACCCCACTTCGGGCCGCTATGCCGTCAGAGTCGGAGCCCTGCATTCAACTGGGCCTCAACTGCATTGGCACATCAACTGCCTCGAGTTGTTAGCAGTACACCTTGCGCTGGGCCGCTTCAAAACGCCGCTACTAGGCAAGCATGTACTGGTACGAATGGACAGCACTGCGGGCGTTGCGTACATCAACCGCCAGGGTGGTCTACGCTCCCGCCACGTCACAACTCGCCCGCCTACGCAAGTATGCATTTCTCCCAGTGAGCATTCTTGCACAGACACTGGGCAAAGTCAGGTAGGACGAGGAGCAGGTCTTGCTTGTGCTGTATTGGCCAAACCGGACCATGAGAGAGGACCTGCTCTCTCAAGAGGCAGGGCACCCTATAGCACCCGCGTCCAGACCTCGGGAAACTCCATGTCTGGTCGCTGGAAGGGACGCGGAGGTTCTAGGTGACCTACCCCAGGCGGTAGTTGACATGCGTTGAAGTGGACCCTGTTCGTTGAGTGGTGTTCTTCTCACTAGGAGAAGCCACGAACTTGCTCAATCAGAGCTTTCCTTCCTTCCTATCCTTTACTTTCCTCCCTCCTCTCGATACCCTCATGGGATTTGTCTCTGGTCATTTCGGCTCTTCAGAGACCACCCTTTGAGCCTTTGCAAATCAGCAGTTAAAAATCCTGTCCATGTACTCTGGGTTGCATTGGCCTCCAAGAGGGTAGGGGACCTGCATGCATTTTCTGTGGACGAATCGAGCCTAGAATCCGGGTCGGCTAACTCTCACGTGATCCTGAGACCCCAGCCCGGATACGTGCCCAAGGTGCCTACCACTCCCTTCCAGGACCAGGTGGTGAACCTGCAAGTACTGCCTTCGGAGGAGATAGACCCATCCCTGGCTTTTCTCCGTCCCATTCGCGCTCTGCGCCTATATGTGGACACAACGCAAATCCTCAGGGCCTCAGACCAGCTCTCTTTATCTGTTATGGAGGCCCAGCTTCTGGCACGTCGAGCCGGTTTTTCGTCCCGTGTGCTCGCTTTCAACCAGCTAGTAACACCAAAGTCTCCCCGCTCTAGTGTCGGCTTGCTGCGCCACTCACCTTCACATGGAGGGGATACGTGCGCTTTTTGCTCCAGTCGAGTTCCCCACTTAGGCTAACCCTTTAGAGTTTCTCCTGACACCTTCGGCAGTCGGACGTAGCGGAGCGCCCAACTCAGGCCCTGGTGCACGTCCTGCTGCTCGTATGCTTTTGTAACTTGTGCTAAACTGGGTTCTTTATGTTGTGATCCCTGCGGTGATCCCATATGTGTATTCTTCCACAATCAGTCTTTCCCTTGGCAGAGTCCGTTCTGCCGTCACTGTCTGGTGAAGTCTTCTTCTCAGGCTGGAGCCACCCCAGTGACATTCCATATGTTGTACTGCCCCCTCGCCCAGTCCATACGTCTATTCTCCACGTTCCCTCCCTCGAGCAGGATGCGGCTCCGCAGCGTCCCTCTCCCCTGGATGGGTTATACGGAACAGCAGTTCGCACTCCCTCTACACAGGCCTTCCGCCCCAGTCAGCAGGGGGTCTGAGAGTCTTGCGTATGGCGCTGGATCTGGCAGCAACCGTGGCGTTTTCCATAGTGGATCCCAATTACGTCGGCACGTTGACGTAATGTCGAACGTGACCGACTGAAAGATAACATCTCGTTATGTATGCAACCGTTGTTCCCTGAAGGAGGGAACGGGAGACGCTACGTCCCGTCGCCACGGTTGGTAACCATCGATGTACGTCACGATCTCGGCTCCTCAGCGAAAAACAAAAGTTCTGCATATATAACTGCGGGGCGCATGACGCGATTCACGCACGCCAACGTTCATTGGCTCGTTCTGTAGATACTCAAAGATGATAAGGCTTCCTGAAGTGATCTCAATTACGTCGGCATGTCAACGTAACGTCTCCCGTTCCCTCCTTCAGAGAACGAGGGTTACATACGTAACCGAGACGTTTTCTTACCTGACAACTGCCTTTCAGACACGGCCATCTCTCACAGGTCCACATGCGCGTCTCCCAAACCCTACAACACAAAGAACACAACCTATAGTTATCAGTTCATGTGTGACGTCACTGTCTGGCCATCTGAGCTGTCGGTATGCAGATAACAGTGAGGATTTTTCAGTAGTACTTAGGGTTGGGTATCGCTTCAATTTTAACTAATCCGATTTCGTGTGTGTGTGTGTGTGTGTGTGTGTGTGTGTACGGCACCTGAAGAGAGCTGACGGTGTGTGTGTGTGTGTGTACGGCACCTGAAGAGAGCTGACGGTGTGGCGGCCAGTAGCCGGCTGCCGTCGGGAGACCAGGACAGGTACGTGACGCCACCGCCACCCACTCGCTGTAGAGGAACACAGCTCTCGGCCGCCACGTCCCACACCTGCACAACACACACAACACACACATGCTCAACACTCACACCGCAATTCAGCCAACTCGATACACCAACACGAATGTTCGGGTCAGAATTGATTTGTTACACCTAAGGAAGGGAAATAGTTTGAGACATCCCACACGCATCAGCACAGGCCAGTGTTACAGCGCTGATGACTGATGACACACACTACATGACAGGCGCTACAGCTCCACAGAGGTGTGTGTAAGCCTCACCATCATGGCCGAGTCCACCGGAGACGCAGACACCAGCAGGGAGCCGGTGGGGGACCAGGCCATGGATGTGATGGGGGAATGCCCCGGGTGAGACAGGACCTGCGCACAGCCGGACGACGGCCTGAGGGACACACACTCCATCAACACTCACGCCTGTTCTGGTGGCGCTCGTTAAACACAGATGGGGTTTGCAGCTCGCACAGCTTTACATTCAATACACTATTGTCCCTGATTGGAAAATGTGTCTTGTACCTGTTAGAGCAGTGGTGTGTGTGTGTGTGTGGGGTACCTGGTGCAGAGAGAGGTGTGTGTGTGTGTGTGTGGTACCTGGTGGAGAGAGAGGTGTGTGTGTGTGTGTGGTACCTGGTGGAGAGAGAGGTGTGTGTGTGTGTGTGTGTGTGTGTGTGTGTGGGGTACCTGGTGGAGAGAGAGGTGTGTGTGTGTGTGTGGTACCTGGTGGAGAGAGAGGTGTGTGTGTGTGTGTGGGGTACCTGGTGGAGAGAGAGGTGTGTGTGTGTGTGTGGTACCTGGTGGAGAGAGAGGTGTGTGTGTGTGTGTGTGGGGTACCTGGTGGAGAGAGAGGTGTGTGTGTGTGTGTGGGGTACCTGGTGGAGAGAGAGGTGTGTGTGGGGTACCTGGTGGACAGAGAGGTGTGTGTGTGT